>LPNX010400736.1:239318-306422 GCA_001517045.1 Pseudotsuga menziesii
TATGGTCAATTAGACATTGCAACCAATTCTTGAGTGACCAATTTACCACTTTGTATATTCACCAGTTTGAAATATATAGGTAAAGTTTAATTGAAGTTGGGTTCTGAACATTTTCCACAATTTTTACCCAAAACATAGTATTTAATGATTTGGTGTCCTTGTTAGAAGAGATAGAGACAATTCCTACAACTAGACCAGCTCTCGATAATATAAGCTTGCAAACCCTAAGTTTTATTCCTCAAAAACTTCTGCTCTAGCCTTTCTAACAACAAATTGAACTTCTTAATTCGAGCATTTCTTCCTAGCTAGGAATTGTTGCATGGTCTTGTTATCACACAAATCTGTAGAAGCAAATTCCCATGATAATTATAGGCAAACCAACCCTTTGTCACTGTTAGTGAGCCTGTCTGTTTGGATTGGTGCTTTTCTAGTTAGAGGGGGGTGTCTTTAGAAGGCGTGTACTATAATCTGAGCTGCAAATCTGCACATGTTACAAAGAAAACAACATACAAAAACCCCTCGTTGACTGTCCTAGAACAGTTAAGAGTGAGGGTCAATTTCAAGCACTAAGTTTCAATGGTTGAGATCTCTAGTAACCCTACATGCAGGTCCACCTAGCTGCCTTTGACTGTTTGAAAAAAGAGGAAAGAAACCTCATAAAGCTAAGACAGTGTATGCATACTAAGTATGAGCCTTTTCTGCTGTGTGGGATACTTTCTTTAGTGTTTTTCTCTACAGAAGAAAAACTGTTTTTCTTCCTAAATTGATTCCTCTGCTTGAGATTAAGAGAGGAAAAGGCATGCACAAAACCATCAAAGGTTTGCTTACAGGTCGACTTAGATCAAAATAGGATCGTGTCTAATCTTCATTTATGATTTGTAGTTTTAGTTAGTTTCCCTTGTTGTTTTCTTATCGCAAAAACTACTTTCAACAGCTTTCCTAACTGCCAATAAGTTGACCTAGCTTAAGATTTATTGCACTGCTGATGTGGATTTTCAGGATGGGTCTTTCCTTATATGCTGCCATTCGTATAGTTTTCCAAATGATGCAATATTTTTAGATATTTCATCATTGGATCCTATCTTGTCATTCACAATAAAACTCATGACTATATATGCATCAAAATGTATTTAGTCAGCAGGCTGTCAAGTACATAGTTAATGTCAAATTTGTCTCTTTGCTGAGGGTAAGGCCCGCTGTTCATTGGTTCATTTTTATAACCCTCCAAGCCTCCGATTTCCTGTAGGATGCGTGCTGGCCAAATCACAACAAATAGAACTGCCAAACGGTCACCTCCAGTGCTGGTTTTATTTACATCTCCTTCAAAGGTAATCTAACTACATAAAGGGAGAACCTCCTGTAGAATCCCTCCTCAAAACCTTGCTGTTTATCTGCCGTAATGTTTGAAAGGTTGCAAGGAATCAGGGATCCCAACTACCAGCACCTATGAAAGAGATCTGATGACAATGACCTCCCAAAACCTGCTATATTTTTTTTCAACCCAAATTTCTGTGCTGTTTATTTCATGTGTTAAGGAAGTATAGTTTGTTGTGATAACATCAAGGGCAGAAATCCTAGTGATAAACTGATATCAATTTGAAACTAACTCGGTACACATGGAGAACGACTTGATGAAGGGTTATAAAGAGGAAATCTGCGCCATAATGTTCATTTTGGCCATATAGGGGAGCTATCACAGCTGGCAAATATCATTCTAGATATACTCTCTCAGCTTCAAACATTATACAAAGAGCATAGTGTGAAGGAAAGATCACACCCACCCCAACCCCAACACCTCGCTTCTCTTAGTGCAGTAAGAAATAAGAAACCCACAAGCAATTCCAGGCAATGAACTCCGTATAGATCTATTGATATGTATTGAAAAATATGAACAGAATATAAAAGCTAGTTGGGTATAAAACCTAGTTTGGCATTTATCAGAAGAGAACAAAGCTCTTATAAGGAAATATTTAGAGATTCACTTGGTAGTGGCTAGCTCAAAGCAGAGCACAGATTTGCAGACCTAGCCCTGTGAACAAAAACAAGGAATCAAGGTCCCTTTTGTCTGCTATATACAAAATACAGTGCAAAAATTAAAGTACTGCTATAAGCCTGAGAGGATTCTTTGGATTGACATACCACACCAAATGTCGATGAATCAAAATGCACATTGCTAAGGCGCCTCAGCTCCTCGGCTTTTCTAATGGATGTTTTGTTCTCTGCAAGACCCAACTTCCTGCCCAAAGCTTCCATATCCATCCTTATCCTTCGTTGCTGTCCGCAATGTATTATTAAGGAACTTTGTTCTAAGGAGAAATACTACTTCTCTTCACGGGTCCATTTCTCATTGTTTGTATTAGTTTTCAGATACAAAATAAAAAAATGGGTAGTGGGTAACTATGGCGGGAAACCATTAATTTCGTATTGGATTCCCGTGATCACCATGGACCGATTCAATGATATTGGGGGTTTGTGATAAGGGTAGTTTGTGTCGTTTGTGAACTCAAAAGAGCATTTCTTTTTTATTAAATCGCAACTTAAGACCTGATTTGTTTCATACTTATTCTTTAAAATGTTGAAAATGTCTTGGAAAATAGTGGAAACAGTGAAATTTGATAGATAGACTAGATCTGAAATTCCAACCCTACCCCTATGCCAAAAGTATTATGCCACCTTTAGCAATTTTTAGTAGCTTGTCTAGCATGCACATTCTTACGGATTGTTTGTTGTCTACTTGGTCCTCTTAAAATGTTGTCTCCCAATCACTGATTTGTAGTTATGTTCTTCCCCTAATATAGTTGTATGCATCACAATGAAACAAGAAGTGATATCCATTGTCCACTTCTTATTTATCATTTTCCAAATCTATTTGTATTTAGAATGTTTATAGTTTATTGATATATAATTGTATGTATTGGTATGGAGGATTACACCTTTTTTCTTCAATTATCCCATTCATATACTATTTTTTACATTTCATAGTTATATTGTAGTTGTCAAAATGCCCAACTTTGAGACCATAAGCAAGACACTATCTAGTGTTGAGGATTACACTTTTTTTCCAGTTATCACATTCATTATAATTTTTCCTACAAACCATGGTTTTGCTATATTTGTCAAATCAAGTACTTAAGTTCTTATGTATTTCTTACATTTTACCAAATGTAGAGCCCAATATGGATTCAATTGCATTTCACATTAATATGGAAGGATTATATTAGGGACATACTTTATATGATTGTAACATTTTATCTAAATGTAAGTTGTGTATGCAATTTGTTGGTTAGGACTCAACATTGAATTTTATGAATATCTCTTGCACATCAATTTAAATATTGAGAATTAATAAAATTAATTATGAAAAAAACTTTATATATATATATATATATATTGTTTCTACTTATAGTATATTTTCTATTGTATAAGGAAATATAAATTTCATCTTTATCAAAAACATAATTCACAAATAATATAGAACACATCAAACATTGTATACATGATCTCACATGGGAAAAAGGAACCATCTCAAAACAATTTAATGTACCTCTTACACTATATACACAACATTCCTAGGGAAAAACTACCCATATGTCATTCAACATTATATATTTTGAGGAGATCTGAACATTTTAAAATAAAATTGTATCAAATGTATTATAACGAGACCACAATAACATATTTAGTGGATATACATGGTATCTTCATGGAAAACACTATTAGTAACGTAAAATTGGACAATTGGACTAGTCATAGATTACCATATGACAAGTTGGGCCTATTATTTACAAAGGATGGAAATGAAGCAAATTAAACTTTGCATGACTTGAAGATCCCCATGCTAAAATAAAAATGATGTAAAAGTCAACATACCAGAATTGCAATTCATACTAAATAAGAAAAAGGTATATATCCAGTCAAAAGGAAAAGAGAAGGGGAAAAACCATACTTGCGAACAAACATGATATGACCCTATTTGATGAAGATGAAGATGACCATGAAAATTGAAATAAATGTTTATATTTCTTGACAACCCCTTGAAGGAGAGAAAAGACAAATCATATAAAGGATTTTGGAATCTCTTGATGATTTTAAGTGTATTGAATTGACCATGTTAAATAATTGACCAATTAAGTGTATTTATTTAAATAATTGACCATATTGATGTGCCGTCGCTATAGAGACGGTCAGGCGTGGATACAGCGATGTCCAAGAGTTTAGGCATGGATACAAAGATGTCTAAGAGTCCAAGCGTGGATACAGCGACGGCTAAGTGTAGATACAACGACGCCTCATTCCTGTTACATCGGATTTTACACCAAAAAGTAAGAAACGTGGAAAACCTCCGTGGAAAAATCCGCGCTTTTGTACTAGTGACATAGGGTTTGATAAAAATTATGGTAAAAAGGTGTAAGTGACCTCAGTAAAATTCCCGCCATTTCAAGTAGTTGATGGATTAAATTGTTCTGAGGGTATGGGTCTCTAGAGTGTTGATTGGTGCATCTAACTACACCATTATTTTGTCCAAAAAATCTCTAAAGATGAAGTTACCAATATGCCAAAAGTGCCCTCTGGCTTGTTTTTCTCCAGTCTAGTAAAATGCCCACCCAACTCAGAAGTAGATGAGTCTAAAGGGGAAATCAGTTTGGTTGTGCTCAATGGGATGTAATACATCATCTAGTATCATTGGTTCAGGAGTTGGTGAAAATAAAAATCCCTCATGTTGACTTAGGGTTTTATAATTTTGTCCAAGTGGTAAATCTATAGTTTAAAATGATATTTTCAAATTCCCACCAGATGATGTGTGTGTGTCAATTAATTCATCAAATGACATGTATTTGTTCATTGTTGAAGTGTTTACCTAGTCATGGTTTCATTTTTCCCTGTGGAGGTCACATGAGTTAAAAATTAACCTTCCATGTTGAAAAAAAATCATGTTCACACAACGTATGTGTTTGCGAGCACAAAGCTTAAAAATATATACTAAATAAGTTTTTCAGATGCCCGCACAAGCTATATATTTAAATAGAGATTTCTCAACCATTTAATTAAAAAAATATGAAATGAATAAGAGACATAAACAAAACAAAGTTTATTATTTAATTAACATACATAAATTTAATTTATTTCGAAGAGATTGATGCTTTCTTTCACAACCTACAAGCAGTCTCGTATTGATCACTGAAAACATTGGATTCAAAGATGAATTCTCTATAATGTTATCTTATATGCCGATAAATACAAAACTCCATCATACAAAAAAAAATCATTAACTTTCGATAAATACATATATACATTGATATGCCAACTAAAAAGCATTTTTCATTATATGTCGGTAAATACAAAACTCCATCATACAAATATTTTTTTCATTAACTATTGATAAATACATATATACATTGATTTATACATGTCTAGCATGTTTCAGAGATGGGTGCAATCCACCCTCTTGAGCAAAAGACAAATCTGAATTGTCTCTCTTGCCTTTCGTAGAAGACTGTAATTGTTCTGGAGTTGGACAAGGCACTTATTGCAAATTCTTTTCAAGCTATTTAACTCTCTGTGAAACTTTTTCTTAAATTTTCAAGAAAAACATTTTTTCCGCCATCAATTTGTTCAACATTTCCACATTTTTCTTATACTTCGTTGATTCCTGTTCTTCCTTGACCTCTAATTTCTCTCTGTTATGTTTCAACTGATTTTTAACTTTAGTCAATTCATGTTTCAGATTATGTATTTCTTTCTCCTGCTCTTTTTCCCTCAACTCTGTCTCATTGGGAAGGACAAGAATTGCACTCATTGCAGCAGCTGGCCCTTTTAATTCCTTCTCCAAATCAACAATTGTGGATTTAAGTGTTTGAATTTCCATATCACATCCCAAATGCTGAACTTTTCTACCTTATAAGAGTTTTGATTCCATCTCTTTTATTTTTTCATCTTTAGCGGCCATCTTCTCTTTCATTTCTTTATCTAACGGTGATGAGGCATACAAATCACCTAGTGCAAGGCTCGCTGAGAAGCTTTCTTGTAGCATCTTCTCTTGACTTGCTAAGGAATTATCTTGCTCTTCTAAGGACATTGTACATGTAGGTGTATTTTTCCTTCTACCCTTACCCCTACCCTTACCATCCTCTCCTTTGGTACCCTTACCTTCACCCTCACCACCTTCTTCACCGGAAATGTTTTTCCTCTACTTTTGTTTTTTAATTTTTAAAGTTTCAGAGATCCTTTCTAACCTTGTTCCTTTTGCCTTATGAGCTTGCCTAGAAATGGTTTTTCTTAAATCAGAAATTATTGATTCTAATTCTCCAACTTTTTTTCCATGGCTTCCCTCCCACTCTTTCAACTTCAACTGATATTGTTGTACTACTTGTTCATATTCTTTAATTTTCTTCTCCATTACCTGTAAAGGACCCATTTCTATCCTCACTGGTGGTACATTGAGAACAGGTGGTATTTTTTTCAACTCTTCTTTGAGTTCACTCGCTTCAGCATTAGATTTTTCCAAAGCCTCTTCATACGCAACCCTCATGGATTGAATTGCTTTTTCAGCATCATCAGTGCTTTTTTCTACTTCTTTGGATAATAATTTAACCATTTCTTCTTTCCCTTTTATAATATTGTCTGCTATGAAATTATTATCCACAACTGTCTTCTGCAACAATGTTATCTGTTTTAGGCATTGTAAAATATTATCATCTTTTCTCAAGCACTCTTATGCCCAATTGCATATATAGGAAGCTTGTTCCTTGAAATGCTCCATTTTATCATATAGGATGAACACACACCTACTATCAAACTTATATGATGAAATGTTTAAATGCATAGCGGAAACCCCTGATTCTAATTTGGAAGAACAATCATACTCAATTTCCAACTGTTTAGGAGGAATTCTATCAAGAATGTCTTGAGGAATGGAAAAGTGAGTAGTAGTTTGTTCCATTTCGTTGCCTGTCACCTCCTCCCGATGAGCTCTATCCGCATGCCCCTTAAACTCTTTCAAAGTTATGGAAGCACGAATTTCATCATTTGTGACCAAATCAGGATACTGTACTTGTAATTCGCGATGGTGCTAAGGACTTTGTACTGGTGATTCCTCGTTCTGTTCAGCAGGGTGTAATGGTAATTCCCCATGGTGCTCAGGATATTGTAGTGATTCCTTGTTCTGATGAGGAGACTGTACTCATGATTCCTCATTATGTTCCTTGCTTTTATGTTTCCTAACATATGTTTTATTAACATGTGGTTTTAAAAAATATATTTTTCCATGCTGGTTGATATCACCAATCTCTTTTTTAGTAGAATGGGCTCAACATAAATAAATAATTTTTTGAAGTGTGCCCTGGGAAACTAAATTTAACCTTCCTTATTTGGCTTTTTTGTAGGGAAGAGTGGAGTTTCTTGGCCAGTAGATATGTAATGTCCCCAACCCTCCGACCGAGAAAGAGGACGCTACTAGACATCAAAACATCCGGGCATCTAGTCCAACGAACATGAAGATACATATATGTAATGCTGAAGCATGATACTTAAAACATCAAACATATTACGAGGCATAATCATTCATATACACAACGGAAGGAAAACATTTCATTCTATACTCATGCATATACAGATCAACATCTAACATGTTTATCATCATTCATCAATGGTAAACATACTTGCAGACACAAGTTAGGCAAGAATACTTATCTTATTAAGAACTTGTTCTGCAACCATCTACATCGCTGCAACGTTCCACCCAACCATAGGCCCGCGTGCTCCTCAATATCTCAGCAATGCTGCCACCCCCAAGCCGGGCATGATTCCCCAAGGAATAAGGAACTGACAGGCTTACACATAGCCAAGGATAACAACACCAAAAGGGTACACAGTTCAGCCAAGCCAACACAGTTGGGTTTATTAGGCAAACAACAGATCAGCCAAGCCAAAAAAGTTGGGTTTATCAGGCCATCTAGGAGCTAGGAATTGATAAATGCTAAGCTGGTGAGCTCATTGAAGAGCTACAGACACCAACACCAGAACCAGCCTGGCTTCTAGAACACCCACACACACCCAACACAAGGAAATTAGTCCCTTCTCTGCAACGTAGTCCCTCAGACCCTGATCTCCCTTCCAGTGCTATTCAGGGGTTGTGGAGAAGAAACCCAACTTAGTAGCTCTATCTGCGTGGTTCTCAACCCACCAGGTTTATCAAGCACCTCAGGCCCTCATTCACCACTCCAATGCAGTCCGAGGACAAAACCACTACATGCAAGCAGCCAACAGCTATTCAAGCTTTTACAGGGGAAAAACACAGTCAATCAGACGTGGGAAACAACAGCCCACAACAACTTTAAAACCATAGCTGTCGATCCTCAAGGCAATTGATTCTCAATCTGTACGTGAAGGGAAAAATACATAGCTAAAGAAAAATGTGGAAGAGAGCACCACCCACACAGCATAGGGACTCACAGCACCCAATTGATCCTCAATACAATCCCTGTAGAATTTGCACAGACTAGAAAAGGGTAAAGGAACACACTACCACACTATACGGGAAATAAAAAACGCAACCCCACCGAACTATTGATGCCATTATAGCCTCGAATCAACGGTGGACATAACAAAACAATACGCAGTTTGAAATTGATGGGAAAAAATACAAAACTCTGTGTGAACAGAGGAAGAACGTTTCTCCGATTAGCAAGTGGTGTGTGAAGGAATGGAAAACCCCCACAATGGAAAATGTGAATTCCTTTAGCTTCGTCACGTGAAGAAACTGAATAGACTCACGAGCTGGTTAGTGGGCAGACCATCCACACGTCATGGAGAGTGAGAGTAGGCATGGGCATGGTAGTGGTCTTTTTGCCAGCAAATCGCCGCCCCCAACTAACAATGGAATAACTAAGTGTGGTGGTTTAAGGAGACAAAAAGAGAGTGGGACACATGGCTTCTCCCCCATGACTTAATGTTCAACATTCCCCTTCCATATCCTTTGGAATCATGCCCCTTCTTAATTTAGTTGCAGTAAACATAGTTGGTTGGGTTATTTAATTAAAATGCGTGTTTACATGATGCCACAATTTAATATATGTCATATGTCCCGATATACCATCGGTGACAATTCCAAATATGAAACACAACATAACCAAATTGATGGTGGGGCCTTGACCTTTAGCTCCACACCATGATTATTTACAATATAAGTATCATGTATATTTAATGCAAGTGGGGTTAAAACTAGGGTATTAGAAGATAAGGAATATCTACAGGTATATATTCCACCCAATGTATCACTACCCGCATACATTCACCTGAAATGCCATGCCTGTGATGATTCAGAATTGTCCTAAGGACAGTATGAATCAAAGTTTTGTATATTCTGAGAGGGACATCTTGCATTTTTAAACCATTCCTCGGAACATTTACTTCTCTCCCAAAAATTTTACTGGCCATCTGGTTCTTCTCCTGTCTAGGGGTTTTCCTTGAGCTTAAAATCACTCCCCCTCTGCGTGGAATATTTGTAGCTCGAGAAACCAAATCAGGGTTGAGGTATACCTGATTCCCAAAAATTATGAGTTCCGTATTTCCAGCATCATATTTCGAAATTTCCTCATCTATCTCCTCATCAACATAACTAAACATTCCCAATAAAAAGTCAAAAAATTATGCTTTCCTTAGGATAGTTTCCATACCTGGTGGCCACATCTTTGCATCTCTCCATGCATCAAAATTATCCTGCAATTTTTTGATTGTTACCCTATCATCTATGTATGACTGTGTTTCAACTGGTGTTGCAGAGGAGGATTCCTGCATTTCAGTTGTGCTCGTCATGCTGGACACCCCTGTTTGAAGTTCGACCATGGTTATCCAGGTTCGAAGCGGAGGTGAGGTGATGCATGCATACTGTATTTCAGGATCACAATTTATCCCCGCAGACTGATTTTAAGGCTCACAAATTCTTCCCGTAAAGAGGTTTTCAGTAACAAATCAATGCTTTGCTTGGGTATGCACTTTGGAAATAAAAACATATAAAAAAGGCATTTGGAAATAAGAAGATATAAATATCATCATGACATAAAAGATATAAACACATGCCTCTACTCTTCAACAATTAAATATCATTCATCTTCTTCTTCATCCAACTCAACATCTGTATCAGGATCTAGTTCGGAATACATATTGATGAAAGGCTCATTAACATCAACATCGTCATCAATGGCATCTTCGCTAATATAGTCATCGACGTCATCAACGAGATCATCGTCTACTACATTTGGATGATCAACCTCTTCAAATTCTTCATCGAACACATAGACTGCAGCCACCTGCTCCTGATCTGAATCATCATCTTCTTCTTCTTCTTCATGATTATCTTCATCATCTACATGATTATACTTTACGGGTCTTCCTCTTGGATCGTATCTAACAACGTATGACCAACCTACTTTACCTGGTACCTCTGAGTAAAATACTTGCTCACATTGACTTGGAAAAACATAAGGCTCTGTACCCGATTCAAATGCCCTTGTATTAACCATGGTAAATCCATTAGCATGCCCAATAACAATTCTTTCAGGATCACGTTCATGCATCCGTATCCTGTACCACTTCACCTCAAATAAAACTAATTTAAAGGAATTAAAATCACACTCAATTATGTCCTCCAAATGCCCATAGTACCTATTCTCAGTTTCTTTTGGATGTCTATCACTTCTAGAGGAAACATTGGTGAACTTAAACACTGCAGTTATCCCACAATCTGAGGTTTTCATCTTATCATCCAACATTTTAATACGAAATTTATGACCATTACACCACATAGCCTTGTGATGTTTCAAATGCAACATTGAAAACAAGTAAAAAATACATTGTGAATTAATAAACGCCATATAGGACTTAGACAATATATTTGAAAACTTAAACAAACCAAATACATTGAAAAAATGGGAAGTAACTAGAAAAATGCGGGCAAACAATTTACTTGCCTTTTTATCTTTTAAACCATAGGATAAATCAACTTCCCTTTGTAACGTAAGATCATGAAATTGAATTCGATGACGATGAGCTGTTTTAATAATCTCACTGACCCCTTCCCATGATAACCTACTGAAGCATTCTTCACAATCTTCTATCCAATGCTACATCCAATCAAGGTTGTTTTCAATCTATAAATGTAAAGCATCCCACACTCGAGCAACTATACGAAAAAAAAAACAATTCACTATCATTAATTAGATATCATTACATGCATAGTTTAATAACTTTAATATGCAGGATTCATAAAAAAATAACAAATCAGTATGATAAAATAAAATTGGAAAAATACATGTGTAATATATTAATTCCACAAAATCTAATAATTACCTTTCATGGTCCTCATTGTACCTTCCCCAATATGACCTCCCCTTCAAATTTGTTGATGGAGTTGAGATTCCAAATTCGAGGCACGTTCATATTTTCTACTAATTTAGGTAGATATTCACTAATATACACCATGCATTGATATACCATATATCCCTCAACCATAGAACCCTCACGACATGCTCTTTGTCTAACAAGATCCTTCAACGACTTCAACTACCTCTCCACCATCCACATCGACCTTGTGTGTACTGGTCCACATAATTCAATCTCCTCAACTTGGTGTATGAGGTAGTGTTCTTGTCCATTGAAAAATGCTGGAGGTAGATACTATTGCGTTTCAAACATTAGTCGAGGAATTTCTTTCTTCCAATACCTTATATCTTCTTCATAAATTTCTTTTGAGGAAAGCCACCTACAAATGATGCAATAAAATAATATCAAGCCATATATAAAATTTGCAGGAAAAACATAATATGTCAATAAGTTCCGCTACAAATCACAGACCAAGTACATTTTCCATATAAAGCATTACTTACCTCATGTATTTTCCAAGAACACAAATAATTTGTTTTATGTTGTTGTCAAAGTCGTCTGGGAGAGATAAAGGTAGAACATACTATATCAAAAAACACATAATTATTATTTATTTCCAAATAAGAGAATAAAATTAATAAAATAGTGCATACCAATAAGGAAATATATTAAAAACTCACAATTACCTTAATGAATGTATGCCAATCATGTGTTTTAACCCCACCAAAATCACCTTTTTTCGTTAATATATTCTTTATGTTAGACAAAAACCCCATCGGAAACCTGATTTTTTTTATGACCTCTTTTACCATATTGATCTGTTGCTCCGTCAAGCACCAAGGAAGAATAAAATTCTGTTGACAGCCATCACCATTAGAATTAATGATCACACTTTGTAATCCGTGATTAGCTTCTTGGATGTCACTACAAATATTTCCAATTCTTTCTTTGTCAGTCCTTCCATCTAATATTCGCCATAACAATTCTGTTTTGTTCTTCCCGATATGCATTGTATCAAACAAATGAACTATTTGTAGGTGCTCGTGGTATGGGAACCTACTGAATTGCATCGGGTAAATTTTCATTCCTCGTTGAATCCCGTTCGTGCCTTGATGACATTCATGAAACATCAACAAAATCAAATTAACACTAATTAATCAATATAGGTACATACTGTGCTGAACATAATTCACTAAAAAAAAAACAAAGATTTATATAATATATGATACAAGTTGAATGTGATTGTCATTGATGTCAAAGGAGTTCAGTGAATGACAAAAGGATAACCAAAGACATGATGGCAGGGTAAACTCAGTGAAAGACAAAGGAAGTAATGACATGGCAAGTATGATGATGTGAAATGTATGGTGAGGTGGAAAGACACATAATGGTGTTCTCGTGCTATCAGGAAGTCAGTGTTGTAATCTGACAACATTCTGGAAAAATATGGCAACTTTGTGAATCTTTGGAAATTGAAGTATGAAAAAGTAGTCAAAACTAATCTAAGAGAATGCTTTCCATAATTCATGGTTTGAATAGAATTCCTGCACCACCATATCAAGCTATATCTTGTTGAACTGGCTATCTAGCCATGGGCTCATTTTGCCTTAATCATTTCTGAGGAGAAAGTTATAAGTCTACCAAAATAGGGTTTCAGGATAAACCTTGGAGAAATTCTTGGACATGGCTAAGTGTTGGAAAAATGGTCTAGGTGGCCTTTTATCCATGAAATTTGATAAATTTATTTTCACAAGGACATCCCTTGGAGGGCATTTCCAACCGACCTCTCAAAATCCCGTTCTCAACACTTGGGCAATATTCTTGTGTTTCTCAATATGCAAAATAGTATTTTTCCTACTTTTGGCAGATTGATATTTTGCATATGTGACCATTGTAAGTCAGCCTAAAAGTATGGCTGGATATCCATTTCAACAAATAACAATTCCATGCCAATTGATGAACCTATTGACATACATCTGGTAGGCATTTGAAAGTGGTCTTCCAAACTGCTTATTGACACTTAGACAAATCTCTTCAAACCCTAAGTCACCAAGGTGATTTTATTTTTTTCATCGAACTTGGAGAGTGAGACATACACAATGTGAGGAATATCATACTGACTCAACCATGCCAATATTCTCTCCTGCAACCTCATCATCTAACCTTGGCGGGCATTTTATTGGGATAGTGCAAATGAAGGTGAGAGGCACTTTTGGCAGATTGATATCTTCCTCCTCAGAGACTTTTTGGGAAATATGAAACCATGGTTGGATCCACCAACCAACATAATAGAGCCTATCACTTTCAGATAATTTTTCTCATCATCCTATGAGAGGTGGAACACATTTCCTTGAGGTCACTTAGCATATTTTACCAATAATTCCATACTTAGACAATTTGTCCAAAACCTAAGGTGGATTTTTCATTTCACCCAAAACCTGAAATAATGATACTAGATGATGTATTATACCTTACTGAGCACACCTATGCTGATTTCACTCCCAGACTCATCTTCATTTTCCCTAGGTGGTCATGTTACTCAACTTTGGTGTAAGACAGCCTGAAACCCTGTTTTGGAAGGTCCATATCTTCTTCCTCGAGCATTATCAAACCAATGTGAGAACATGGTCAGGTATACAAAACATACACCTACAGGATGACCATGTGGTGCGGTCATTTTCTTTAACCCACAAATTATGGCAGGCATTTCCCTAGAGCAATTCTGACTAATTTGATAAAAAAATCCTTCTTTTAGGAGACTTGTATCTTCTTCTTCAAGGAGTTTTTGTGAGAAATGGGGCCATGGTTAGATAGATATTTCAACAAACTATGGGATGGCAGGTCATGGCGGGCATTTTCTTCTTCTTATGAATTATGGTGTTCATTTTCATAAGGAAGCTTCTTTAGGGCCGTTTTTCAACACTTAGTCAAAATCCATAAATTATCATACCATTACCAACTACTACCAGAATGTAACAATGACATCATGAGACATTAGGACACAAACATGTGTTTTTCAACCTCATCACACATGCCATATCAACACTTATTTTGTCATTAATGACCTCCTTCTACATCAATTACAACCATACTCAACAGTGTCCTTGTGCTAATAAAATTCATAGGGTGACATAGATCTGTTCCTTGTTGAAGTGGTTATCCACCCATGCTTTCAGTTTTCCTTATGATGGTCACATGTGCAAGAAATCAATCTGCCAAAGTTGGAAAAATATTGTTTTGCATATTCAGAAATTTGGCTAAGTATTGACCAATATTCCAACAATACATAAATAATTTGGCATACCTTGATGATTTCTATTATATTCCAAGTTCCATAGGTGAGGTGTCATTCTTCGTGTTTTTTTTCCATTCTCTTCTTCTTTACCATTGAATTTTGCTTTGTCTGTAGTTTGATAACTATGGTTGTTAGGCAAAAAGTGCCTATACTCATCAAACACTTCCTTTGTTAAACTCCTTGAATGACGAGATTTTATCCTGGGACCGCAAGATGGACATGTAAATTTACCCTTTGTTTGAAGACCTACAAGATATATGAATTAGTGTAGTGAATTAGAATTACCATTTAAAATAATGCATGATATTTTCAATAGGTATATATAATATTAAAGAACAAAAGAAAGTAACAATATACCACAAAAATGTGTTAACCCAGGAACATCATGAATTGTCCACCCAAGTATTCCATGGAATTGAAATCGTCTTTTCCCTATTGGTCTAGAGATGTCATACATAGTGATGCCAACCCATAACTTCAAGAACTCATCAATAAGAGGCTCAATATATACGTTCATATCTTTAACCTGGTACTTACCTAATTGGTCCAACATACATGATTGATTATATTTAGCTATATGTCGTTATATATAAAAGACATAATTATCATGCATGAAACAAAGAAATGAAATATTTAGTGATTAGACTTTCAAGAAAAAAAATACAAAGAATTAAATACCTAGAACAATCATTGCCAACATTGTGTGCTCTCTCTTGACCGACATCCAAGGAGGAAGGTTATTGTTTATAACAAAAACAGGCCACATTGAGTAGGTAGAACGAAGCTCTCCAAATGGATTGACATCATTAGCTTCCAACGGAAGTTTAACATTACGAGCTTCTTCTTAGAAAATTGGCCACTTTTCTTTGATGCACCTAAATGCAGACCCATCTACAGGAATTCGAAGAACATCGTCTCAACTTCTATTCTTTGCATGGAAATTCATAAACCGTGCTATACTTTGGCACCTGAAAAACCGCTAGATATGTGGAATTATCGGAATATAATGAAGAACTTTGTGAGGCACCTCTTTTGTAACTTTATCGGTTCAATACCTACTTGTTTGACATTATGGGCATTCATTTTATAATGCATATTGTCCATAGTATATGATATGATCATTGGGACATGCATCAATAGCTTGATACTCCATTCCAAATTCTTTCATAATCACATATATCTCTCGATATGTGCGTGGTAAAATATTTGACGTTGGTAATAGAAATTCACCTAAAAATTTACAAAATTCAAAAGAATAAGTCAATGTAAACAATATTAATCATCAATATCGCATCCATACTTTACAAATTAGATAACAATAGAAATATAAGGAAAAAGTAAACCCTTTATGTACATGTGAACATGCAGACATAAATAATTAACAAATTGCATACCTTAGTATCTGTGTGAGACAGGTGTTTGATAAACCATTCAAAACCTTCAAGTTCACTAACACCAATATGGAAGATAGAAGATTTGTTTTTGAGCCTTCATAAAGAGGTTGACGTGCCTTCTCGAGTAGAGTATCAACATTATGACTATCTTCTTGGTTTTTCTCATCCATTGGAGAAAATGTGTCTTGGATCAATCTATGTATCTCATCTTCTTGATTTGTATCACTAACGTTATCTCCATCCATATCATCATTAAGAACTTGATTAGATTCAATATTTTGATCTAGATGTTTGTCACCATGTAAATGAGTATTTCTGCTAGTACTTGGCAAATAACTCTCTTTAAGGGGACATTTTGGGGGCATTGCCTATATATTTACAAACAATGTAGTAAAATTAGTGTGTATAGAACATATAATAAAACGATAAGACATTTTACTGAAAATCATGACATGATGACTATTACAAAGAATACATTAAAAATTGAATAACCTCTTACCAAGGGATGATATTCATAACCCCCTTCGATGTGCCCATTCTCCCTACAATGTCTTTCAGTTGTCATTATTAAAATTCTTCTTCTTTGAAAGC
This sequence comes from Pseudotsuga menziesii, assembly GCA_001517045.1. Lineage (NCBI taxonomy): Eukaryota > Viridiplantae > Streptophyta > Pinopsida > Pinales > Pinaceae > Pseudotsuga > Pseudotsuga menziesii. Next base: position 255,978 of record LPNX010400736.1, read on the forward strand.
CCTGCAATCAGAGCAAGGGGAATAAAATTTTCCATCCCCCCTCGCATCTAATGCCTCTCTAAACTAAGCAAGCTTCCTTGCATTTTCATTCATAGTGAAAAATCCTTGTAGTGACAAGTAATTGTCTTACCTACACCATACCAAACAGTAACTTGTCAAATACATTAGATATAAGTATATTTCTAAATGCAATATCTTATATACCAATTTCTATAAAGAAAAACATGAAGATTGTGATGAATAGGATTGTCATTCATGACAATCATTTTGGAAAAATATGGTGATTTGGTAAAAAACAGGAAATGACTAAGTGTTGGAAAACTGGCTCAGGTAGCCTTAAGAAAATTCCTGCCACAAATTGTGTGTTGAAGAAAATTCCCGCACCATATGGGGGTATTGTAGATTGGTATTTGGCCTACCCGACCATGTCTTTAGATTGTCTTGGAAGTATCTGAGGAAGAAGTTATGAATCTTCCAAAACAATGTTTTAGGCAGATTGGACCAGACTAAGAAAATTGTCTAAGTGTTGGAAAAACTGGCTCATGTGGCCTTGGGAAAATTCCCGCCATACCTTATAGGTGTATGATAAAAATTATCTGAAGCTGTCATCCTACATCTTGTTGAAGAGGCTATCTCACCATGGTCTCAGTTCTCAAAGAAGATGTTTGATGACAAAGATAGGTCTGTCAAAATAGAGTTTCAGGCTGTTTTGCACTATTCCAGTACTGGTAAAAACTACCTCAGTGGCCTTAGGGAAATGCCCGCCCTATCTCATAGGATCATGAGAAAAATAATATGAAAGTGTTAGGCTATATCTTGTTGATGGGTGCATCTAAACATGGTCTCATTTATCATGTGGAGTGTTTTATGACAAAGATATAAATCTACCAAAAGTAAGAAAAATATTATTTTGCATTTTAAGAACACAAGAAAATTGGTTGTGTTAGATTGAGGAAATTGAAAATGCATTTTGAAATGCCTGCAAGGAGGGGTTATTTTGATGATAAAATTCATCAGGTAGCATAGGCATGTTTCTTGGTGAATTGACTATCCATCCATACCTTCAGGTTGTCTTATCATGGTCTCATATGCAAAATATCAATGTGCCAAAAATAGGAAAAATAATATTTTTCATAGTGACAACAAAAGAAAATTGACCAAGAGTTAAAAACAGGAGATTGAGAGGTCAATTGGAAATGCCCACCAAGGGCTGTCTTTGTGCAAGTAAATTTATCAAATGTCATGGATCCATTCTTTGGTAAGTTTTCCATCTGCTCAAACTTTAGGTCTCCATAGAGTGTTCACACGTGTGAAATAGGAGTCTGCCAAAATGGGAAGACATATGTTTTGATGTTCAAAAGAGGTTGAGAAGCTATTTTGAAATGCTTGCTAGAGGTTGTGTGTGTGTCAACAAATTTATCTTGTGATATGGTCTTGTTCATTGTTGAAATGGATATCTATCCATGCTTGTAGGTTTCCTTATGGTGATCACATGAGGGAGAAATCAATCTACCAAAGTAGAAGAAAAATTGTTTTTACAACTTAAAAACAATTTTGTCTATGTTAAATTAAACAGTTTGGAAGCCTATATGCTGATGTGGACAGTACTGAAGACAAGATACTAATGTGTATGGACAGAGTTGAGACAGGGCTGCAGTATGTTGTATATTGAATGACTTGCTGACTACATAATGAAGACTTTTTGATTGGTATTTTTGATGTGTGCGCCTATGGAAAAATTTGGAAGAGTCTGATGTATCAATTGTAAATTGTAATATGAAATTTGTATAGGGAGATTGGGTGGAGCTGGGGACAAACATCTCAGTCAGCTGTAGCTGACTGAACCATTCTGGTGGGTGGTGCCACCTTATTGTAGATTGAAGTCTCCACTTATATAAAGATTACAAAACTATATCTTGTGTCCCTTGTGCAATGTCTTGATAGTGATGTGTTTAATTGATGAATAACATGTGCCTAGTTGATATTGTTCTTTGAAAAATATGTTGTTGAAGCAATTGTGAAATAATGATATAAGATTGGTAGAAAAAGTTGAAATTGAGTTGAAGCCTTAGCTCATTGATTCATCCCCCCCCTATTAGTGAGCATTGTGTCTAACAGACTGAAGTTTCATTGATTCCAACAAGTCTTGTGCAATGGCCTTTGATTCACTCACAAGGAGACCTTGATAGTTTGGGCATTGGAACACTAGGTGGCCCAAATGGTCCAAATAAAAGTTGTCCTTCTACTGTGGAAAGTGATTAACACTGTGTCAATGAAAAATAGCTTAGTGGAGCATCGGGTCTATAAAAAAATGAATTGGATAGAGTCATTGTTGGCTGGACCCTCTTGTTGCAATTACTTTGGTTTAAATAAAAGGAGGGAGTTGCAGGGTTGTTAGATTCGTTCATAAGGTACATGACCCGAAGAATAAAACTATTATTTTGAGCCTCAATGTTAGTTTGTATACCCCAAAAAAGGATGCATGATTACCTTTTATGAATTTACGGCCAGATGATTGTTGCAGAGTATGACTGATCTCTCTAGTTTTGGATATGGTTGATAAAGAAATCCTAGCTCAATCCACGCTCAATCAATCACAACTATAGAAAATGTGCTGAAAATGCATGAGTTAGGCGGTATAATGGACGAACGATTCCATGCACATTCTTACATTACGCTTTCAAGGATGGAAGGATTGAGTTTTTATCCTGGATACTCCACAGACACTTTGTGTGCTTGTTATAGAGGGACTAGGAGGCAGCTGACGTAGCTTATTAATCGTTCTTATAAATAAAACACTTCTTTTAGACAGGGTGATTAGAGGAATTTTGAGGTCTAAAATGGGCCTCCTAAGGAAAACAATAAAATAATAGTTAAAATAATAAAATAATATATATTAATTTTGGAGGAAAAAAGAAAAAACTACTTTTTGTGTTCGTATCTTTGACATATCACCCTTTGTTTTTACTCAAATTTCGATCAAGAGAGATTGTTGGATGTGGAATTTGATTCCGCATCCAATGAGTACCCACACTACATACTTTTGACTTACCCTTCTACCCCAAAAGCAAGAAATACCTAAAAAAACATGATGATGACATCATCATCACGTTTTTTTAGGTATTTCTTGTTTTTGGGGTAGAGGGGTACATCAAAAGTATGCAGTGTGGGTACTCCTTGGATGAAAAATCAAATTACACATCCAACAAGCTCTCTCGATTCAAATTTGAGTAAACACATAGGTAGATATGTCGAAAATATGAACAAAAAAGCAGTTTTTTTATGACAAATATGTCAATTCAACCATTATGGTTGACTCATTTTATTGGAATTCTATTGGTTCTTGAATTCCAAATCACAAGAACTTATTGTTTGCGCATTTTCTTATAAGGCCCATTTTAGACCCCAAATTTCCTCTAATGACCCCTTCACCCAGACCCAACAGATTTGTAACAAAATATAAAATTTTAAATCTGAGTAGAGTTGTGAAGCTTCAGCAAAAACAGAAGCATGCTCTAACTGAGAAAGGATAATTATTAATGCTATTACAACTTCACCCGCACATAAACATCCAAGAGTCATTGAAAGTTGGCATTGGTTTGGCAGGTGTGCAAAGATAGCCATATATCATCGATATAGAGATGAAAGTTCGTTGAAAATTAAAAACATCAATATTGCCACGATTTTTCCACCATGATTAAAAAAAAGAAGTATTAATCCACGAATGTTCAAAACGTGGAAGTATTTCATGGAAAAATTCACCCAAATGTATTAGAGTTCGAGTTAGAAATTTTGGATACGTAACATATTTTCCTTAAAATCATTTTAATTTTAACATTTCTGACTAAACTATTTTTCATTAGTTGAACCACCCACCTTCTTTAAAATAAAATATAATATTTCCAAAATCATGTGCTAATTTCTAGCCAATCCGAAAAAATTAACATTTTCACAAAGAAAAGCATATTTTCACATCCATTCATTAATACTTTCAACGAAATAGGATAGATGTTAAAATTGGGTAAAATGTTATGACATTGTAGATAAGAAGACATGTAAGAAGGTGTTTGAAGGTTTGGTTGAGTTATTTCATAACTATTGTGCTTATGGAAATATGCTTTTGTGGAACTATATTTCAACCATTTGTATGAGAAAGATAGATATTATGATGAGATATTTGACCAATATCAATGAATTGAAGGATCATTTTCCACCATTGAAACAACAACGGGGGAATCAAGAGTTGGTCCTTGTTTACCTAAAGGGGATTAGTCATTCTTGGATATATTTTTTGCAGGGTGTTTGTACATGGTAGTCCTTTCCAAATTTTCCAAAGCTTTGGGTTGATCTTGTTTTGGAAGAGATCAGATTATAGTCTTATTCATGTTGTTAACTCAAAAAATACCTCACTAAGCTCTACATGAACTACACCACCCAAGGACATCCATGCACTACCCTCATTTGACCCCCACACCCTCAAAAAGGCTTAAAAATATGAAAAGGGCTTAAAAACCCCTAAAAAGAGCCAAACTAGCTCCCATAGGGGCTAAAACCCCTCAATGGAGCTTAAAACCCCCAAAGGAGCTAAAGATTGGGCGAAAGGGGCTAAAGCCCCAACCAAGAGCTTAAAACCCTAAAAATCCCAAGAAAAAGTATAAATAGAGGGGTGGGGGTCACTCTCAAATGAGTCCTTCACTCCCTAGCGTTATGCTGCCTGTGTGAGTGACTTGAGATGATTTTCCTCTCAAGCCATTCACCCTCCCTCTCCTCCATTCCTCCATTGAGCCATAGCTCCCCATTCCTAAGAGAGGTGCTCTCCCAAGCTAGGGCATGGTGGCCCATTCCACCTAGAAGGTATACTTGTCTTTTCATGTTTTTGCTTTGGTAGATTGTAGTTTTCTAACATTATTTGTTTGCAGGTTTATTGCTTAATATTTTCTTGTAGGTTTCCATTGATTGCTTGCAGGTCTTTTGGTTTTCTAACAGTTTGATGCTCATTCAGGCCTAAAAGGTGTGACCAAGTCGCTCATTCACGCCCGAAAGGTGGGACTTCATCCCAAAAACCATATCGCTTCTGTCTGCAATTTCTGAATGACCCCCTCGCCTATTTTGGGGAAAATTTGGTGACCCCCTCGCCACATTTGCCCCGAAAAGAGCGATCTGTTTCTCATATTCAGAGTTTTAAAGATTTGGGACTGTCAGTGCGGCTCAGTTTCCTTTGTCCATCAAATCTGTGTCTATTTCCTTTCAGTATATGTTTATTTTATTACAACATGTGTAAATCACTGTCAAATTAAATGGTTAATTGGTAAATGAATCTATTTAAAGCTTGAATCAAAAATTACTATAGGTTTCAATTCTTATAATTAAACCTTGCCTAGCCATTCCTCCTCTACCCAGTCATCACCCTTAGAGGTATTCTAGGATAAGACGAAGGGTAAAGCTCGTATAGTAATAGGCACTTTACCTGTCATTTTTCCAAACCACTAAAAATGGGTGACTTGGAAGGTAGAGGGGGTGGTAGGCCTAGGGGGCCTCACGGCGTTCACATCCTCCCTGTTGACCAACCTTGCATCCGAAGGGTGACCTGAGGATCTATGGATGGGCTTAGTCCCATTGTGTTGAGAGCCCAGCACCCTTTCCTAGTTGAAGAGAAATACAGATGTAAGGGAGTCACCTAGTCAGGTTTAAATTCAGATTCAGGTATGGCATGCACTCAAATTTCTATTTACAATTTACTACTATGTTAAAAGAATCTATTCACATTATAAGTTCTGCAATACAATCTCTGTCGACTATTCATAAACCATACAAGCAGCCACTAAGTGTAACAGAAAGATAAAAGACATACACACAAACCATACCACATAAAACAACCAAACTCAGTTCATGATGCTGAGCTAGCCATTAAAACTTATAATTTACACTAATTCAACCATCTGTAGTCTTTGAGGACATAAGTCCCTGACTGCCTTAACCATGGGAAGTACTTGGGATCAGCCCAGAAACTCATTGTGAGGAGTACCATGGGAACCCCAAAGTAGTTAGTCGCTAAGAGGAATTGCCAAGCAAAATAGGCAATGACCCCCACCGATTGACTAATGATTCCCATGAGGAAAAACCAAGCATTGTCTTTTGGCAGTCTTGGTGGTCGAGTGACCATCTGAAGCCAATTGGAAGCCATTAAAACTGGGGTCCAAAACTCATTACCATATTTCACCACTTGACATACAAATCAGACACAATTGATCCCCCATGTTCTTCCTCATGCTCGAGAGGCAATCTACCACAGTTCGGGTCCTTGAACCAACACCATCGAGACCATTCTCGATGACACTCTACACCATCAGAAGGCCACACGGCCTCTGATTCAGACTCAGAATCATACCAATCTGAGCCAGACCTGCATATTGCACCATCTATCCCCATGGCTGGTGCAAACCCAGATCCATTTTCTCGCTTAGTGATTGGCAGTGGACCCATGTCCACACCCCACACCACCACCAACACCCCCGCTGGTGGCCCCAACACAATCATGCAAACCGTCATAAGCCAGCTACCACCACCCATATTGACCAGTCATGTTGTCCCACCCTTAACACATGGGGGCAATGTCCCTTCCATTCACACTGTCCCACTTGGCATGCCTAAGGGCAGTGGCCCTTCCACCTACACTGCCCCTCCTATCACACATGGGGGTAGTGGCCCTTCCACTCACACATTTCCTTTTACCACACTTGGGGGCAGTGGCTCGTCCACAACGGTACCACAAGTACCCCTAGTTATGTAGGTGCATCATGTCCTTGCAAACCCCACCACCATTGCTGCCCCAGCTCACATCAACCTTGGGTCAAACCTTCTTTTCATGGCACACCTCAACCTACTTGACTTGCCTCGGTTAACAAATGAACCTATCCGCCATCAAACGTTTTGGCCTCCCATGCCAACCAAACTCCCCTCAAACATTCCCAAGTTTGAAGGGAAGGCAAGGGAGTGCCCTGAAAACCACATCATGATGTTTCATCTATGGTGCTCATCAAACAGCATCATAAATGATTCGATCAGACTCAGACTGTTCCAACGCACCCTCATAGGTGCTGTAGCCAAGTGGTACATGGAGCTGCCACAAGAAAAGTACCTGGATTTTAACTCCTTGGCTTTCATGTTCTTGAAATATTTCCACCTCCCTGTTAGATACGATGAAGGGGTGGAGATCTTGTTATTTGGATGCTAGAACACTGTAACCCACATAATTGACCACATCCATGAGTGGCGGCGACGCCGTAGTTTGTGCAAGATTCAACTTGGTGAGAGAATCTTCCTGGATTGGTTCCTAAACACTTTGTTACTACCTATAGCAAAGGATGTCGCATCCGAACGTCCCCAATTCAAAGAGGAGGCCATCTTGAAAGCCCAGCAGTTTGATATGATCTATGCATAGTCTGGATACCTTTACACTATCATTCTAGATGCTCCCTGTGCAAGAACCTCCTATCGGGAAGCACCGGGGGCATCCCATAACACAAATGGCATCATAGGTTCTATCTCCCACCAACCATAGCATCATCCAACACCACCTGCAATACCACCACAACCAAGAAAAACCCCTAGTGTTACTTACCAAAACCAAACTATGGACTATGCAAGAACGGTGTCCCAGTCCGGAGCCATAACTTCTTATGCACAACCTATGCCACCACAGTAGTCCTAGTCATTGGCTTGGTCGACACAACAATATGTGGGACAAATGCCCACATTTGTGGCACTGGCACCCACCCAAGTATACTATGCACCAACGGTGCAAGCCATTCAAGCGCCCACCTCCACTCTGCCAGCACCTTTAGGACAAGTGTTTGCACAACAAAATCGTCTTAACCAGCCAACCCCCAATAACCAACAAGGGAAAGACAGAAATAACCAAGCTCAAAACCAAGGAAACAATCAACCACAGAGAGGTGGTCAACCCAAACCCTCACAACAATTCCAGGGCAAACCGGCCAGCCCAAAATCCTCAGCAACCAAATTCACCTAGACACAATGCTCTGTTGCACACAAACCAGCCATGCAAGTTGTGTGAGGTCTATGGGCACTACACACATGAATGCCCCTTCATGGGTCATGCCAAGCAAGCCATTCACAATGAGGTTCATCATGCCACCAATACAGCAGCCCAAGCTCAACCCAACCTGGCACGACCAAGGCCCCTACCCATGGTCCTCCAAAACCAATTGCCGGTCTAAGGACTGGTAGCAACTGCACCTGTTCCCCAGCCCAATTCCAAGACCCTGGGGGCATGTTCGATAGCAGAAACAAGTGTTCACCACCTGCTAGCTATGACAACTGAAGAGGTCAATTTACAGACCAGACAAAATCAATACGGAACCAACACCGAACCTGCTAACACATCAGTAGCATCTACGTCAAAAACAACCAATGCACCTCTTTAGCTACACCCTTTCCCTCCACATCCCCCCATACGGTGGGTTTCCAACAACATCACGACTAGAGTTGCTATAAGCTACAACATCGTGGATGGTTTGGCCTAAACACCTACCATCATGTCCGCTCTTGAGGCACTCAAAACTTTCCCAATGTAGAAGAAAGCCTTACTAGCCGCCCTTGGTGCTATAGAACCCTATGACTCCATGTTGATCACATTCGACACAGAGAATGGAGAACCGTGGATGCCATCAACCATGGCCTTTCAAATTCTGATTTCCATTCGGAATTTAGTTGTGCATCGATGCATAGTGGATGAGGGGGCATCCACATGCGTTATGTCTACCCTAGTATGGAAAAAGCTTGGATCCCCAATTCTGCAACAATCCTCTACAACACTGCGGGCTTATGATGGCCATCCCACTAAAGACCAAGGAATCCTACCCCATGTCCCCATCACATTAGATGGGAAAACAGTACTGATTGACATAGAGAATTTCAATTCTCAGTTGGACTATAACCTTCTCCTCGGAAGAAGTTATATGTATGCCATGAGAGTCGTAGCATCAACTGTTTACCAGCTCATGATGTTCCCCCACGAAGGGAAAATCATGACGGTTGACCAACTGACTTATCACGATGTACAAGGGCTAACTGCACCATCCAACGTTATCCCTACAATCAACACCATTGATCCACAAGGGCTAACCGTGCCTACCAATGTTATCCCTGCGGTCAACACCATGGTTGAAAACATACCAGCCTCCCCATTATTGAATGTGGGCCCTGGGTTGTTTTTTGATACCACGATGAAGGCTTCTTTCCCCTTAGTGTCACCACCTCCCACACCAAGTGAGACTGTGTATTTGTGCATGGTCTCATCCAGCACCGCTGCACCCAAACAACAACCACAACCGCAGCCCCAACCACAACCACAACACCATCCGCAACCACAACACCATCAGCAGTCGCAGCATCATCAGTAGCTGCAGCATCATCCACAGCCACAACATTATGCGCAGCCACCACCACAACCTCATCCCCACATGCGACCATCAGGGAGTTATCTAGGCTCCTCCCCAGTCCACACAATTCCCTTCCTCTTTCCCCCGCCTGGCATCATGAGTAAGCCAGTAATGGCTACCTTAAACTTACCCAATTTTACATTGGTAATTCCTGTGTGGTACCTTGATCCACTGGCCCAACCACCAATGCCCCAGGTAGTCTTAACCCCCATGAAACCCATTGCGGTTGAATCTCATCGTCCACTCGGCCCGCAAAAACCAACCACCACCACACCCGCACCCACACCACCTCACCCAAAAAGGGCCAGGGGAAAAAATGCAAAAGCTACCTCTGAACCTCGACAGATCCCACCTTACGTCGTTTGTGAAGAACACTACCATCCAACTCAAAACTTCCCTGAGATTCCCATAATCCGTGCACATTTGGATGCCATGGATACAATAGAAAACCTCCCCATGGTTGAATTCCCAAGCGGGCCAATAGTGAGAAACAAGTCGTTGAGAACAAACAATGCTTGCACCCTTTGTGGATTGTATGGACACTATTCTCACCACTACCAGGACTTGGCCGAGTTTCGGTCCGCCCTTAGCCAACTTCGGAAACGTTCCCTTGAATCCAAAGTCACTGCTATTGAGGAGATCCACCCTCCGATTTCTTCCTCAACCACCAAAACCATTTACATGATCTCTAGCTCCAGTAGTCCCTCTGTCTCCTCACCCATGGAAGATCCACCTGATCTATCACAATGCCACTGTCAATATGATGGAGAGATCTATAAAACCACCACCGGCTTTACCCCATTTCCTTTAAACCATGGTGTGGAATCGACTCTTCCCAACGAAGGCCAGATTTCGCCACCCCTCCTTACCAATAACCTTTGTCTTGGCAAGGGGGCACATTTCTTTGCTAACTCAGATGATCGGCTCTTGAAGAATCCCCACAATTGGCTCCACCTCAAGATATCCCATGCCTGATACCACCACCATGACTCACATATAGCGTAGTTTTTATTTTTTTGTTTTGGATCATTTTTACCCCGAGTCGGTGACCCCCTCCATTCATTGTTCCACTTATAGCCATAGTGAGTCCATTCTAGAACTTCGTCGCATAATTTTGATGTGAGAAGGTAGATATTATCCCTGCCCTTGCACCCATAGGAGTGCACTGGATAGTTCGGTTCCGCATCTGCACATGAACACATTATGTTGCATGTATGATATAGATAGCACCATGCTAGCATGCAATTAGGTCCCCAGAACTGCCCTAAAGGTTGAGGCCTCTTTGTATCTCCGCTGTTGCACAATGCTCCTGGGTCAAGAAATGAACTTTAGGTTTCCTCCCTCCCTGCTGATTCCTTGGGGCATTTCCCAGAGTCACGTCAGTTTGTGTGTCACCACGTGTACGTTGAGCTAGCTCTGTACCCATAGGCCTCCATTCAGTCTAGTTTTTCCCCGTGCACCATTTCACTAGGGGAAACACCATTAGTTGCCAATCCAAAGTCACCCAAAGCCTATTCGAAACACCTCTCACACCTCTGGGCTCAAATTTCCATCCTCTATCTTCTAATGAGACCATCGTCTCATGTTTAATAAGTAATTTTTAGGACCACTTTCCAGAAGTTACCTTGGTTTACAAGCCACATCATGGTGATACAAGTGTCTTCGAACCTGTACTTGTATCACACTTGCCTACTGCAGCTCATGCAGGTTCTCGGCCCCCCAACCATAAGGAACATCACTATATTTTAGCATATAGCTGTCTAATCCGTGCACCGCACCTTAATCAGGTTTCCGTACCATTGTCCAAACGACGAATCATTTCCTTTCCATGCATTGGCACATAACTGCCTAAGGACTTGCACTCACATCACATGTAGTCAAGTCCGTCCACTACAACTCACACATGACTCTACTGACCTCTGTTAGAGAGAAACCTCGGTTTGCATGCCTCTTTTGCACCAATTCACATGCCTATACCATGATCTATCCCGTGCATGTATTGGTATGTTTAAGAGCCACCTGCTCCATTCATACTGCATGGATGACCTTTGGACCACTTTCCACTATCCCGACATGGGGCACCACCTATGCCACCATAATCAGTTGACCATATCAGAGTTTCTTTTAAGCTCTTTTCTGACTTCTAAAAGAATGAAAAGATTGTCGAGCACAGCTACTTCCTTTCTCGCTTGTTAAACTATAGGAAAGGATGTCTACATCGTCTCATTTATCTCCATTTGTGGACCATGTAGACCATCAAATGCAAAGGACTACCTTGGCACATTCAAGCCAAGACAGTTCCCCTCTGCATTATTTTATGCTTTCTTGGGCAGAGGGGTCGAACTCTACGAAAAAGCTCACCATGGGTTTTCGTTAAGCTCTTTTCCAGCCTTCTCATCAAGAAACGATTGCTGAGCAAACTTGATTTCATTCATGCTCGTAAAAGTATCTGAATGACCATCCAATCAGTACAGGTTTAACCTTTTTCGGCCTGATTGGACTACCAACGGTAAAGAAGTCTCCCATCCCCTAAAGGATGGGCGAGATCTCCTGTGTATACTTTTATCCTTTTTCAAGCATAGGATACTACCGATGAAAAAGAGCCCCCACTGGAGTCTTCTTCATGATTTCAGACTCTCTAAAATTGAAAGCACCATCGAGCATTTACTTTATCGGGCTCGCCAAAAATCCATGAGATCGTACCACAACGGTGTCTCTAGACACCAACCCAAAGATAACAGTTTGGAAACATTCCCACTTTGGTTCACCTTTGTTCAGAGTACTCTTCGATGTGTCTTCCTTGGATCCTATCAATACCAAAAGTTTCTACCTCCCCCAAGTATTTCCCATCTGCAGTTACATTCCCGGTATTACATCTATGATCCCTTTCCCATGAGTCAGTTTCATTTGTTTCCTGGTCTGCTCTACTGTTATACTCTAAACAAAGGAAGTTTGAGTCCACTACACTCCCCCTGTCCTTGTTCAAATCCTTCCCCCCCCCCCCATTCAGTGGGTCAGTCCTCAGATTGTCTCACATCTTTCGGTTATCTCCCTCACGCTTCTGGTCAAGGAAACACCATTTCCTTGACAAGGGGTAGGCCTCCCTCTGTCAATGACAACACATGTATTCCAAAGGATAGACCCAGATGTCCCTATATCCTAGTTTCATTAACCTCATTGGTGAGTTCCTTGTACCACTTGAGAGGATTCCTTAGTGCCTCCCGGATGGTTGTTTCTCGCATGCTCGAATCCAGCTACATCATTGCACCGTTGAGATTCGTACAGGGAATTGATCCGTGTAATGTTTGGTCGAAGACCCCGGATGTCACCTGACTCTATACCATTGATGAGTCTATTCGAGGGATCCCAATAGATTCATGTCCCTTGTGATTTCCAAGTTGCGTTGGAGACAGTGTTCAGAAGCCCCATCAATGCTTCTATATAGATTTATGATTGATGCAACATATTTGTACCACAAAGACTCTGACTCTCCGTTAATGAGTCCCTACAACTATGTACCATTCCAGATCCAACAGGCCACCAGTCGTGAAGATATAGAATTCCATGAGAATGCCATGGGTCCAATGTAATAGTCCTTTAGATCAATATTGTATTCAGCCTCTCATTGACGCAACCACTATTGTAACAACATTTATGCATGATCGACTCTTGTATTATAGAGCTTAATTCACATTATTCTTTTGACATCGGTTACAAGCATGGGGATGCCCACCTCGTCCATATACATGTCACACATTATTTGTATCTCACCAATTGATGAGAACCCTATTAATACAAAAACCAAAAGCCACCATACCCCAGCCCAGGAAGCACCACCACTCCCCAAAAAATCCTATGATGTCCGTTGGCCATACGATGAGCTCCTTCCCTCACACATCACAGGGAAATATGTTAACCCAAAAAATCCCTCACTAAGCTCTACATGACCTACACCATCCAAGGACATCCATGCACGAACCTCATTTGACCCCCACACCCTAAAAAAGGCTTAAAAATATGAAAAAGGGCTTACAAACACCTAAAAAGAGCCAAACTAGCTCCCATAGGGGCTAAAACCTGCAAAAAAGGGCTAAAACCCCTCAAAGGAGCTTAAAACCCCCAAAGGAGCTAAATATTGGGCGAAAGGGGCTAAATCCCCAACTAGGGGCTTAAAACCCTAAAAATCCCGAGAAAAAGTATAAATAGAGGGGTGGGGGTCACTCTCAAATGACTCCTTCAGTCCCTAATGTTATGTTGCCCGTGTGAGTGCCTAGAGACCATTTTCCTCTCAAGCCATTCACCCTCCCTCTCTTCCATTCCTTAATTGAGCCATAGCTCCCCATTCCTAAGAGAGGTGCTCTCCCAAGCTAGGGCATGGTGGCCCATTCCAACCAGAAGGTATACTTGTCTTTTCATGTTTTTGCTTTGGTAGATTGTAGTTTTCTAACATTATTTGTTTGCAGGTTTATTGCTTAACATTTTATTGTAGGTTTCCATTGATTACTTGCAGGTCTTTTGGTTTTCTAATAGTTTGATGTAGGGTTGTGGAGCTTAGCCCTAACCTTGTGTGCAGGGGTTTCATTTCATTTTTTGTTGGTTTCTTTCTGTTCTTCCATTCTCACAGGAACCCTACCCTACCGTCCTATAGATGGAAGAGAGCCGTTCCTTCCTGTAGCAAGGGCGAAATCCCTACTACACATTCCAACAATGTGAAGTAGACGTTATTGGCCTTGTCGGAAAGATTATGAAGGGTAGTGAGAAATTATATAAGAAAATGGAAGGAAAGGAGTTGTGTTTTTGATGTCATTAAATGGGAAATTATCCTAGCTAGTGTCCATTGAATAAGAAAGAGATGGCCAAACAATGAATATGGGATGTATGAATTTTAAGTACTGTATCAAGAAAGGATGATCCATCATCCTTGATTGAGACCACTTTCTCATTGATCTCTTTTTTTCCCTTTAACACCATGTCTAGGGTTGTTTCGTATGTCGATAGTGGAGCTTTAAGACACATGACATACTATAGGTTTTTATTCAAAAGGATTTAGAAGTTGGAGGAGTTGTGACTATGGAGCTTGGTGATAAGGCCACTTTTTATGTTATATAAGTTGTATCCATTTATTTTTATATGCCTTCAAGTGATGTTCTTAAGCTGAGTGATAATGTATTAGTTCTTGGTTTGAGGAAGAACATGCTTTCATTACCTTGTATGATATATTTACATTGAATATTTGCATTTGAGAGACAACATTGCACCATCACTGATTATAGTCTTTCTATTCCAAGGAATTTAGCTTGAGGGATGAGAGAGGGTGGAGTTTATAGGTTACTTTTTAATCCAATGAAACATGTACATTCTAGTTAGGAGTCCAAAAAGAATGTAGGAGAACATATATCACCAATGGCAATGAGTGTACCTCCTAGGAGATATGCTAGTCATATTGCAATGGTTTCTTCCATATGTGTGCCTTCTAGTTGTTCATTAGAGGAGATGTGCAATACATTGATGTTGATATTATTTCTAGATTTGTAACCAATGAGAATGTTGTAGAGTATAGGGACATGGTTAATGGATTATCTTAGATAGAGGGAGCTACCCTTATATTCTCTTAGAGAGGAAGTTACCTAAGATGTAATTCTTGCTTTAAGATTCTCGTAGGGTGAGCGAGTTGACCTAATTTAGGATGGTTCATTTGTCAAAGAATTTAAGGTACATGAGAGGTATTCTCATGATGATAGGTTGATGATGACCTTGTAAATATTTTTTCCTATACCACAATCCTTGTAATGCAGGATTGAGGAGTTGACTTGTTCAGATTACTATTTTGTTCCCTTGATAGATATGATGCACTAGACTTGATCTTGCATGGACATGTGATTATGTTCATAGAACATCTTGGATATTTTTTATGTTGTGTCCATTGATTTTGGCCCATGATACTAGCTTTGAGGATTTTGGAGTTTAGCATGTTACCTTTATTCCAGGTTTATGATTCCTTGATATGCATAGGTGGTCATTTTTCTTTGGATCAAGATGACATTACCCTAGGGTAATTTGTTGGAGAGGGAATCCTATCATGGATGATGTGTTGGAGTGACTCTTGCATATTGGAATTCCTTGGTTGAGTAAGGGTTTTGTTGGTTTTCCCTAGTTAGGGTTTCTTAGAGCTAATGGACTTATACTAACCTTGAGATATTCATGGATATGCTATATACATGTACTTCATTTTGAGTATATAAATGGAAATTTCAGCTATCCAAAACTTGTGCAACTTATACATTTGATTTTTAGCCATAGATCTTCTTTATGCATTGTTATTTATAACCATAAATATATTGTTGATTTTACATAAGTAAAATAACCCTTTTTTGACTGACTTGACCTCTAATTGAAGAATATGGTTGTAAAATAGAAATTTAGATCCCATTTATAAAGGATAAGTTACCTTGTAAGGAATTAAACTTATCCGTATAATATAACATCTTTTCTCCTCGGATTAATTATAAGTTTTAACTATTTGGAAGTGAAATTACACCATTTCCATTACTATTTTATAGACTATTTTGCAATAATACTAAGGCTCAAATTCTCAAGGTTAAGATACAAGAAATTTACCAAATGTTGGGTTTAATACTAATTACAACATGTTTTCAAATTGATTCATATAATAAATACATTCACATAAGACAATGGTACATGGCAACGTCAACACATTACACATAAATCACCCAATAAACCTCTCTCCTAGAGGAAAACCAACAAACCAGCGAGCTTTCACTCATCTATTAATCAAACACTCAAAACAAGTGTTTACAACTGTGACTTGCAAGACCACAAATCACACTTTATTACATGATCATACTACATACTACTACTCCCTCACAGTATATCATGCATAGAGACCGTATATTCTCTATATTAACTAACTACTCATTAATAACAATTCATAACTTCTTAATCACTTTTAGTTATTATGTTATAGTTGACTTGACTAGTTCAACTTTGGTTAATTTCCTATTAATATTTGGTCATTTTGTCAACTTCTCATCAACCAACCATTTTCCTTCAACCAAAAAACTATTTGTTTTATTTGACCGATAATAATTCCTTTGTCTATTGTCTCTGACTCCATTGAACTAATGGATCTTCCAAACAATTTGCATGTAAAGAATACAACATTCCCAACATTCTACCACTTGTTTTCTTCTTTTCATAAACATGGGATTTCAAACTTTAGTTCACTTTAGTAGAGATAACAAACCCATTGTTTCCATACATCAACAAAAACTTCTATGTACTTATCGACTTGGTTATGAGTCTACAAATTTTTCTACTATGTCTACCTTTTCCAGTAACACCTTATGGTTCTCCATTGTCTCCATCATAAAATGATATTGAACATTAATGTGTTTCATCTTTGAATGATATGTTTGGTTGTTTTCCAGGAAGATTGCACTCTAACTATCACAATCCAACCTAACAACATGTTGTCCAAACACAACATTTGAACATAAACAAACAACTTCCTTACATGCACAAGTAGCTACCAAGTATTCATTCTCAATAGTAGATAGTGTAATGACCATATTTCTTCTACTCATCCAACTAACTACTCCACCAAATAACTTGAACACATACCCATTGGTCGATTGTCTACAACTGATATCTACATCCCAATAAAAATCGACAAAACCATGTACATTTATTTCCTTGTTGTCCTTAGATACTCCTCCATAATAGATTGCATAATCCGTTGTTCCATGTAGATACTTGAATACTCTCTTAAATATTGTCCAATGCTCTTTTCTACGTTTTAACATGTCCCTACTCAATACTTCCACTGCATGAGAAACATCGGGTTGAGTATCGGCCATAGCATACATTAGAGAACCTACAAAAATAACATAGGGCACATGTAACATGTACTCTATTTATTATTATGTATTAGGACATTGTTCATTAGATATATTGACTCCCACAGGAATTGGGACCTTGACTGGTCTACTCTCCTACATGTTGAAATGTTTCAGAACTATCTCAAAATATTTCCTTTGACTTAACCAGATCCTTGAACATGGTCGATCTCTTCTTATTTCCATTCCACTAATGAAATTTGTTGCTCCAATATCCTTCATGTAGAACTTGGAGTATAACTACATTTTCACCTCCTTTATTAGATCCATGTTATTTCAGACCAACATGTTGTCAACATATAAAACTACATATATGAAATAACCATCGACTTTCTTTCGATAAACACAGTGATCATCTTAAATTCTCACAAACCCCAACTGCTGGATATACATGTCAATATTCTGATATGACATCCTGGGTGATTGTTTTAAACAATAAAGAGTCTTCTTAATTTCACAGACCAACTCTTTTTCTCCATCCACTATAAATATTTCACATTGCTTCATACAAATTTCTTTTTCAAGATGACCATGAAGAAATGTTGTCTTTACATCCATCTATTCTATATCAGTATAAAATGTTGTAGATAAATACATTAGTACCCTTATGGAAGTTAACTTAGCAATAAGAGATAAAATCTCATGAAATTCTACTCCCTCGACTTGGGAATATCCTTTCTCTACGAGTTGAGCCTTGTACTTCTTGACTTGACCTGTTGCATTCAAGATTTTCTCAAATACCGACTTATTATCAATGGGTTTCCTTCCATTTGGTAATATGACTAGATCCCATGTGTAGTGGGGATTTCTCCCCTACTATGTGCAAAAGAACCTACCCTATATCAACTGGATCATAGGGTAGAGTTCATGGTACGAGTGATTTCTCAACCTTGACTTGCAATAAAAAATAATAATGAATAGTGACAATAACGGGAATATTTTTATGATTTATTTATATTTTTTATTTTAACAAACTAAAAGAAACAACATGCATACCTTTATGTAAAGTGGGCCATCGCAATCGTTTGAGTAATGGTCCACTGGCTCCACCGTCTGGTTTTCCAGTTGTCTCCACTAATGGTTGTCAACTAGGGCGAATAGATACAAGTGGGTATGGAGAAAGCTCAACATACATTTTGGGAAATGATATGGAAAAATATGGGGATAAGTCACAATAAATGCTCAACTTCCCTATATTTGTGGGGGAAGGAATAATAATGTTTTGGACTATATTTGGTGGAATTTTAGTTGTGAAGGTCAAAATGGAGGAAATAATGGTGGGATAATGATGTATATTTATGGTTTGGACCATATAGAACTAGGTGAATTTTTTTTGGTGT
Source organism: Pseudotsuga menziesii (assembly GCA_001517045.1). Taxonomy (NCBI): domain Eukaryota; kingdom Viridiplantae; phylum Streptophyta; class Pinopsida; order Pinales; family Pinaceae; genus Pseudotsuga; species Pseudotsuga menziesii. The sequence continues at coordinate 274,698 of LPNX010400736.1, forward strand.
TAAACTCATGTTTCATTCTTTCTCAAGCACTCCATTTATTCTTCCATGACCATTTTCCAGCATTTTCCTTCTCTCGAGTTGATGAATTCCTTTACTAACCTAGGATCGTCTTCTATGGAAGATAATGCAAAAACAAATTTGACATCAGGTGGTCTATACATTTATAGTTTTTTCCTTGTTAAACCAAACCTCCTAACTTTCAGAGTTTGTTGTTCCACCTCTTCGTCAGATTTGGTTGACTCTCCCAAATCCATACTTTCATCGTTCATTTCAAAGCCTTACTTTTCTTGTTCCTTTTCTCTTAACCTCTTCATCATTGGAAGTTCCTTTGACTTCCATGAAGATCACAACTCTACTATAAATTTCCTTCCTAGTCATTGGGTTCCACAGCTTATATATTTTCACTCCATCCTTGTACCTGATGAATATGCACTTCGTTGAATCGCCATCAAGTTTAGTTATTTTCTCCTTTGGGATATGCACAAAGGATTCACACCCAAACACTCTAAGATGTGTAAGACAGGGATTCTCACCAGCCCATGCATGATATGGAGTCTCATTGACCAAATCCATCAACGATGACCTATTTAGTAGGTAACATGATGTGTTGACTACCTCTTCCCAGAATTCTTGTCTGACACCTACACTACTAAACATGCTCCTCACTTTCGCCATAAAAATTTAGTTAATCCTTTCAATAACTTCATTCTATTAAGGCATGTATGGAGTTTTGTTTTTTCAAGATATACAATGGTGTCTACATGACTGGTCAAATGCTTTTCCATAGAACTCTCCTCCATTATTAGTTCTCAACACCTTGATATTTTTACCGATATGATTCTCCACAAGAGCTTTAAACTCTTGAAACTTCTCAAATACCTCATATTTATACCTCAGAAAATACATGTCATTCTTGATAAATCATTAATGAAAGAAACATAATACTAATATCCTCCTAGTGAAGGGACCAACACAAGTCCAAACACATCACTATATATTAATTCCCGTATTTATTTAGCCCTAATAGCACTATATGAGAGACTTAAATGTCTCTATTTACCTTAAATACATGTTCACAAAATTCAACTTCTTTAGCAAAATCAAGAATGCCTTTGACCATACCTTTACTGTGTATAGCATGAAGACCTTTCTCACTTATATGTCCCATCTTTTGATGCCACAACATGAATGATTTGACTAGACACAAATATATGCTCTCAAAATCCAAACACACCATATTAGCACTTTTGTCAATGTCTATTATTCCCAATATCTTATACAGGGTTCCATTTTGAACTCCCCTCATCAATACCATCACTCCTCGCACCATCTTGCATGTATATTTCTCAAATAAAAACTACACACATGCATTCCCCATGTTAATGATTGATATCAGGTTTCAATCCAAACATAGGATATGCAACTCATGGAAGTGTTCCTATTCTTCCATATTTCAATTTTAGTCAAACTTTACCTCATCCGACTATCATAGTCAGTGAATCATATCCCAGTAGAAAATCACTACCATCAATCTTTTAATACTTATATAACCACTCTCTGCATGGTGTCATATGATATGATGCACCAGAGTTGATAAACTAATGGTTTCCACTCGATTGTGTACTTGTGGAGTCCAAATACACATATCCCCTCTCTTCTGGTGAAGACTTACCATCAATCAACTAGCCTTCTTCAAATCATTTTCCTTTCTCGACTTCCATAGACTTGTAGTTATGTCTATAATGTTCAACTTTGTCGCATTGCCAACAATTTTTTTTCATTGGACCAGGTGATCTAGTCTTAGATATACCTATTGGATTTGACTTTCTACTGGATTTTTTACCTTTTCCTCTGTCTACTAGTCGACCTCTTACTGTCAAGGATTCATGGACCACTTATTCCATATTATTTCATATGATCTCTTATAACAATAGAGATGCAACTACATCATATATATATTCAATGTGGTACTATTGTTTCCAATAGCCATGACTAGGCTATCCCAAGAATCCGACAATGAAAACAACATACTGACGCATTTCTCCTCCTCAATGATTTTAATATCAACAAACAAAATCTTACTAATAATAGAGTTGAATGAAGTTAGTTAATCTATAACTGAGTCACCTTCACCCATCCTCAAAAGACACAACTTATTCCGAAGGAACAACTTGTTAACCATATATTTTAACTGGTACAAGTTCCCAAAGTTTTCCCACAACTTCTTTGTAGTGTCTTTTCTGAGACATTCAACAATACAAAAATTGATAATCAAATTTAGATTGTACTCCTTTCCTTTATGTCAATATTCTACCGATATTCCTTCGACACTCCAACCAAGGTCATTCTTGGGTCAACTACAATCCATTGTTCTTGATCTATAAGGAGATCCTCCATTTTAAGCTTCCAAAGCTCAAATGTTTTGCATTAAAATTTTCAATTTCTATCCTTGACATGTTAGTCATTATAACTATAAATCAATGCTTCCTAAAGACTCCCACTAAAATAGGTATTCCTCGGATCTAGGGCCAAGATAAAATCCTCAACAACAAAGACATCCCCCAACATCCAAATATAATTATGATACCAAATGTTGGGTTTAATATTAATTACAACATGTTTGCAAATTGATTCATATAGTTAAATACATTCACATAAGACAATGGAATACAACAGCATCAACAAATTACATAGAAATCACCCGAGAAACCTCTCCCCTAGAGGAAAACCAACAAACTAGTGAGCTTTCATTCATCTATTAAATACACAATCAAAATAGGTGTTTAGAATTGTGAATTGCAACACAATAAATCACACTTCATTACATGATCATTCTAAACACTACTACTCCCTCGTAATATATCATGCATAGCCGTTATGTCTTTTTTATATATATGCAATACAAGCAATTGTTCATTAATGGCAATTCATAATTTTTTAACCACTTTCAATTATTCTATTATAGTTAACTTGACTGGGTGAACTTTGGTCATTTTCCCATCGACTAGTCATTTTCCTTTGACCAAAGAACTATTATGGTTGGTTAGCTAACAAGAATTTCCCTTTATGTTGTCTCCAACTCCAGTTGACTTATACCAGTCAACTATGAACTTTGCTTGTTGATTTACTTGTAAAGAATGTAACATTCCCAACAAAACATTAATTGGCCATCAAAATTTTTACACCAAATTATGTGATTTTATTTGCATAAGGATTCTTTTGAGATAAGTGTCCCACAATGGTATGGTTTGTCCCAAATATTTTTTTCCTTTTTTTAAGTTTCATTACTCCAATCGAAGTATTACTCTTATTTGAGATTTATTATATTGACACAATTCTCAAATTCATGTTATATCATGACATTGGAATTTCACTACTTGTGTTGTATAGGCTAGGGTTTGTAGGGTCCAAAGAGAAAATGTGTGTCAATTTCTATAACTCTCTTATATAGATGAGGATATTGTGGGAATATAATAAACCCACTTCATAACTTAGGATAAAATATTTAATCAATTTTGATTAATTTCCAACCCACTAGCCTAGATAGTTGGCATCCACACATGGTCAACACTTGCCATATATACCCAAGGAAATCTTTAATCCTGATTTTGGGTTGATCCTGTCTACTTTATTGACTGCAAAAATTAGTAACTACACTTTCCTGTAGATTCTGTCTTTTAGTGCTTTATTCCATCTTTTTAGTTGATAAGGTAAAGCTAGTCAACTAGGAAACTGCTATCTTCTGTTGCCAACCCATCCTCCATGAGTTTCTCTCCATATTCCAGGATTCGCATGTTTTTCCATCAGACATCAAAACTCACTCATTCTTTTTCTAATTCATGAGGTCCTTGACTAATTTGGGAAGTGATTTACCCACCAATGGGGGTTTATCATATTTAGCAAGTCTATCTTTCTGAGCTTGATGAGTTGTGTCCAATAAACCTTGATTTTACCTATGAGGAATGTAATATTTATGTACACTATTATTCATCATTATTCAATGGAAAGATACACTCCAATATTCATCTTTTCATTCATGTGATTCAGTCTCTATTTTTCTTGTGTATGCTTGTGAGAATTATCTTAGTAGAAAGATCTACTTCCTCTGCTTCTTCTTAGCATCTTTACTGATAGCATTTGAGATTCTATTTCTACAGATATGTTATAGTATTACTCAATCAAATATTTCACATTGCTAACAACGGAGGATAGACCATACCCTTAGTCATACTACTGATTCCTTGGTACATGTGAGTGATGTCCTCAAGTGTCACACTCAATGTACTATAGTGATAAACCAATTGATAGTATGGTTTTGATGCACCCAGGGGATTCCTAAATACTTGAATGTTTTAGTGTTGATTACCAATTGAGGAACGCAAGGGTTTCCAACTAGCTAACCCCACTTGTATTTCTTACTTCTATGTTTCTAAGCCACACTTTTACCCAATGAATGCAAAAAATATCGTGTTTAAAGATGTTTGGACGTGTCTCTAACATGAAAAAAAAACAAATAAAATAATAAGAATAATAAATTTAAAAAAATTGGGTACATTTTAGCACAGTAAAGAACCATGATACCACTTGTATTATAATTAATGTGTAGAAACAATAAATTATGGGCAATATCAAAAGAAATATAAATTATAAAAATTAAAATAGGAGAAACAAGAGTATTGAACCTACTTAATATTAACCTAATATATATTGATAATACTATAAAGAGAGAAATTCCCAAGATACTCTTTGAGGGGAAAACCTCCAAATGAGTCGATCTCCAATACAATGAAATTACACAATAAAACATTACATAACATTCTAACTCTATAAATAATTCCTTACTAGTAAAATATTAACCATTACCAATCCTATCATCATGATTACTAATCACCTAGTGGGCCTTATTTAATAAAGATGAACCTTTCACATTGAAAATGAGACATGAAATACCTAATGGGTTGCATTCAAAGAAGATGACCCCATATTAATTGACTAACTTCTAAGTACCCTAAAATAGGGAGGGTAGGGTAGGGCCCTAACAATAAGACATCAAGTTTAGATGATCATTCAATGAGTGCAAGCTACAAATTGCGAGATAAAGTTCTTAACCTAGGGATACAAGTGTTGTGTTTGTAAAGTGAATTTTTACCTTTTTACTATCCATATCCTTAGTGTTGCTTTTGTTTTTTCTGTTGTAGTGTTGTATTGTCGTTGCCATATTTTGAACATTATTTGGTATTTTAATATTTAACCAATACCTTAATCTCTAATTTGATTCTTTTTCCTAAACATGTAGACAATACAGAACATAGCTAGATCTACTTCATAAAATAAAAAAGTTCCCACTTGTACTTATGCTTCCAGCTTCTTATTTCGATATTTCTTGGTCTTTATATCTCATTCTATGGCCCTTGTTGAAAATAAAATCCTCTAAGCTACATTGCTCCTTTCATATACTATGATGAATAAACCCTACAAATGATATTAATACTCGGGATATCTGTAGTTATGTTTCATTCGAGGTGTTTGCTCTGAAAAATTAACTTTGTGATATATATATATATATATCTTTATGTGATTATACTAAGATTTTTTTTTTAAGGGGAATAAAAATATTTCTTTGAAAAAATTTCTATTTTATAAAGTTGGTCTTATGTTCCATATTGTTTGCATGTTTAGGAGTTTTTTACAAATTAGAGATTAAGATAAAAGAAAAATATTTGATCTCTAAAATTTGAATAACTTTTCCTTTTCAACATAAGTTTACTTTCAAGTGCAATGTTTATGGAATATCACACATCAAAAGCACACATCTCGCACACCTTATTAAGAAATATTTTTTTATATATTTATTTGTTTATGATGGTTGGTATTAACCACATGACATAGCGTAGAAAAAATAGGGCCAACAATGTTCATTTGGAGACAAACCTTAAAATTAATATTCATAAAAGTAACGCATACTCTCCTCTTTTTGGTTTAGAACACCAATCTTGTATTAGACTATCTGGGGTTCATGATCTCTTCTTCTTAAAAATTTACTATGTGAATTAATGGTAAGTTGATTTTTGCAACACTAAATTAACAATGAAACTCTAAGGAACTATGAGTTTAATTGATTAATAATTGCATCAACAATTTCTCTTAACTAATTTGTGTGACATATTGGTTACTTCTTCTCTTAGAGGTTCCTTTATCTCTTGAGATTGATCACTGCCACTTGGTGATATTTTCCCTTTGACAGGAATCTTTGTTGTAGCTTCTCATAGTGTAGCATGGCTAGTGTTTTATAGAATACCAATATTCCATGACTTGAAAGTGTTAGTTCCCTATCATGGCTACCCTAAACCTCCTAAACATGACCATAAAACTTTCGGTTTTGGTTATTTATTCTTCTTCAATTTTTCTTGGTTACTAGGTTTTCTTGGTAGGGAACTTCACATTATAACAATACTAATATAATTTCTCATCAAAAATTTGGTTTCCTAGTTTTGACACACATAAATGATGCAGTAGGTGTGGCACAAAAAGTTTCCCATTATACTAAAACTAGAAAGAGACGAAATATTGTGATCAAAGTTGAGTTGTATAAATCTTATGGTAAGGTTAGTTGGATTTATTTAAGGTTGATGTTTATACATGTGGGGTTTCAATATGAACTTTTTCAATTGAGTTTTAAGTTATGTTTTTACAATCTCAATTGCAGTTCTTATCAATGGCTTAACCTTATAATTATTCAAACTTGGAAGACAGATAGGAGAGGGTTGTCCCTCGTCACCCTTGTTATTTCTTGTAGTGGATAAAGGAATGAACATAGCATTATAAGGTAAAAGCTTTTGGGTTTTTGAAAGGAATAAATATGGGTATAATATTGTATGTTTCTCATTTATTATTTATTGCGGATGTTCTACTTTTATGTGGTAGCTCTAGAGGTATACCAAAAAACAAAGAGAAATATTAAACCTATATTGTTTAGCCATTGGTACGATGGTAAATGTGGGGAAATGTATAATGTAATTTCTTGATTTCTTGAAGTCAACAAAGAGAATAAGATTTACTTATTAAATTTGTTTTCATATGTAGAAGTTGAGTTATGAGCTGGTATAAAATACTTTTTCTTTTATTTGAATCCTAACAACTATTACAAAAGACACTTAGGACACATCATAGTTTTTGGATACTTACTTAGTCACAATAGTCTTACCTGAACTTAAGCCACAATTACATTGAAATAATGTTAACTTCTAATTAACCCTTAACAATAAATTCAAGATAAAACCATAAAGAAAATTATTCCAATCAATGAAATAGAAATTATGGTGGGAAAAATCCTTCCCCTGAGGCCAAAAAACCCATTATGTAGTATTAATCCAAAGTCTCGTCCAAGGAAAAACCTTATTTTCTATTACACATAACCTTCTATTCTAATTTTACAATCATTCACAATCTCTACTACTTTATAATATTCTTCAATTCTTATTTATTCTATTATGTGGGCTTGCTTGGTTACTCTAATAACCAAGCAAGCCCCTTCATGAACCTCCCTTTCTTCTTTCCTATTTAATTTGTCATTGGTTGGGGATGTATACCCCCAATAATATCTTACCCTTAGATCCTAGGTCTCCTTCAAGATACTTTCTTATGCATATCTGGTGTGGCCTCACATTCTTCTTGTGTGATAGGAAATATTGGCTTGTTGAGTCCTCTTCCTACTCCATGTTTGTTTTTTAGGTTGTCTCTACATCGTCATCATGAATCTATATAGTGGTACTCGTTTTTTTTTATGAGGTGCTTATGATATGTGTGGTTGCTTGTTCTAGTGCCTTTATACTTGCTTCCTTCCAATCTTCATATCCTCCCTAATTGTTTCCAATGAGGGTTTTAGTTCCTTGGTTCTCTTACACCTATCAAAGATTGTTTTTAATTTCTCCTTGTGAAAACCTGGTCTGAAGTTTTGCTTCTTATGCCATTTCAATCATTCTTTTTAGGATTTTAAGGGATGTAGTCATTTCAGAGTTTGGAAAATTGTGTGATATTTGAAGTTCTTTACACATTTTAGACTCAAGAGTAGAGTCCATCATCAAAAGAATGCATTTATCAATTGGAACAAGGTATCTCATTTTGAAGTTCTCAAAATGCATTGAGAACTTCAAATATCACATAGGCTTCCAAACTCTCAAACCATTTCAATCTTGTTTGAGATCTTCTTGATGAACTCCTCTATCTAGCTTGTGTTTTTGACATCATGGTTCTCTATTTATTTCTAATGTTTCCTTCTTTATGCTTCAAGGACATTTTCAATCTCCACCCACTCGATTAGTTGGTTAAATCCTTTTACTGAACAACTTTACCCATAAATCCTCCTAATACTCAACTATTTCTATAGTGCTTCAATTATATGTTCTTATGTTTGATGTAATTTTAGTGCAACTAGTTCTATAATATTTGCTTTTGTTTTGAACATGCCTACTAAGTACTAATCCTTGTTATAAATCTCATGCTCCCATATTGTCAATTTTTTTGTTCATTTCCACTATACGATAGAGTCCTTCCAACTCATTTCTTGTTGTGCATATCTTCTCTGCCATATCACATCTCTTATTATCTTCCTCCTTTGTCTCTTTGACTATTGTGTGTAGTTCCTTTACTTACAGGATCCATTTCTTACACATTTTTAATGCTACTTCCTTCAAATCCTTGTTGTTCCCCTTCTGTTTATTCATTTCTTGTCCATTCACCAACTTCTATCCAATGTGTCATGCGAATCACTATCTCCATTTTAAGTCAAATTTTCTCCTCTTCTATTGTTTCTCCTTGGATGTTCACCCTATAAATCATGAAGGTTTTTGCTTGTGCTATCCTTGTCATCCAATCTTGTAGGTCTTGTATCAACTTATTTTTTTCCTTGATTTCTTTATGAATATCCTTGTATATTTTGGTCATCATTTGGTGTTCTACCATCATGATTCGTAGCTTTTCAACCCTTGATGTCTTGACCTTAGCATGTGAAATGTGTCATTTTTTTGTGTCCAATAATACTTGTAGTTTATCTAATACATCTGGGATGACCACAATTATTGTCAATACCCTTTTGTTTGGGTCATGTGATAGTTTTGTGTGTGTCATGTCTCCTCATCCTTTTTCATTGTCATTTGTATATTAACCTTTTCCTCATTTTCCTAATTATACAATTATATAGTTTATTTTTATGGTTCCGTAGAAATTTTAGTTGTTCCTTAGTTGGTTTAGGAACACTTTGTGCCAATGGTTGTATTACAACCTACAATTAATGTTTTTTATCTATATCCAACATGTGTGTGATTTTACTGGGTTGTTTTGACTTCATGCTCGTTCTTATGTATTTAGTTGGTCATTGGCATTTACTTACATGCTCTGAAAATTATCCTTTTCTTATCCTTAATTCTAATTCCTTACTTCGTTATTTTTCTTCAGTTGGGATTCTTGTCCGATTATTTTAGTGTTGAGTGGTTTGGTTGTTAGGTCTTGTTTCTCCCAAAAAAACAAATTCCTTATCTTTTTTTCTTGTAGTTCATCAATGACTTCGTCCTTATTTCTTCCCTCCTCTTTGTCTATTATTTTAGGTTGGCTTGTGTTTTCACTCTGAAAGTAATTCTTTGGTTCCCATATTTATTCATTTAAGTTTCCTTCCTTAGTGTTGATATGGATTTATGTGAAAATGAAATGAAAGAGCATATATATAATCACATACACATATATATTGCAAGGAACACAATGATATAGTAAACTTACATTATATTAAATCAATGAATCTTAAAAAAATTTGGTGGTGGTTTTTTAACAACCTCCTCTAAAATTTCAATTCTCATGACTTTTGGAGGGGGGTGGGGTGGGTTAAAATGACCACCCCTAAATGTGTTTGTTAAGGTGGTTTGTTTACAACCCCCCCTAAAAGTCATGAGAATTGAATTTTTGGAGGCATTTTTTTAACAACCACCTCTAAAAGTTTAATTTTTAGACTTTTCGAGGGGGGTTTAAAATGAATGCCCCTAAATGTGGTTTTTAAGGCAGTATTTTAACAAACCCCCACTAAAATCCATGAGAACTTAACTTTTGGAGAAATGTTTTTAACAACTGCCTTGAAAAGTTCAATTTTAATGTCTTTTGGGGGGGGGGGGTTAACAAGACTACCCCGAAATATATTTTTGAAGGCAGTTCTTTGACAATCCCCTCCCTAAATTTCATGAGAATTTAACTTTTGGAGGCATTTTTTTCAAGCGCCCCCCAAAAATTCATAAAAATTTAACTTTTGGACGCGTTTTTTAAAACCCCTCATGAAAGTCATGAGAACTGAACTTGTGTAGGCAGTTGTAAAAGACGTCCTTAAAAAGTTCAATTCTCTGAACTTTTTTTTTGGGAGGGGGGTTAAAGAAATTGCTCCTAAATATATTTTTTAAGGAGTTGTTTGTTAAAAACTACCACCATAAGTGAAATTATCATTACTTTTAGGAGGGGTTAGAAAGAATACTCCTAGCTATTTTCAAGGTAATGTTTTGAAAACCCCCTTAAAAGTAATGAGAATTGAACTTTTGGAGCTAATACTGTTACAAAAAAACCCATCTCCAAAAGCCATGTTTTAGAGATGGCTTATATATGTCAGTTTTAATTGTGGGAGTTGCATCATGTGTATGGCGTTATAGGGGGGAAATATATACATATATAGTGATATTAGTTTATGTTGGAAATATCACCAATACTGAAAGGGGGTTGAATCAGTATTGATCATGTCTTAACAGTTATCATTGCGTTGAGAGGTTCTCTACAACCCAATATGGGGGAGATGTTGTCCCATAATGTGTAAAATACATGACCATTTCGACTCAAAAGAAAAATAAAATAAAAATAAGTAAAAAATAAAATTCAAGTATGAGGGATATGTCACGTAATGTAGCCTTATGCACCAAAAAATAAATCAACCTTAAATTGGTTTATAGCAAGTGCTTCTCATGTACTTATTGGGTAATTGTTTATTAGGAGGTGCTTCTCAGATTCTCATGTACTTATTGGGTAATTGTTTATTAGCAGGTGCTTCTCAGATTCTGTAAGTGCTTCTTTAAAGGGGTGTCTTACTAAAATGATTTATTTAACATGATATTAACCTTTGTAAAAGGTATTATTTTTACTTTTACTTTTTATATTATTCTTTACTTAATCTAAGTGACAATTACAAATATACAGAAAAATATAGATACAAAAAAAGTACTTCAAAATAAATTATTCAATGTGCGCTAATAATTCTATTTTATTACTATTATAAATAAAGAAAAATTGTAAGTTTTATCAATATACGAGAATTATTAGTGCCCATTGAACAATTAAACTTTTCTTTAATAAAACTAATTCTGGTGAATTGGAATTTAATAATTTCTTAAGTTAATTTTAGTCATTTAGAAAAATGTTTGTATATATTTTAAAGTTGCTAAATTAAGATTTATAGCAAGTGATTCTCGTACATCTTGGGTAATTGTTTAGTGAAAAGTGTGGGCAATTGTTTAGTATCAGGTGCTTCTCATACATGTTGGGCAATTGTTTCTTTAAAGGCACATTCTCACTTCTTTAACATGATATTTACCTTTGTAAAAATTATAAAAATGTTTGTATATAATTTATAGTTTCTAAATTAATATTTATAGGAAGTGCTTCTCGTACATATTAGGTAATTGTTTAGTAAAAGGTGCGTGTAATTGTTTAGTAACAGATACTTATCCGATTTATTTCAATTGACTATGGCTCTTGTTTGAGTATAATGCATTGATTTCAGTGTTATCCAATTCATTTCAATTGATTATACCTCTTGATTGAGTATAGTGCATTGTTTTTAGTGTTATCCAATTCAATACAATTGACTATGGTTCTTGATTGAGTACAATGCATTTATTTTAGTTTTATCTTATTTAATAAAATTATCTATGGTTCTTGATTGCAGTACAATAATTCATGATATCATGACTTCCCATAATGGATATATGGATTATGTGCATGTTGAGGAAGTAAGAATATAGGCATGACAACATGGCAAGGAGACATAGAAATAAGTTAATAGATATCACTGATGAGCAAAAGGAAGAACAAAAGGAAAAAAGATGAACAACAAACAACACTGTGACAAATTCAGACATAACAAATGACACATGACCAAAAGTGTTAGTGATTGAGCAAAATATGAAGAAACTTGAACTTTAAAACTTTAATCCATAATAACAGTGCATATAAATCTCATCAATAACCCAAAGACATAAATCAAACCATATAACATGGGATATACCCTGGGAAAACCCTCTACTAATTCAGAGGATAAAAATCTCAACAAACGATCTTAGAGTATGATAGATTATTAGCAGAGAATGATTACAACACAATAGTAGATTGCTTTCATCGAGAGCACCAGAGAGAGGATATCTAATGGAACACTGTATCTAACTTGCCAAGTGCATAGCACTTTAATAACAAGTCAAATTAGGTTTTACAACAAAAATAGAATGGTTGCATGTATCAGCAACTTGTTAACACCTTGAACATTGATTCATCTTCATTCATGCACCCCCATGATCTAGTGCGAATCTGATACTCCATAATTATTTCCCACAAGAAGATATGTGCCTTCCATTAATTAACTAACTCTAACTAAGTTGTTAACTGAGCTGAACAGAATGGTACTACATGCAACTGAATGGAACTGAGTGTAACTGCATACAACTGAGTGTAACTGAATTGAATTGAACTGAACTGAACTAAATGTAACTGAACTGAACTAAATGTAACTGAACAGAACTGAATGTAACTAAATAGTAACTGAATGTAACTGAACTGAACTGAATGTAACTGAACAATAATTGAATGTAACCAAACAGAGCTAGTGCTTCTCCATCAATGTTTATTTCCAACAATCACTTCCATAAGTTAAGGAGTTGATTCCTTAATTAACTGAACTTGTTTACCATAACCAATACTCAATTGATATCTAATCAATTCGAGTTTACTTGGTGGAAACATATGCAATTTGAGTTCTATCTCTTTCTCTGTGCTTATATTAAATATCTCTGCATGGTCCATATGTGTTTTCATTAAATAATCATCTTTACCATATCATACTCATAAGATCGTTTCCAAACCTATGATCATATGTATTTCCTTGGGTCATATAGTCACATGCTAATGTAAATCGCTCTAAGGATAGCTAATCCCTAAAGGAGACTTGTAGCACCTGTTGACCATGACTAGCCATACATCACATAGTATATCTACTTTACATAGTAAAGTACACCACCTCACAACATGAGGATATTCATAGGACTACACAAGCCTTCAGTCCACCTCAACCATATGAGGATATTCGTAGGGCTACACAAGCCTACTGTCTACCTCAACCATATGAGGATATTCTTAGGGCTACACAAGCCTACTGTCCACCTCAACCATATGAGGATATTTGTAGGGCTACACAAGCCTACACAAGCCTACTGTCCACCTCAACCATATGAGGATATTCGTAGGGCTACACAAGCCTACTGTCCACCTCAATCATATGAGGATATTCATAGGACTATACAAGCCTACTGTCTTGATATTACTCACAAGAATTTACAACATCACCACCTCAATCATATTAGGATATTTGTAGGACTACACAAGTCTACTGTCTTGATATTAATCACAAGACTGGATAATGACTCCTGATGTTATAATCTCAACACTCCCTCTCAGCAAGGGAGACATTCTCTGCCATACCGAGCTTATCTCAGAAGTGTTTAAACTTCGTCAAAAATAGAGGCTTGTCACAAATTTGCAATCTGATCATGAGTACCTATGTACTACAACTCATGACCATGATTTCAATGAATTTAAACTTCACCTAGAATATGTTTTATCATAAAACACATATAGGGTTTTCAAGAAAGCTTGACTATTAACACCTAATGACTGTAGGCTCAAGTATTTCACCCTAGTAGGTAGCCTCCCAAGCTACACTACTCCTCAGTATGTAGTATTTTTCGCAAAACACATTTTGCTTTTGTAGTACTCTCATACATACATCTTTCTTCTATAGTACTAGCCGCAATACACTTAGCTTTTGTAGTACTCTCATACATACATCTTTCTTCTGTAGTACTAGCCGCAATACACTTAGCTTTTGTAGTACTAGCCTTAAATTACATCGCTTATCTCAGGCTAAAACAATAGCTAGATAGCACAATCAAATAATAGGTCTTCCATGTATCAAATACAATAAAGAGCCTATTCTAATGTACCTCAAAGGTACTCAAACATATGCTTATTACTAAGTATAAAACATAACAGGTCTGCTCTAAGACCAACCAGCTACTTACACAAAGTAGCATCATCTGGATCCAATCCAGAATAAAGTTTCTCTAAACTAGAAACCATGGATTTTTTTAAATCCATCACATACAACATTATACAACAAATGTGTAATAACATGTAGAAAGAAATACTTATATTTTCTTTCATTCTTCAACATTTGTTGACTTCTTTAATCTTTTGTTATCTGGAGAATTTCTTTGTGAGCATGCCATTTTGTAATGTTCTTCAAGTCATGATCACTTTCTCAGTGATCCTTCTCTTTATATTTGCAGCACCCCAACTACCTCTCCGAGAGGCTGTAACTGTTGTCTAATAGTCCAGACTATAAATAGTCTCTGAGACTTTTGACAATGTCTCTTCTCATGTGGATTCTCTCCACAATCTATCACAGCCCTCGGCTGCCTAAGTCATGTACGATGACTAACTGGTGGGGACTTTATCTATTGTCTCCCATGAAGACATATAAATACTCCCTCTTCAACTAGAGGAGTTATTAACTAATACTCAACTGATATCTAATCAATTCGAGTTTACTTGGTGGCAACATATGCAATTTGAGTTCTCTCTCTTTCGCTATGCTTATATTAAATATCTTTGCATGGTCCATATGTGTTTTCATTAAATAATCATCTTTGTCATATCATACTCATAAGATCGTTTCCAAACCTGTGATCATATGTATTTCCTTGGGTCATATAGTCACATGCTAAAGTAAATCACTCTAGGGGTAGCTAATCCCTAAAGGAGACTTGTAGCACCTGTTGACCATGACTAGCCATACATCACATAGTATATCTACTTTACATAGTAAAGTACACCACCTCACAACATGAGGATATTCGTAGGACTACACAAGCCTACTGTCCACCTCAATGATATGAGGATATTCGTAGGGCTACACAAGCCTACTGTCCACCTAAACCATATAAGGATATTCATAGGGCTACACAAGCTTACTGTCCACCTCAATCATATGAGGATATTCGTAGGACTATACAAGTCTATTGCCTTGATATTACTCACAAGACTTTACAATATCACCACCTCAATCATATGAGGATATTTGTAGGACTACACAAGTCTACTGTCTTGATATTACTCACAAGATTGGAGAATGACTCTTGACGCTGTAATCTCAACAAAAAGAAGGAAGAGAGAAAAATAAATTATGAGAAATAGAGAGCATTTTTTCAAAAATTTATCACAATAAATGGAATTTGACTAAAAACAAGAACAAGAAATGACAGATTATGATATCTATCCTAGAGTTGAACATGTAATTGTTGGATAGGATAATTATAGAAGATAGGATAATTGTTAGATACTTGGACTTGCTATAAATACTCATATAGGATAACAGTTAGATACTTCATATGCATAATCATGATCATCTACGAATTTAATGTGATTGTCCCAGAATGCAACCAACCTAGATCCATCTAAACTCTAGATTTACCATGCCTCGAGAGGGATCAAATATGTTGAGGTGCAAACCTATCCAATAAGTGGTTGAAAATAAAAAGGTTTTCACCTCAAGAGATTTGAGCCCTCTCGACGCATGGTAGATCCAGAGTTTAGATGGATCTAGGCTGGTTACTTATCACTCATGTATAGACATAACATAAACATAAAGTAAAGAATGCACATAACACACGGATTTTACGTGGAAACATAGCAGGGACAAAAACCATGAAAACCTATCTTCAAATTTATAATGTTTACAAGCTAAAATTGAAGGAAATTCCTACACCCTAAATTCTAGGCTCCAACCTTAAGGGAGTTGCAACTCCCTAGATGTTCCATCTCCAATTGAAAGCTGAGGCTCCAACCCCTTGAATATAAATATATATGAGAGAATATAAACCTGTCACAATCACTACATTCCATTGTCCCCATCACTTCCTATCATTGTCCATGTCACTGCATGTCACTATCATTGTCACACAATATCGTTGCCACACTATCATGTGAAAGTTTACAATTCTTTTTACATTAACTAGAGTTTGTTGTTCAAGTACATAGAAAAAAAGGAAAAATAATAGTTGAAGTTGTATGTGATGCCCACTAAAAAGAGGTTCCATGATGTTGTAGAGTATTGATGATTGTTTTTCAATTTGTTTGAAATGGGAAGATGCCTTCTATGAATGGCTTATTATAGAATTATGTTTGTTCCCTGTATTTAAAGTCTATAATTTTCCACTTACCCATGTCATCTTGAGGCTCTCTTTCAACGCCCCTATGTCTGCTTATTTGTTATGATCCCTGTAGACACGGGGACAAGAGAGATTTTGAAAAGAAATCTGCATAAGCTTTATTTCCTTGGGAAGTGGTGCTAATATTAATTGTGGTAGTGTTGTGTTCCCATTGCCCAATTGATCACAAGCATAGAGTCACTGAAAATATTGAAGTCCTTGCATCCTTTCTCAATGGAAAAAATGATGAGAATTTATAAAGGGTCAATAACCATGCATAATTATTTGTGCCTTATCCTGACCCTATTTTCATCTTGAAATAGTGTGAATCACTTAGGTATAGAGGGATCCCCCTCCATAGGATGGATTTTCTCCTTGTGAGACTCCATCAAAATAACCCCAAGAATTGGATTTATCTATCTACTCTTCTTCAATACTATGGAATCCAAGAAAACCTTTCTCCTAGGGAAAAAAGGAAAGGATTGTCACACCTTATGATGCAATTTGCTCCAGAACTAATATTTTTTCTTGAAAAAATCCCTTGCTTATTAAAATATAGATATCCCAAATGATAATAAGAGGGAGATATTTGCATTGTTTTAATTCCCTTGTAGCCAGTTATCTATGCCATGCCAAATGTGGGGAGGGTCTATTCCAGTTATAGTTGAGGCCCAAGATCCTAGAGAATTCTCTCCAAATTTATAGGTAGAAAGGATACCTGTAAGGGGCATATACATCAACAAAAATAACATGCCTACCATATTTTATCATCATAATGCAATCAATATGATTTATATCATTTTCACTCTAACTTGTGAGCTTGCACAACCAACAATTGGTTGAGAACAATGCTAACTACATCCTTTAGGGTTAATATAGTAGGATTTTGAAATATATTTTAGGGTGTATAAAGGATCAATTTCTAGAACAATGACCCTATCTCCATTAACAACCATTGAGGATACACCACAACCCTTTCCAACATCTCCATATCCACACATAAGAACAACCTTACCAACAATCATGACATTTGTGGCTCTCATTAGAACAACTACGAGAGTGTCTACATCTATAAAAATTATCACACTATAAGATAAGAGAACAAGGATATCACACTATAAGATAAGAGAACAAGGATCCTATCAAATTTAAGATGACTTGAAATTCAAGTAGAATAAACAACACAAGGGATAATTTACAACCCTAGATCTAATTAACAATGCTTCAAATCCCACATTACAAACTCCCAATCATGTTCAGTCAAGTTCCCAAAACCTTGGTGTAAAATATAATAATCAAATTATTGAATATATTTTAAGGTAATTTAACCTAATGATAAAGTGTATTATATTTCCACCATGATTTTGACAACCTACAAGAGTATAATGATGTGAATATTGTGTACATGACATTAGAAGTACCCTCATATGATCTCGATGGATCCCAACGAATCAAGATAAATTATAAATGCAGTGCAACCTATATGGTCTAAAATAACTTTGAAGCATCAAACCCACTATTATACATTTTGAGGTGCTTCCCACTAAATATATAGAAGAAAATGGTTAGATTTAAGGGCTTGAAAATAAGCATGTTGGATATTAGCCATGAAGAGGATGATAAGGGTGTATAGTTTGAGCTTGAGATATCATCACTATTGTTATGACCTCAATCATAGGTAATTCATCTAACTTTCTAATGAAGGTGGGGGATTTACACTGATTTCGAGGATGTGAAGTTCAAGGTTAGGGGAAAATCAATTTTAACAATTTCTAAAGAAGCTGGTGAGTAATTTTTTTCTAGGTAAATAACCAATGCTAGGTAATTTTTGGTTAGAAAATGACCAAATCTAGAATTAGATAAATGTTAAGTATGGTTTCTTTGAAACCCGTCGAAAAAATAATCCCTATGTGAACACCATGAGACAGCCCAAGTCATACTCATTTTTTTTAGGACTATGAATTAGGCTCCCAAGTCCTGTTAGAAAAACAGGATTGCAGAGCAATAAGAATAAGCAATAAACCATATGCAAATATTAAGACACATTACAAGAGAGACATAGATATAATGTGTTTCAACCAATATGGGATGCATCCACACATAAATTTCCAGTTCTTTATTATTATACCATCCAACAAAATGAAGGGACACAACCTGTAGCAACCCCGTTGCACTTCCTCTTCACTCTCTCACAGTCACAGAGATTGTTTTTACAATGCTACAATACAATACATATCCATATTACAATGATGTCCTTTAATGGGGGAATTACCATGGGAAAATACCCCAGGTCACCCAATACCATGGGCCCATAAACTGTTGGAAAACAAACATCCCAAAAATTTCTTTCGGGGACGCTGCGCCTACACCCCCTTGCTGGGAAGAGTGTACAGTAAAACTGGGGTACAAACACGGCTAAATAATAACATTTCTGAATCTGAAATATCAGGATCCACAACCAACAAGTCCAACATAAGGCATGTCGACTATAAAAGAGAGACCCAATAGAAATTATTTTGTTTGTTTTTTTACCCAATTTCACAACACACCATTGGTAGAACTGTAAATTGTCTAGAATTCATTGCATTTTCTAGTATTTAGTATAATATATGTACTTTGTATTATTGGGTCATTATGGAAAATGTGTAGTACATGGACATTTTAAACATTTGTAAAATATATCTTTTTCCTTGAAATTTAGTGTGTGTGGGGTGGGTATGTGTATTATAATCTATGATGCAAAGGAGGACCTCAATACCCTATAATTATTCAACCACAACTACGAACATAAACATAAAAAGGGGAGTACAAATCATTAAACACTTAGCCACATTAAAAACTTAAACACAATCAAAGGGGAATTTCCCACATTAAAATTGGCTCAAATGGCCTTTCATTAAATTAAAATTCATTACGAGTTCCTCAATGGGAATTCAGGATTGTAAATCTAACTAGTTTCATAAACCCCTTTTTATACTAAAAAAGTCCAATCCCGCTAGTCTAAGTCTTACCCAAGCTTACAATTACTTCCATACTTCTATAACCAAAATGGTTTCAACTTTCATACGAGTCTACTTGCTTGGCGTTGTTGCTACTAGGTTCCTTTGTGTTCTTCTTCTTCTCTATTAAAATACTTCTTCAACCTCTTGTTCTCTCTATATCTAACTCCTCTAGTTTCTTTGCAAATGAAATCTCCTCTCCTTCTCTTACTCCCTACTCTTCTCTGTCCAAATTCTGATCTCTTAGCCACTCCCTTTCATCCTCTTCACGCAGCCACCTCTTCTTTTTCTCTAGCTCTGCATCCTTCCTCTCCCTTCACGCGCTAAACTCCTTTCATGTCCCATTCCCTTTCTTTGGAGGAATTTTTTCCTATAAAGCTTGGCATCCTCTTCAAATATTATTGGTCACCTCATAAATTCCTCCATAACAGTTATAATTCTCCCTATAAATTAATGTTAGCTCATAATTCTTTGAAAGATTTGATATCTCATTAGGAAAGGGAGAGGGATCCATTTAAGATGGTGCCACGTCTTGCACTAAATCCATTGCTTATCCCAAAAATCAAAACCATGGTATTCTCTTCTTAAAATTCCGAATGAATTTCATGTGGGGTAATTAAATTGAAGTGTAATATTTAATGCTTCTAGTGCTTGATGTGTGAAGCTTGAAACATATCCCTGAACCTCAGATAGTTGCTTGACAAATCCAATGGTGGTGATTTCATCAGCATAATGTTTGACAAGTGATGCCCACTGAAATATAGATTGGGGGATGTGAGGTTGATTGATGGTGTAGAGGGTCAAGAGAAAATCCTCATATAATATGTTTTGCATGAGGAAAACCTAGCCATTCACGCATAATAAATCAATGGTTGTAATTTCAGTGGGAATTCACACGTACCCACAACCAATGTTGTCAAAATCGAGCTCGACAAAGACTCGGTTGGCTTGAGACTTGGCTGACCTAGTGACTCGGATAAGACTTGAGAAAAACTTGACAAATAGAAAAAAAGGATCAAAATATAGTCAATTTGTGCACAAAAAACATACTAATGACATTTGTAACCCCTTATAAGTTATAAAACCACATTCTATGTAGAAATTCATTGTATCATCTCATAAAAATGATAATACAACATTTGACACCCCATATTTATATTCAAAATAGTGAACTGAAAGATGATTCCTTTAACAAATTCACAAACAATACCAAGTTCAACTACATAACTCAAAACATAAGTAGAAAATAAAAATCGACAAATGTCTTCTAGTCTAATCTCAAGTCTCATGCATGACTTATTATGATGATATTTTGTCTTTCTTTCAACCATAAGTTAGAAGCTACACATTGTTTCTTAAGAAATGAGTAATGTTGTTACTTGTCATGAATGTGTGGTTGAAAGAAAGACACTTAGATACACCATGTTCCCCCCAAGGCAGTGTTGTTTGCATCAAAATATTAACCATAAACTACCTGTAAAAACTGGAAAAGATGTGTTGAAACCAGTCTAGAATGAGATAACTTCTTTTAATTTGCTTCATGTAGCTAAATAGTCTCTTTCGAATCAGTGGAGCTAACACATTCCCTTAAACCTATTTTCTAAACTTTGATGTTAGAACAAAGCATGAAAAGGATAGAAACTCTATCCACAAAGTAAAACAATACCCCCTTGGGTCATATAAGTTCATAAAATTAGACTTTGATTGATTACCAATGGAAGTTATATAAAACATAATGAAAATGAATGAGATAAAGAACCGATTATCAAATACTTCAATCTAGTACTTCATCAACCAATATCATAATGGGTAGTGTTAACATGAAAATTTGGGGACTCGATACAATCATCAGAAACATGACTATCCAAATTATTCTCAACAACAAAAGAGGATAGGATGGTGCAATAGTGCCAATCGGGAATCCCGAAGAAATAACTCGATGTTGCAATAGTGCCATGAAATGGACGCAAACTTGATGTTGTTATGGTACAGCAATCATTTTCCTGTAGAACATATAGAGTTTTAAGTGCAGGGGAATAATTGTATAGAATTTTAGTTGTCGGGGAGTAATGATTTTCAGCATTACACTGATTTTGTTTTGCTGAGCAGTAAAGAGTGTGAACCCTGAGGTTCGATGATTACAAAATTTCCTTCTCTCTACTTTTTATTGAAAATGCTTAAGCTTATCTCTATTGCTAATTCTCTCCATCCAACGTGTAAGGACCAGAGTCAACAATTAACTCTGCTCCTTGCCATACCAGAGTCAAACCCTTTTATAACAAGAATAAATGCATCCCTTTGATGGTTACCAGTTTGCAATGGTCTGCTAACCATTTATTGTGGAGCTCTATGGGTTACTTGGATTGAAATTCATCAATTTGTCTGGGAAGAAGACAAATATTTTAAGCCATTTTGTCAATTTATAAATGAGTTTGTTTGTTTGTTTCTACAGGTTTTTTTTAATTATAGGCCAAAATAAATGTCGACCAAAAAACAACATAATATGGGGGAGATGTTGTAATCTTCCTACCTAACAAAACAATAAAAAAGTAAAAATTTAATTATCCGTAAAAAAAATTGTGGGTCACGAAAAAAACACAATATGGGGGAGATGTTGTAATGTTCCTACCTAACAAAATAATAAAAAATAAAAAATTGAATTATCCTCAAAAAGATGTTGGCCTTGCACATGGTTTTAAAACCATGTGCAAGGCATTCTAAACAACCCATGGTTTTATTGTACATGGTTTAGGAGGGCCTTGCACATGGTTTTAAAACCATGTGCAAGGCCTCCTAAACAATCCATGGTTTTACTGTACATGGTTTAGGAGGGCCTTGCAAATGGTTTTAAGACCATGTGCAAGGCCTCCTAAACAACCTTCGGCCATAAATAATATTAAATATTAATAATAAAAATATTATATGTGGACCTTAAATAAAAATATGTCTTTTGGTTTGAATCAAATCAATGGATACCTAAGAAGAGATTTGATCCCTCTGAGCGCTTGATAAAGCCTAAGATTTGGATCTGCACTGGTTTAACCAACCCCATTGATGGTCTTTCTTAGGTTATGATACGACGGTCTTCGTTGGCATCCATAACGGCCCAACAACCCGATGTTTACACGGTCTCTTGTAAGTTATAGTTTTTTTTAACTAGGTATCAAATTTTTACCTTTTTTTTAAGTAACTACTAGCTGTAGTGATCATTTCGGTTTAGTTTACAATTTTCTATTGCTTTCTGGGAATTCTTTTCTTTTTGAAAATCATGGCAGAATTTTCAAAACTCTTCAAGCTTCAATTCTCTTGGAGAAATCATGATAAGTACAAGGGAAAGATAATGATGACCTAAACCAAATGCTATGAATCTTTTTGTCATTACAGGTATGCTATACAATGATAGTAGATGCTTGCCTAACATTTAGTTGAATAATTTGTAGTGTTATAGAAATATGAGATGAAGAAACTTGAGATGTGTTAAAGAGGCTTTTGTTTGTCTATACTCTTCCCTAATTACAAATGATGGAGGAGTTACAAAGTATGGCACACTTATTATGTGAGGGGGATGTGTTCAAAGAAAGAGCATTGTTCAAGCTCTACATTTTGAAGATTAAAGGGTTTCCATTATTGAAGAAAATTGTATACAGAGATGAAGAAGTTATCAAATTTAAAAGCACTAAATGGTTATAAAAGTTGGCTAGAAAATATTATTTAGAAAGTAATAATATAGAAAAAAAATTCATGTTTATTTAGAAAAATTTAAATAATTATTAAGAAAATAATGTGATATTATGTTGTGACTTTGTAATTTGATATCTAATATAATTGAATATATGAAATTCTTACTTTCCATTGCAAGGTGTATAATGTGTTATGGCATTTTTAATATAATTTATTTTATTTTATTTAAAATAATAAATTATTACTATTCTAAATACTAAATGTTATTATATTCTTAATCTCATATATATATATATATATATATATATATATATAACTCAAAAAAATAAAATAATGTTTTGATGGTTCTTGAAGAATTATTAGTGGAATATCAATTTATATGAGAATAAATATTATTTTGCTATTGGAACCATCAAGTCAAGTATTTCCAATGCAAATCAAACTCAAGATAGAAAACCAAATTTGTCCAAATATTTGCTATACACACAAGTGGCTACTTTAACACTATTGAAAACATAATGTTATTAAGAACTCCATTGACTCATAATGTTTTAGAGAAAGTTTTTCTAATAAATCTCACTTCTTTGAGGGTCCCGTATCTCTAAAATAAAGTAAGTGTTAACATCTCCCTTTACCTTAAAGTTTTTCAAATGGAGATTTACAAAATTCCAAGAGACACAATAATCTTTTCAAATTTTGATTAAAAGATATTTCATTGTCAATATTAACATCATTACTAAAAAATATCTCAACTTTATTGAAAAAAGTTTCTTAAATTAAGGTTTATGAAATTGCAAGTAATCTTTTCAATTTTTACTTAAAAAGATATTTCAATGTCTATATTAACATGATTACCAAAAGCATATCTCAACTCAGTTTATTGAAAATTATGCATTGATATAGGTATGTAACCATCTTAAGAAGCCTAAAAGTATAATGGTCCTATAGATTTTAGAAATTTCATGGAGTTATATTTATTCATCTTTTTTAATTTGAAAGACATCAAATAATTAAATTTGAAATAATGGAATCATGGGTGAAAATGAAATATTTATAATTTTGTGAGTTATGTGAAGTATAGTTTTTCTTAAACAAATATAGAACATGAAAAAATTAGAGAGTTTTAGAGGAATAAATTTGCAAAATTTGATAGGTGAGTTGTAACAATTAGAGAGATTAGAATTAGAATTTTATGATAATATGAAAGAGTAATTTAAACGTTATACAATTTGAATTTTGTGCATGAATAATTGTATTTATAGAAAACTTTAGTTAAGTTTGTGGAAGGTTTACATAAGTTAGATAATTAACCAAGAGAAAATAAAAAAACACTTTTATTGATAGCTACATTTATGAATTGGAAACTAGTGTATTAAGGATTTTTTTGGGTGTGTTTGTTAGTTTGGCCAGAAAGCAATGATGAAGTTTTCTAAATAAATTCCATTTGACTTAGCAACAAAAAACTAAAACATTGCATAACATTTCAATGAAGTGTTTTCATGAGGTTGTCTATAAAATCCAAAAGGTTTTTCCCCTTATTATGTATTTTTTAAGAGTTACATCTTTGTGAAATTTAAATGTTTCTACTTGTTTTGGTTTTTGGACTTGAGATAGTTCAAGGAAGTCTAGAGAAATCACCTTTTAGACTTTAAAAATATATCAAATATTATAGATTTGGATTATTTGAACATTATGAGATTATCTTTAAAACTCAAGAAGGGTTTATTGAGATTCTTACCCTAATTAATTTAAAAATGGGATCCTTGTTTAAGCTTCCAAGCTTGTTTCAGGGTTTGTGGTGAATTTGTTTTTAAAGAGCCCATAAACAATGTTTTTAAAAGAGTGTTGAACTAAAACCATCAACAAATCCCTCTCACATAGAAACTAAAACCCTATAACTAGGGTTGGTGGAAACCTTGAAAACTAATTTATTGAAAGTGCCCAACATCACTTACACTTTGAAATTGTAAATGTCAAAGCATACAGCCAAAATTTAAAGAAAACATTTTCATCAAATAAAACCAATGCAAATATACACAAAACCTTACCATTATCATTTCCTTGCAAACAACAAATTTGGAATTATCTTAGGTTGTTGTGCAACATTATATTGCCACTCTCACACAAGAAATCATCTTAGGCAATGAGTTAAAGTAAGACAAACTTCAAGTAAATGAAATAAAACTATAATGGTAGTGGGGTTTTTTTAGTGAAAGACAAGAATTTCATATTATTGAGGTAATATGAACTTATGTAACAATAGACTATAAACATATGTTATAATAAATGAGTGTGCAGTGAGAGTTGTTAGTGTTTATATTATAGATTGATGTTAATATAGTATATCAATATTCTTTATATGTTGAAATAGAAATTGTCATAGCAATTTGATATATCAATATCAATAGCACAACCACACTTTATTAAAGTGGTTGAAGCGAGTTTCCTATTCAATTAACACCACTACAACCAATCTTCATATGACTATAAATAGTTGAGAAAAATATTGAGGAACTATCACTTGAACACTTAACCTATAACTGCTGCAAGATAACTCACCAACAACAATATCTACCCCCCACAATCACCAGCATCCACCACAACAACCAAAGTCAAGCTTTTCTAAGATGCCAAAGGCATTTTTCTCATTTTGAGGAAAATAGTTTTTTAGACCAAAATTGGAAATTGAGTAATTATCTCAATGTCCTTAACTTATTTTCTTTCACACCATAGGTTTTAAGAATTATGAAATTTTGTCAACATTGTTTAATTTTTTATTGAAATCTTTGGAGCTAGAGTATCTATTGGTATAACTACATATATGTCACAAACAAGTATATAAACAATGTCATCTCTTCTTTTAACTTGCTTAATATATATTGAAAGGAATTGTAATTTAATAAGATAATAATTTACAACCAAAGTTGTAACATTTTTACTAGCTTACATTGGCATAAATTTTAAAATGATTATCAATATTCAATACCAATTTATTGTAAAATAATTTCCTTTATTGTCATTTTTTTCAAAACAAAATATTTCCTTTCACCATTGTAAAACACTTCAAAACTTGCAATATCTTGAAAATTATCTTTATATAGTGTTGATCTCTAAGTCAAAGAAATACATAATTAAAATAAGAAATATATGATTTTAAAAAATTATGTAATACTCTCAATATTAATGAGTTACACTTATACTTGAATTAGATTGGATGATTAACATCATTTGTTAATTTATTAGGATTCAATTATGCAAAAGATGTAGTTTGATTCTTAATACTAAAAAATATTACTCTCTTTCATATCTAATTTATTCTTTTTTTTATTTTACATGTTCTTTTGCATCTTTTGGGATAATTGGTAAAAAAAGTTTATGAAAAAAACATTAATATTAATGGGAAAGCCAAATTTAATGATCTCAAAACAATAAAATAAAAGCTTCGAAATGGGACTTTTAACTAGACTTTAGTCTAAGTCCATTGGTTCTTAGTCTTCCATCTTGACACACCTATTTTTGGATTATGATTTAATTGACTCAACTGAATCCTCTCAAATACAAACCTTATTTTATACACTAAAGTAAACTAAACTTTAAACAACTTCTTATTGAATGTTGAATGCCGTCTATTTCTCTTATGCATAACCTAGTGAGGTCCTCCATTTTCAAATTGATATTTTATATAAATATACTTATGATATTACTCTTTATTTATTTATTCTTTTATATGCATATGATGACTTTTAATTTCTATGCAATTTTTGTGAAGATTTTCCATAAAATTATAAGTGATGTTAATTAAGTTTTTGAAGATTTTCCATAAAATTATAAGTGGTGTTAATCAATTTTTTGGGAAGATTCTCTATAAAATCATAAGTGATGTCAATCAAATTTAAAGTACTAATTACCACATTATAATTACCACATCATAATTACCACATCAAGGTCATGAGGTTCATTGAATATGGCATCACACTATGGAAGTATAGAACACCAATGGAATCCCAACCAACCCAAATGAAAACAGCCTTTGGCTCAAAAGTCATTATCTGTGTTGGAAAAATATTTAAATCAATACTTGTAATTAAATTGAGAAAATGCTCAATTAATTTAATTTAATGCATTTAAGCCCTTAACATTTCTAAATTTTATATTTAGGAAAATAAACTCTTATATGTATGGTCAATGAAATCTCAAACAAATTCACACGTCATCAAATTTAACCAAAAGCATGAGCAATAAGAGATGGAATTCAAACAAAAGAAAAGGTAAAGAGAGAACTATACAAATACATGTCAACAAAAATTGTTAAGGAACTATGAAGTTTTTTTATTGTGTTATGTCAATCAACTTGATTAAGATATGAAGTGACACAATAAGGAAGACTAGTGGACTCTAAATTACTTAGATGCATAATTTGTAATCTCACATGTTAATGCAACAAAGAAAAAAGAACAAAATTTAATCTTACAAAGACAAAGTAAGATACAAACCAAATGCTAAAACTAAAAAGAAAAATGGGTAGATGTGAACATTGTTTTTGTTAAATTGCTAATTAGTATTTATTATATATTTCACAAAAATCTAACAAAATTACTTACCAAAAATAACACAAATCATTAACTGACACTCACCAATATTACGCAATATACACTCACTAGCATCCATATTACTTGTAATTAAAATTTCTGTTTATGAAAGGTTTTAAAGTTTAGCTTCTAGAAAAACAAAACAAAAAAAAATTAATAACTGCTTATAGAAATCACTAAAGGTCAAAAATAAGTTTTGGAAAATTGTTTACCTTCTTTGTCAGGCTTTCTCCCAAAATATTTAGAAGTATTTAACAGGAAAATGCCCATAAAACGTCCTCAAATTCAAATTCCAACACTGCTCCCAAAATTTGATAAAACTTGTTGTTTACTATCTACCTCTGTTTACTATCTTGTTTTGTATCATAAATAACCACAAATCCCTTCAACATTTTATTGCACCTTTTAGTATAATTGCTAGTTATAAATACTATCTGTACAAATCTATTTCTTATCTGTTATTATTTATCTGTTATTATTTTGTTATTATTTTGTTATTATTTTTTCAGTTGTCAACAATGATCAAATTTGAAAAGTGGTTCTTATTTTCACTTGGAAAGGAATTTATTGTTGAAGCCCTTCATCTGAGCAAAATAAATAATTGTATTTCAATCCACAAGTATAAATTAAGTAAACCCTTTCACACTTTTGAAGGGCTGGAAAGGGTTCAATTTTGAACGCTGGTCGCCAATACGAGAATTCTAGAGGAACAACTCTGCTTTGAAAACAACGACCTTTAAAGAGATTACCTCACCGGTCCTCCGAACAAAAAAACCCAAAATATTTATCCATTTAAGTACAGTAAATTTAAATTCGAAAGGTGCGAAATCTATGCGTTACAAAAGTTAAAGTTGCATGAAAATCTAACTGGTTTGTTACTTACTTGAGTAAATCGTTGATTATATCTTCTTACCATCTCTTCCATCTTGATGCTTCCTTTTGGAAAATCTTGATTAGATATGCTGTCAATATCTGCTACTGGATTGCAATTGTATCTATCAGACTGGGAAAAAGAACTTGCCTCATGAATATTGTTACTGCGTGGTGTTTGCCTACCCTGCTCACTTTCTCCCTCCACAGTGAGGTGGTCAATTCCTAATGAACGTAACTGAAAACCAACTGGAAAATCTTGATTATATTTTCTCATGTTAATCTCTGCTACTGGATTGCAATTGTATCTATCAGACTGGGAAAAATAACTTGCGTCGTGAATATTGTTACTCCATGGTGTTTGCCTACCCTGTCCACTTTCTCCCTCCACAGTGAGGTGGGCAATTCTCGATGAAGGTAACTGAAAACAAACTAGAAAATCTTGATTATATTTGCTGTCAATCTCTGCTACTGGATTGCAATTGTATCTATCAGACTGGGAAAAAGAACTTTCCTCATGAATATTGTTACTCCGTGGTGTTTGCCTACCCTGCCCGCTTTCTCCCTCCACAGTGAGGTGGTCAATTCCTAATGAAGGTAACTGAAAACAAACTGGAAAATCTTGATTATATTTGCTCATGTCAATCTCTGCTACTGGATTGCAATTGTATCTATCAGACTGGGAAAAATAACTTGCCTCGTGAATATTGTTACTCCGTGGTGTTTGTCTACCCTGTCCACTTTCTCCCTCCACAGTGACGTGGGCAATTCTCGCTGAAGGTAACTGAAAACCAACTGGAAAATATTGATTATATTTGCTGTCAATCTTTGCTGCTGGATTGCAATTGTATCTATCAGACTGGGAAAAATAACTTGCCCCATGAATATTATTATTCCGTGGTGTTTGCCTACCCTGCGCACTTTCTCCCTCCACATTGAAGTGGGCAATTCCTAATGAAGGTAACTCATGAAAACCAACTGGAATTGAAGAATGCGGGTTGAACTGTTGGAGTTCTATTGATCCTTGGCCTGAGATTTCGAAACCAGAGACTCCCGATTGCAGAAGACAACTATTTGGGGATTGAAAGCTCGGACTGCGTGTGACTACACTTGTAGATTCCCCAGCTTGTTTCTGAAGATAGTTTAGCTGCATGCCCCTGGCTCCATGTGAAGGCATTCCTGCCATTGTATCTTGATTCCTCTTTTGGGAGCTGACATATGCCATTCCATTGAACATGTTTTCATAAGGTGGTCCGCTTTGGTTAGCAGCTGATGCCAAATATTCAGTGTTTGCATAGTTAGGATTATTGATGTTCGGGTTCGGTGCATATGCATATGGATTGTTTTGTGAAGCACCTGGATTCAAATTTAGTGAAGGTGCATGACTGAAATTTCTTTGTTGGTGGGTTTGCATCCCAGTAATGTTAGATGTAACTGAAGAAATTTCCCTGGATATAAAGGAGCCTTGGAATCGAGAGTCTGGAGTTGGGCTGTACAGTTTACAAAGAAAATCAAAATCATATTTAGCTGTAGCTAAATTTGATAATATAGGTTGAAACAGGAAGGAACAAATATGCTTTAAAGAATCTTACAAATGTTGCTGGACTCCACTCTCTCGAACAAGCTGTAAAGCTTGCTGTACTTCTTCCACTTCTTTTTTCTGAATATTGTGAACACAGTTAATAAACTTTAATTGCATAAATATATATTGCATATTTTAGTATACCCATAAATTGATAAAGCTATTTTGTTATAAGATCTCTAAATTTGTTAGAAAACTATATTTACAGATCCAAATGCATATACACATCTGTCCATTACTTGCATTATGTGCATAGTTTATTCATAACTGTATGAATAGGGCGAATTCCATGAGCCATTTTACTTTTAAAAATATAAGCATAATACGTTTCGGATTTGTCCACAATGCGGAAATGTTTTAAAATTCTGCATTAATTTAATCTCAGTAAAGGAGAGAAGGTTCGGCTGACCTTTACGATGGCGGTTCATGTGCCCTCCTAGCGCTTGAGCTATAAGAAAATTTTGTTCACAAAATTTGCATGGGTAATGTTTTAAATTGGGATCTTCGTCTTCACCTGATTCTGACTGGGATGTCCGTTTTCTCTTATCTACATAATACACTATGGTTGTTAGTGAAATTGCAATATAGATTTAAAAAAACATAGAAGGTAAAGGATTTTGAAATTTTAGAAACAAAATCTGACTCTCTAAGATTTAGGAAAATTTTGTCTACATAGATTAGATTAAATGGAGATTGATGCGGAGCATGACTAACTGGCGCGGGATCTGAGAGATCCGATCTGCATGTTGCCAGGACTCTAAGATTGACACCTGGCGTGCATATGCTGATATAAAAGAGGTGTCTACGGTAGAGAGAGGGGAAGATGATTTTTGGGTTTCGAAGTTTTCTCAGCTGTTTTGATTAGAGAGGGGTCCGAGCGAACAGCTTGGCTCCAGAGATAACAATAAAAAGGCCTGCATGCCCGTGGGTTTTAGGTTGGGAAATAAAAGGGCCTGAGAGTCCAGTGGATAGATGGCATCTGTAACAGGGGACTGAGTCTTAATACCCATTTGATTCATAATACAAGGAGGAGTGGCCTGATCCAGATGGCCCCTGTTTTTTCAGTTCATTATGACTGCTGTTTTCTGGTAATGTTTCTTGTTTAGTGTTTCAGGCGCGCTGTGGCTGCAGGTGGTTCCAACAGAGAGCTAGTGGCTGCATCAGATTGGTATCAGAGCACACGATGGCTCGGAGAGGAGTTCGTCTTAACTGGGGTAGAAGAGGCAGAAGAAATGTCAGGCGGAGAGAACCCATTGAGGAAGAACTGCTTCGAAGATTAGAAACTATCGAATCCAGATTGCCCCCAGAAGAATCTGAGGAGGAACTAGAGGTTCCTTGTGAGTGGCCTAGAGCTGCTAACCCGATGGAGAGATTAATTGAAGCAATAACCAAGCAAGGGACAAGGGTAAAGGTTGAAGTCCCTGATTTCAAGGGTGACTTGAATCCAGACT
>LPNX010400736.1:320504-362180 GCA_001517045.1 Pseudotsuga menziesii
CACCATATTCATTATCATCATCATCATGTTGATCGTCATCGTCTTCATCATCATGATCATCATCATCATGAACATCATCACCATCATCCTCATTATCATGACGTTCACCATCACCGTCTTCATCATCACGGTGTTCATCATCATCATCACCATCATCATCATCATCATCGTCATCATCATGTTCATCATCATCATCATCATGTTGATCATCATCGTCATCATGACCCTCATCATCATCATCATCGTATTCATCATCATGATGTTCATCATCATCATCACCATCATCATCATCATGTTGATCATCATCGTCTTCATCATCATGATAATCATGATAATCATCATCTTCTTCTTCATCATCATCATCATCATCATCATCTTCATCATCATCATCATGTTGATCATCATTGTCTTCATCATCATGATCATCATGATCATCATGATCATTATCATCTTCATCATTATGTTCATCATCATTGTCTTCATAATCATGATCATCATGCACAAAGGCAGGGAGGGACAGTGAGTAAGTCATAGAGGGATAATGAGTAAGGCACATGTGTCTTCATCATCATCGTCTTCACCATCATGACCCTCATCATCATCATCATCACCATCATTATCATCATCATCTTCATGTTCATCACCATCCTCTTCATCATCATGATCATCATCGGCATTTTCATCAGCATCATCGTCCTCATCATCATGATCATCATGATCATGATAATCATTGTCATCATCATCATCTTCATCATCATCATCATCATCATGATCATCGTGACCCTCATCATAATCATCATCATCATTATCACGATGTTCATCATCATCGTCTTCATCATCATGATGTTCATCATCATCATAATCATCATCTTCTTCATTATCATCATTATGACCCTCATCATCATCATCGTCGGCATCATCATCATCTTCATCTTCATCATCATCATCATTATTGTCATCTTCATCAGCATCATCATCTTCATCGCCATCATCATCATCATCATCACCATCATCTACATCATGTTGATCATCTTCATCGCCATCATCATCATCATCATCACCATCATCATCATGTCGATCATCATCATCATCATCCTCATTATCACGATGTTCATCATCACCGTCTTGATCATCATGATGTTCATCGTGATTATGATCATCCTCATCATCATCATCATCATCATCATCATGTTCATCGTGATCGTGATCATGATCATCATCGTCATCGTCTTCATCATCATCGTCTTCACCATCATGGCCCTCATCATGATCATCATGATCATCATGTTGATCATCATCATCATCATCATCATCATCATCACAATGACCTTCATCATAATCATCATAATTATCATAATCGTCATCATCATCATCATAATCATCATAACCATCATCATCATCATCATCATCATAATCATAATAATCATCATAATCATCATCATCATAATCATCATAAACATCATCATAAATATCATCATAAACATCATAAACATCATCATAATCTTCATCATCATCACAATCATCGTCTTCATCATCATCATTATCATCATCAATGTCTTCATCATCATCATCATGTTCATCATCATCATCACCATCATCATCTTCATCATAATCATCATCATAATCATCATCATCATCCTCATGTTCATCATCATGATAATCATTATCGTTATCATCATCATCATCATCATCATCATTATCATGAGGTTCATCATCATCGTCTTGACCATCATGACCCTCATCATGATCATCATGATCATCATGATCATGATCTTCATGATCATCATCATGACCCTCATCATCATCATCATAATCATCATCATCATCATTATCATCATCATAATTGTGAACATGATCATGATCATCATCATCATGATCATTGTCTTCATCATCATCATCATGTTCATCATCATCAACACCATCATCATGTTCATCATCATCACCATCATCATGTTCATCATTATCATCATCATCATCATGTTCATCATCATTGTCTTCACCAGCATGATCATCATCATCATCATTACCATCATCATCATCATAACCATCATAATCATCATAATCTTTTTCATCACCATCATGTTGATCATCATCGTCTTCATCATCATGATCATGATCATCATAATTATCATCATCATGTTCATCATTATCATCATCATCATCATGATGTTCATCATCATCGTCTTCATTACCATGATGATGATGATGATGATGACGATGATGATGATGATGATGATCATCATCATCATCATCGTCGTTGACATCATCATCATCGTCGTCGTCGACATCATCATCATCTTCATCATCATCGTCGTCGTCATCTTCATCATCACCATCATGATAATCATCATCGTCTTCATCACCATTAGTATCATCGTCATCATCTTCATTATCATCATTATGTTCATCATCATCATCACCATCATCATGTTCATCATCATCATCATCTTCATCATTGTCGACATCTCCATCATCATCACCATCATGATAATCATCATCATGATCATGATCATGATCATCATGATCATCATCGTCTTCATCATCATCATCGTCTTCATCATCATCAGCACCATCATCATGTTCATTGTCATCACCGTCATCATGTTCATCATTATCATCATCATCATCATCATCATCATGTTCATCATGATTGTCTTCATCACCATGATCATCATCATCATCATCATCAACAGATCATCATCGTCTTCATCATCATGGTCATCATCATCATCGACGTCATCATCATCTTCATCATCAGCGCTGTCATCATCTTCATCTTCATCATCATCATCATCACCATCATGATAATCATCATCGTCTTCATCACCATCAGTATCATCATCATTGTCTTCATCATCATCATCATCATCATGTTCATCGTCATCATCACCATCATCATGTTCATCATCATCATCATGTTCATCATCATCATCATCATCGTCGTCGTCGACATCTTCATCATCATCATCAATGTCACCACCATCATCATCACCATCATGATAATCATCATCGTCTTCGTCATCATCATCATGTTCATCGTCATCAACACCATCATCATGTTCATCATCATCACCATAATCATGTTCATTATCATCATCATCATTATCATGTTCGTCATCATCATCTTCATCACCATGATCATCATCATCATCATCATCATCAACAACAACAACAACAGATCATCATCGTCTTCATCATCATGGCCATAATCATCATCATCATCGACGTCATCAGCATCTTCATTATCATCATCGTTGTCGTCATCATCATCATCATCATCATCATCATCATCATCATCGTCTTCATCACCATCAGTGTCATCATCATCATCATCATCTTCATCATCACCATCACCATCATCATGTTCATCATCATCATCATCATCATCATCATCATCATTGTCGATATCTTCATCATCATCACCATCATGACAATCATCATCGTGATCATGATCATCATGATCATCAACATCATCGTCATCATCGGCACCATCATCACGTTCATCATCATCACCATCATCACGTTCATCATCATCACCATCATCATGTTCATCATTATCATCATCATCATCATGTTCATCATCATCGTCTTCATCACCATGATCATCATCATCATCCTCATCAACATCATCATAACCATCAAAATCATCATCATCTTCTTCATCACCATCATGTTGATCTTCTTCATCATGATGTTCATCATCATCGTCTTCATCACCATGATCATCATCATCATCATCAACAGATCGTCATCGTCTTCATTATCATCATCATCGTCGTCGTCGTCGTCGTCGTTGACGTCATCATCATCATGGTTGCCATCTTCATCATCACCATCATGATAATCATCATCATCTTCATCACCATCAGTATCATCATCATCATCATCTTCATCATCATCATCATCATCACCATCATCATGTTCATCATCATCATCATCATCATCACAATGAGAGAGGGAGGGATGTGTTGATGTATTTGTAACTTCGGAATGTATTCATCCGTATTTCTTATGTATTGTAACCCGATGTTCATTCTGGGATGTATTGTAATGTATTGGAGTCATGTCATACCCCAATGTTTATCCCGAGAAGTTTCTATAATGAGAAAGTCATGTCAAGTCATTGTGGGTAACCCTTCTATTGGTCAAGGGTTAAAGTCCCCACAGTTGTGGGGCCCTTGGGTTATTAGACTATCCTAGTGAAGTCGACCCTAGGTGAGTCATTGTAAGTCAGGGCAATAGTCCCCGCCATTGTGTTAACCTCCTATTGGTCGGAGGAGGCAAAGTCCCCACAAGTGGTGGGGCACTAGGGTTATTAGACACTCCTAGAGATGTCGGCTCTAGTAAGTAATTGTTAAGTGAGGCCGACATGTTGGAGTGGGTTCCAAGTGAACGGAAGAATATAAATAGAGAGTGAGAGCCTCTCTATTTATCATACTCATACACACACACTCACTCATTGGGGGTGCATGAGTGAGAGAGGAGAAGCTCTCTCAGTATGAGAGAGAGAGACTGCTGCTGTCGGGAGATCACTTACTGTTTTGGAGCTTTTCTATTTTGGTGTTGATTCTATCTCTGAGGAAGTTGCAGGGTTTTCACCATTTATGGTTTCCCCGAGGATAAACACTATGTTTATTGTCTCTTGTGTTTGATTAATGTGCTTGTTATTCTCTCAATTAAAGATCCTAATGTTATGCTAGCTTAATGATAAAATTTTAACATGGTATCAGAGCTAACCTAAGAAGAAGACATTGTGCAGCTGCAGAAGCTAGGGCTTCTTACTTTTTGGGTCTCTCTCCACAATCCATCAGCAAAAGTATGCTAGGCTGACTCTCCATTGAAGGGTGCATCTTTCTATCGAAGCGGAATTCGATTCCGAGCATTTTCAGTTTTCGATGCGGAAATTAAGGCTTTCCATAGAAGAGGAATTTTTGAGTGATCCCAGCATAGGATTGTTCTCCTCATCAAAACCGAAGTTTAGAGACCTGGA
Source organism: Pseudotsuga menziesii (assembly GCA_001517045.1). Lineage (NCBI taxonomy): Eukaryota > Viridiplantae > Streptophyta > Pinopsida > Pinales > Pinaceae > Pseudotsuga > Pseudotsuga menziesii. Next base: position 325,495 of record LPNX010400736.1, read on the forward strand.
TCAAGAAATTTGGTTGGGTGAAACTCCGGGAAAGTCAAACCCTAGTTTGACCCCGAGCTATAAAAACCCTAAATACTAAAACTGATAAGTTTTGGTACATTTGCTATATCCTGATATTGGCGAAGGCTCAGGCACTAAAAATTGCAGGGGCCGAAGATAAAATCCTGATATACATTGTGTCCAAAATTCAGCCTTACATTCACTATATTATGGGAGATATGATCCCTCCAAGTTAGGGTTCCATCCTCTTCTAGAATTCATCCATAAACAGGACACCTGGGGAAAATTGCAATATCTTGGGCTACAGAGGTCCAAATCGAATTATTGAAGATGTTACAGAAAGGGAACGGACTATATGTTCGGTGATCCAAAGATTAGACTCAGAAGATGAACCAATGAGACGTGGAATTCCGTACAACTTCACTATTCTGAACAGTTTTGTAACAGGTCACCTTGGGAAAAAGGATCATAAATCCCAATTGGTGACACCAATTCTGATGAAACCTATGGTGTTGGATCAGGGACATGATATGTTACCTTAGTGAGAAATTTCAGACACATAGGAGCAGTAATTTCAGATATATCATAGAACCAGTGACATGCATTTCTGCAGAATAAATTGGAAAACTAGGGCTTCCTGTTCCGGGAGTTTCCCTCCACTGTTTTCAGAAAAGGAGTACATTGGACAGCTCCATTTGAAGAGATCTATCTTTCTATCCAATCAGATCTGAAATATTCTAAGTTTTAAAAATTAGGGTTTCTGTGAGAAACCCTAGATCAGCGAGCTTCGAAACCAAGACGGACACCTCAAATCAGTAAGATCTAATCCTTTGCTATTTTCATTTGAGGTTCTCATCTCAAAGTGATCTATCACATCAGCTTGATGATAAGCTTGGTGAATTTGACAACTTCCAAGCATGGAGTTATATGATCTCTCTGAAGAAAATGAATGGGACACCTACATGAGTAGAGATGTTCCAGTTCCAGAGGGAGATGAGGCTAGAAGCCTTACACAAGAAGAACTTGGTTAAGGCCAAGAAGTTCATTGCCAATTCAGTCATGAATCAACTTATACTACAAGTGTCTTCCTTAAAGACACCAAAGATGTTTGATTCCTTGACCAAGCTATTTGAAGGGAAGAACATACATCAGAAGATGACCTTAAGAAACCAGTTGGAGAATGTGAAGATCCAGAATGCAGAGACCATGTAGTCATAAGGGTCTCTCAAATAAAAGAACAACTTGAAGTGGTAAAAGAAGAAGTGAAGAATGCAGAAGTGGTGATGGCCACCTTGAATGGCCTCCCAGGATCATGGGATTCATTCATTCAAGGAATGTGTGCCAGAAGGAAATGATTAATTTCAGTAGACTCTGGGAAGAAGAAGAAGCTCGACTCATAAGAAGAGAAGAGAAGATGGGAGCAATTGAAGATCAAGCTCTCACCATCCAAAGAAGATCCCTCAAGCAATGAGGAATATGAAGAACTCAACTCTTGAAGAATCTCTTATCCACCTTAGCATTTGGATAAGAAATGATGATATTATGAATGAAGAAGATGATGAAGCTGAAGGCTCAAGAAGGAGTCTACCCACAAAACAAATAAAGATAAGTATTCAATTGTCATTTCATGATATTGTTTTGTTATGCATTTGTTTATATTCAGTTGATGTATTATGCATGATAGGATGTTTGTATTAATGATAGTATACTTCTAATATGCATGTGATGGGTAAGTAGCTCATGGTTCTATACAACTCTCCATTGCTTCTTATCTAGAATGAAACCTCTTTGCTGACATATTGGATTAGTGCACAATCTCAATGTTGTCCTGGTAGAGATGGAAGGCATCTAGAAAAGTTTCCGTGAGATATGGATGAATGTTGTATTGGCTAAAGTAGTTGCATGATCATATATTTATGCATAAGAATTTGCCAGTATGAATATTCCTTATGAAATATTTCTAACCATATAAATGCATTTGACTTGTAGGAAATATCGCATACATAATCGGCTACAATCAAAGAAGGATGAGACTTGTTCCGAAGAAAAAGTGATGACATTTCAAAATGAAAATAATATGACGAATGCAGCGACATCATTGATGCAGAACCTTCCAAGAACAAAGGGAAGATTAGTTCAAGAAGAATGATGTCTTGAATGCAGTATCGATACATGAAGGAAAGTTCATAGTTCCATCATGCAGTAGATGGAAACTTCATGGGATACAAGGCAAGATTCGTAGCACGAGGCTTTTCATGAAAAGAAGGCATAGACTACAAAGAGACATTTGCAGCCATTGCAAGTGAAGACACATGACAGGCAGAATCATGTGTGCAAATGAAATAAGGCCTTGTACATGCTCAGAAGACACCCATGGGATAACACATACATGGGGAGCTTGATGAAGATCTAAACCTTTGCTACAAGGTTGATAAAAGATGACAAGCTCGCAGATGGGTGCAAGAAGAACTTTTGAAAGGGTTCAAGATAGAGGATCTTGGTATCCAGTGTTCCTAGATGGATATATAGAAGATTAGTAGCATAGGAAGCTACTTGTCACTCCAGTATAGAATGTTTCAGTGCATAGAGTACGAAAGACAGAGGGAGTATGATTCTTCAGAGGGAGTGACTGTAGAAGATCCTAAGGTTCGACATGATATGATAGGATGGACAGATTACTGATGAATCTAGGCTTTACTGAGAGTAGAGCGGATTCCAACCTTTGCTTCAAGGTTGAAGGCAGAAGACCAGTGATGCTCCTGTTATGTGTCGATGCACTACGTTCTAGGCATGGAGGTGTGGACAAGGGAAGTATGCAGTAGAGATCCTGAATAGGTTCAGGATGATGGATTGTATGACCACACCTATGGCATCGAACCTGAAGCTATTGAGTGTTTCTTCATCAGAGTCAGTTGATGCCATGATGTATTGTGCCTGAAGTATACGAGACCAGATACTTGTTTTGTTGTGAACACATTGAGACATGTTCACTTGATGGTTGCAAGTATGATATGAATAAGAAGATTAACCTAGAAGGTTATACAGATTCAGATTGGGTAGTGCCATTGATAGGAAGAGCACTTTGGGGTGCTTCTTCAATATGAGATCATGTGTGATCTCTTGGTTGACAGGATGGAGTCATGCATGGCGCTGAGTATAGTCAAGGAAAAATATGTTGCCACTTGCTATTTGGGAGGTAGTATGTTTCCTTTGAAAACTACTATTTGATTTGCTTGATCTGACTTGCATTTTTGGTATGATGTAGAGAGGAGCAGTGAAGCTCCAGTTTGTGATACAGATCGAGATCTCTCGAAAAAGGGAGTTCTAGCATAGCTGGGAGATAGGTTGTCTGAGCATAAATCCTGGTGGAGCTCGTAGGTTGCTCAGACGTAAACGGTTCTGTAGGTTTTCCTCAGATGTAATTGGTCCTGGTGAAGCTCATGGGTTATCCTTGGACGTAATCAGCCCTGATGTGATTCTATGCTAGAAATGGCCAGAGTGAAGTTGGAGTACTTCAGGGAGAAGCTTGGTGTTCTCCAGATCGAGGTTCCTCCCAAGAGGAAGTGATGTGTCTGTGCTGTGCCATTCCAACATGGTGAGAGGATTGGTTCCTTCCATGGTCAGATGTAAGAGCTCTGACATGGCGAGAGGATTGGTTCCTTCCGTTGCCAGGTATATGTCGATGCCACATCCAGCATGAAAAAGGGCTGGCTCTATGAAGACACATCTAGTATGAAAAAGGACTAACTCTGTGAAGATGGCACATCCAGCATGAAAAAGGGCTGGCTCTGTGGATAAACATTGTGTTCAGTGTCTCTTGTGTTTGATTGCTGTGCTTGTTATTCTCTCAGTTAAAGATCCTAATGTTATGCTAGCTTAATGATAAAATCTTAACAGGATGGAGTAAGGGAGAGAAAGAAACATATAGGGAGGGAAGTAGAGAGAATGAGGGAGGTATATTTAGAAAGAGATAGGGGTATTTAGGGATTATTGGGGGTACAGAGAGAAACATTTATATGCATGAAAAGAAGGGAACACTAAAAACATTTGCTTTGTTTATAACCATAGAAAACATTTTTTTTCTTATGATTTTATTCGTTGCCTTAGCCGTGCACCTAACCTATTAATTGTGCTTAAAACTATCGCGTGCACATTTTACTTCTACAAATCGCGTACACATTTTTACTCTATATAACGTGTGCGCATTTTAGGACTGTAAAAACAATGGATTGTTTTTGTCTGAGAGCAAATTTACTCTATCTTTACGAAAATCTGATTATCGTGCATTTTTTTTCAAGAGCACGAGCCCGCCTATGGAAATACTCACAATATGCATTCTCCATCATTCTTTTTGTTATGCAGATGCAACATTGAGGACATCTTTCATGGTTGAGGAGCACACATGATAAGATATCAAGCTTCAATATCATTTCATGGTGATTGTGGATATACACAATTGTACAAGAGAATCAGCTTGAGGAACAATTTATGATTTAACTTTCATTTGCTTATTATTCAAGAGAACCAAAGGTAAATTTTGTCATTCATCATTGTTTTGATGGGAAATATGAAAAATTGAGAAGGAATATTGAAGCAGCTTGAAGGATCAATAGTTATAAAGCAAGTTAAAGGTTTGAAAGCTTGTAATTGAGGAGCAGCAAAAACAAACTATATTGAATTGATCATTGTGGTGATGGGAAATGTACGTAACTGAGGAAGAAAATCAGAAAGGAAGAAGAGACCTCAAGAAGTCATTGAAGAAGAGAAAGAAAAGAAAAGAATAGACATGATGAATCAGAGACTTTCCTTGGAAACTAATCCAAATCCAATTATAAAGGATACCACGGTTCATCCTATTAATCCAACAGAAGAAAAAAGGAAGCATTCACTAGAGGGACCTTCAATTTCCACAATAGTTGTTGAACAAGCACCCCATGGAAGTATTCAAGAAGAAAAATGTAGGTTGTCATTAGGGGATGTTTCAAATCCCACATCAAGTCAAAGTGATAAGTTACCATCTCAAGACGAAGCTCATGAAGAGGCGGGACATGGAGCATACTGTTGAAGAGGTGTTGGACATGGAGCATACTGTTGAAGAAGAAAATATTATCTAGACCATCGATGAGGATGTTGGACTTCCACCATCCAACTACCAGGAAGAGAATGAAGGATATCACATTTCTATTGAAATGCCAGAGTGTACTGTTGATGCGCTAGATGATAGAATTCCAACCCCCTTACCTCCATTAGAGAGCACACATCGAAGAACTCCGAAGCGTATACAAGTTGATGAAGGGCTCCTCAATTCCATTGAAGGTATGCTATCTAAACGTAGTATTTCTTATCAAACTCAACAGATACTAAATAAATATTTTGTTTCTAAATGTGATGGAGATAAATTTAGATTTTTTTTATCATTGTTAAAATCTAGGGGCATGAATATTGTTAGGAAATCGTTAGGGATAAATATGATAAATAATTCTGGACCAAGTTCTCATATAGTTAAAATCTTAGTAGATGCCTTTGGTAAAATTGGTAAGAACACTCATTCAAAGGACCCCAATGCGGCTCGCTGTGTGTTGTCACAAGCAATTGTAAATAAGAACACCAGGGTCCTTTGTTTTCTCAGGCCTACATCTAAACTAGTTAATTTGAATGTAAAAACCATATGTAGGTATTCTATTAGAAGAGAACATATTGAGACAACCGCTCAGAATATTTTTAGGCCTTTACTAGTCGGTTGCCTCGTTGTGACATGAAGCTAGTTGATGCAATAAAGGGACTAGTGCAGAGTTTTTTGCATGAACACACAAGGCCTTCTTCAAACCGAAAAGATGTACTAAAACTGAGAAGGGGTTGAAAGGACCGTCAACCACATATTAAGCATCTTCTTGATATAACACAGACATAACTATACGAGAAATTTAGGAATGAACATAGACAATTGAATTTGGGGAAAAGATCTTTTGAGAAATGTAAGCCCTGGTATGTTAGAATAAATACTCTTCATAACACTTGTTGTTGTAGATACCATGTAGAATATGAATATTACTATGAAAATTTTTTGTACATTCGTTGTGTGTTGCATACTAACCATGTGCAGGATTGCTCCTTGATAATACCACCGACTTCATCAAGAGAATTCATTCATAGTATCATGTGCAATAGGCCTGAGGGGAAAACATACTATGCAAAATCTTGTTTGGATGGAACTTGCTCCAACTGTGCTGGAATGGAATTATTGAGCCAATGTATGCACGCGAGTGGAGATAATGAATTTGGGAATATGGTTACAGACATGAAAAGTTTCAAATATATCAGCTATGAAATAGTCCCAGGGAAAGAAAGCAAAAAAATACAATTGGTGACATCTCAGGTACATGCATTTATCTATAAATTTATGTTTGAGCAGTTACATTTCATTCCTTACTTACAAAAAAAAAACTGATATTGAGATAATTTTGTGTCAACAAGTACAAGTTAGTGACTTTGTCAAGGAATTTATTGAAAAGACACATCAAAATGTTCAGCATGTCCACTTGGCACGATGGCAGGATGAGAAGTTTAGAATATGCAGAGATACATTTCCCCATGATACTATACTTTTAGTTGTTGATTTTGTCGATAAATACACTCTGCAACCTCAAAATGAGATCCAAAGTCAATATTATCACTCTAAGTAGGTTTCCTTGATGGTGCATATCACATATAGGCATGGCCCAAATAGCAGTGAAGAGTAAAGAGAAATTCTAAAGGAATATCACTTCTACATAAGTGATGATAGGTGCCATGACTTCCACTATGTACGTCATTGCTTCATCATGTTCTATGATCATTTGAAGGGAAGGAACATACAGATGGACCGACATTGGATTTGGTCTGATGGATGTGCTAGTCAGTTAAAAAATGCACGCATATTTCAATGGTTGTGTTCATTGCATAAAAACTACAAAGTTCTACATATGTGGAACTATTTTGAGATTAGGGATGGTAAAGGAGAGCATGATGGAGCCAAAGCATGTGTCAAAACATCCCTACAAAGAGAGGAATTTAAATTATTTATAGTATCTACTATTCGAAATCCTCAATCTATAGTCAGGTGATGCACGTCAATAATGGGAGAGGAATCAATGATGCAAGTAGAATCCACAAGAAAGAGACATGTAGAAATATTTTTTGGGAGGTGGTAGACATAGATCATTCACATGCATGGGAATGGAAGACTGTTCTTGGGACTCATGGATTTCATTCGTTTCGAAGCTCTGATAACCCAGTATTTGAAATTTAAACTAGAAAACTCGCTTGTTTTTTCCCGCCTTGTTGTGATGGTGTCTGGGATGGGTGTGAATCATTGGATTGGGTTGATGGATGGGATTACATGTCACTTCCACTTGATCAACGTGCAATTGTTGAGTTAACTCCGTTGGAAGAAGACCAATCATCTATTTCTATAGATTTTGATCATGTCCCAGACCTTGTACAACCTGGTATGATGCATTTCCTTAACATTTTTTTGTTTATTTACATAGTCTTGAAACTCACATTAATGGCCTTGTATCACATGAAAAATATTTGATCATATACCTACAATCATATTATGCAGGACGCATATATGCAGTGGTTGCCTCAAAAGATAACGAATGGGGTGGTGATTACTGGTTGGCACGTTGTATAGAGGGAAAGCAAACTCTCATTATGTCCATGACTGACGATGAAAACAACCACTTCCCAATCGGGTCTATGGTTGTTAAAGGTGAATACCTTACACATGACAACAATGCAAGAAATAAGGGTGGATATGTTTATAGGGATTACAAACCAAGTGCAAGTGTGTATCACTTTACCAACTTAATCGTTGGTACAAACCTCCATGTATGAACAATGCCTAGCCGAAATTCATCGAAGGTATGCGACTTCTTACCAAATACAGAGCATGAGAGACTAATATAGACCATCATTATAAGAGCTGATCTGGAGGGCTTGGTTGTATGATAATAGGTGGGATATAGCATGATGAGGTATGTATCATAATTTTAATTTTCCCATGTATGTTTCTTATGAATATGTCAATTTTGTGTTCTTGATATGCCAAATTTTCCATAATGTTGTTTATACATATGCCAAAAGTTCTCTTGTATGTAAAGTTAATGAACATGCCGAATTTTACATATGATCAATAAACCCTATATATCAGTCATATGAACATTTCAAGATCTCATTCACATGATATACATAAAATTAGAATACATACATGTACCCTTTAGGTCATACGTCTCAAAGTTCTTTGTAGGCTCTCGTATAGTAATAGGCACTTTACCTATCATTTTTCCAAACCACTAAAAATGGGTGACTTGGAAGGTAGAGGGGGTGGTAGGGCCAGGGGGCCTCACAACATTCGTGTCCTTGTTGACCAACCTTGCATCCAGAGGGTGACCTGAGGATCTATGGATGGGCTTATTCCCATTGTGTTGAGAGCCCAACACCCTTTCCCGGTTGAAGAGAAATACAGGTGTAAGGTAGTCACCTAGTCAGGTTTAAATTCAAATTCAGGTATGGCATGCATTCAAATTTATGTTTACAATTTAATGCTATGTTAAAAGAATCTATTCACATTATAAGTTCTGCAATACAATCTATGTAGACTATTCATAAACCATACAAGCAGCCACTAAGTGTAACAGAAAGATAAAATACATACACACAAACCATACCACTTAAAACAACCAAACTCAGTTCATGATGCAGAGCTAGCCATTAAAACTTATAATTTACACTAATTCAACTATCTGCAGTCCTTGAGGACATAAGCCCCTGACTGCCTTAACCATGGGAAGTACTTGGGATTAGCCAAGAAACTCATTGTGAGGAGTACCACGGAAACCCCAAAGTAGCTGGTCGCTGAGAGGAATTTCCAAGCGAAATGGGCAACAACCCCCACCGATTGACTAGCATTCCAATGAGGAAAAAACCAAGCGCTATCTTCTGGAAGTATTGGTGGCCGAGTGACCACCTGAAGCCAATAGGAAGCCATTAAAACCAGGGTCCAAAACTCATTACCATATTTCACCACTTGACATACAAATTAGACACAATTGACCCCCCACGTTCTTCCTCACGCCTGAGAGGTGATCCACCACAGTTCAGGTCCTTGAATCAACACCGTCGAGACCATTCTCGATGACCCTCTACACCATCAGAAGGCCACATAGCCTCTGATTCAGACTCAGAATCATACCAATCTAAGCTAGACCTACATACTGCACTATTTAGCCCCATGGCTGGTGCAAACCCAGATCTATTTTCTGGCTTAGTGATTGGTAGTGGACCCATGTCCACACCCCACACCACCACCAAGACCCCCATTGGTGGCCCCATCACAATCATGCAAACTGTTATAATCCAGCTACCACCACCCATATTGACCAGTCAAGTTGTCCCACCCGTAACACATGGGGGCAGTGTCCCTTCCATTCACACTGTCCCACTTGGCATGCCTGGGGGCAGTGGCCCTTCCACCTACACTGCCCCTCCTATCACACATGGGGGAAGTGGCCCTTCCACTCACATAGTTATGTTTACCACACTTGGGGGTAGTGGCCCATCCACAATGGTTCCACAAGTAACCCTAGTTACACAAGTGCATCGTGTCCTTGCAAACCCCACCACCATTGCTGCCCCATCTCACATCAATATTACGTCAAACCTTCCTTTCATGGCACACCTCAACCTACATGACTTGGCTTGGTTAATAAATGACCCTATCCGCCATCAAAAATTTTGGCTCCCATGCCAACCAAACTCCCCTCAGACATTCCCAAGTTTGAAGGGAAGGCAGGGGAGTGCCCCCAAAACCACATCATGGAGTTTCACCTATGGTGCTCAAAAAATAGCAACGTAGATGATTGGATCAGATTCAAACTGTTCCAACGCACCCTCACAGGTGCTGCAGCCAAGTGGTACATTGAGCTACCACAAGCCAAGTACCCGGATTTTAACTCCTTGGCTTTCATGTTCTTGCAATATTTCCAACTCCCCGTTAGATACGACAAAGGGGTGGAGATCTTGTTATCTTGCTACCATAATACTGCAACCCACATAACCGACCAAATCCATGAGTAGCGGCGACACCGTAGTTTGTGAAATATTCAACTTAATGAGAGGATATTCCTAGATTGGTTCCTAAAAACTTTGTTACCACCTATAGCAAAAGACATCACATTTGAACGTCCCTAATCCGAAGAGGAGGCCATCTTGAAATCCTAGCAGTTTGATCTGATCTATGCACAGTCTGGATACCTTTACACTGTCATTCTAGATGCTCCCCGTGCAGGCACCTCCTATTGGGATGCACTGGGGGAATCCCATGCTGTAGATGGCATCATAGGTTCTGTCTCCCACCAACCAGTACAACATCGTTTGAGACCACCTGCAATAAACCCCTAGTGTTGCTTTCCAAAACCAAAATCCAGACTATACAAGAATGGTGTCCCAGTCCGGAGCCACAAATTCTTATGCACAACCTGCACCACCACAACAAGCCCAGGAATTGGCATGATTGACACAACAATACACAGGACAAATGCCCACATTTGTGGCATCAACACCCACCCAAGTCTACTATGCACCACCGGTGCAATCCGTTCAATCCCCCACCCCCACTCCGCTAGCACCTTTAGGACAGGTGTTTGCATAGCAAAACCATCTTAACCAGCTAGCCCCAAATAACCAACAAAGGCAATATATAAATAACCGATTCCGAAACCAAGGCAACAATCAACCGCAGGGAGGCGATCAACAACCAAACCCTCCCAACAATGTCGTGGAAAACTGGCTAGCCCAAAATCCTCAGCAACCAAATGCACCTAGACACAATGCTCTGTTTTGCACAAACTAGCCATGCAAGTTGTGTGAGGTCTACGGACACTAAACACACGAATTCCCCTTCATGGGCCGTGCCAAGCAAGCCATTTACAACGAGGTTCAACATGCCACCAATACAATAACCCAAGCTCAACCCAACCTGGCACTACTAGGGCCCCCACCCATGGTCCTCCAAAACCCATTACCAATCCAAGGACTGCTAGCAACTACACCTGCTCCCCATCCCAATCTCAATGCCCTAGGGGCACCTCCGACAGCAAAAACAGGTGTTCACCACCTTCTAGCTATGACAACTGAAGAGGTCAATTTACAAACTAGACGAAATCAATACAAAACCAACACCGAACCCGCTGACACATCAGTGACATCTATGTCAAAAATAGCCAATGTACCTCTTCAGCTACCCCCTTTCCCTCCACGCCCCCCCATACGGCGGGTTTCCAACAACATCACGACTAGAGCTACTCTAAGCTACAACATCGTGGATGATTTGGCCCAAACACCTACCGCCATGTCCACTCTTGAGGCACTCAAAACTTGCCCAACGTAGCGGAAATCCTCACTAGCCTCCCTTGGTGCTATAGACCCCTCTGAATCCAAGTTGATCACATTCGACACGGAGAATGGAGAACCATAGATGCCATCAACCATTGCCTTCCAAATTCTTGTTTCCATCCAGAATTTAATTGTGCACCGATGAATAGTGGATAGGCATCCACATGCGTTATGTCTACCCTAGTCTAGTAGAAGATTGGATCCCCAATTCCGCAACAATCCTCTACAAATCTGGAGGCTTATGATGGCCATCCCACTAAAGCCCAAGGAATCCTCTCCCATGTCCCCATCACATTAGTCGAGAAAACAATACTGATTGACATAGAGCTTGTCAATTCTCAGTTGGACTATAAGCTTCTCCTCGGAAGAAGTTATATGTACACCGTGAGAGCCGTAGCATCAACTATTTTTCATCTCATGATGTTCCCCCATGAAGGGAAAATCGTGACGGTTGACCAACTGACTTATTAGGATCTGCAAGGGCTAACTGCACTAGCCAACGTTATCCCTATGATCAACACCATTGATCCACAAGGGCTAACTGCACTAGCCAACGTTATCCCTATGATCAACACCATTGATCCACAAGGGCTAACTGCACCCGCCAATGTTATCCCTGCGGTCAACACCATGGTTGACAACATACTAGCCTCCCCATTGTTCAATGTGGGCCCTGGGTTGTTTGTCGTTACCACCATGATGGCTTATTTCCCCTTAGTGTCACCACCATCGACACCAAGTGAGACTGCAGATTTGTGCATGCTCTCATCCAGCACCTCTGCACCCAAACAACAACCACAACCGCATCCCCAACCACAACCACAACACCATTCACAGCCGCAAGACCATCAGTAGCCGCAGCATCATTAGCAGTCGCAGCATCATCCGCAGCCACTACATTATGCGCAACCACCACCACAACCTCATCCCCACATGCAACCATCAGGGATTTATCTGGGCTCCTCCGCATTCCATGCAATTCCCTTCCTCTTTCCCCCGCCTGACGTCATGAGAAAGCCAGTAATGACTAACTTAAACTTACCCAATTTTACATTGGGAATTCCCATGTGGTACCTTGATCGACCGACCCAACCACTAATGCCCCAAGTAGTCTTAACCCCCGTGCAACCCATTGTGGTTGAATCTCATCCTCCACCCAGCCCTTAAAAGCCAATCACCACACCCACACCTGCACCACCTCACCCAAAAAGGGCCAGGGGAAAAAACGCAAAAGCTACCACTGAACCTCGATAGATCCCACCTTGCAGTATTTGTGAAGAACAGGGCCATCCAACCCAAAAATTTCTTGAGATTCCCATAATCCGCCCGCATTTGGATGCCATGGATACAACATAAAACCTCCCCATGGTTGAATTCCCAAGCGGGCCAATAGTGAGAAACAAGTCATTGAGAACAAACCATGCTTGCACCCTTTGCGGATTGTATGGACACTATTATCACCACTACCAGGACTTGGCCGAGTTTCGGTCCACCCTTAGCCAACTTCAAAAACATTCCCTTGATTCCAAAGTCACTGCTATGAGGAGATCCACCCTCTAGTTTCTTGCTCGACCACCACAACCATTTACATGATCTCTATCTCCAGTAGTCCCTTTGTCTCCTCGCCCATGGAAGATCCACCTGATCTATCCTAGCGTCACTATCAGTATGATGGAGAGATCTATAAAACCACCACCAGTTTTACCCCATTTCCTTTAAACCATGGTGTGGAATTGGTTCTTCCCAGCAAAGGCCAGATTTTGCCACCCCGCCTTGCTAATAACCTTTGTCTTAGCAAGGGGACACATTTCTTCACTGAATTAGATGGTTGGCTCTTGAAGAATCCCTGCAATGGGCTCCACCTCAAGAGATCCCATGCTTGATACCACCACCATGACTCACTTATAGTATAGTTTTTATTTTTTCTTTTGCATAATTTTTACCCCGAGTCGGTGAGACCCTCCAATCATTGTTCTGCTTCTAGTCGTAGTGAGTCCATTCTAGAACTCTGTCGCATCATTTGCACATGAGAAGGTAGATATTATCCCTACCCCTTCACCCATAGGAGCCCACTGGACAGTGCAGTCCCCAATATACACATGCACACAGTATGTTGCACGTATGATATAGCTACCACCATGCTAGCATACCATTAGGTCCCTAGACCTGCCCTGAAGGTTGATGCCTCTTCGTATCTCCCTGGTTGCACAACGCTCCTGTGTTGAGAAACTAACTTTAGATTGCCTCCCTTCCTGCTGATTCCTTGGTCCATTGCCTAGAGTCACGTCAGTTTGTGTGTCACCACGCGAATCACATGTGTACATTGAGCTAGCTCTATACCCATAGGCCTCCATTTGGTCTATTTTTTTCTCCATGCACCATTGCACTAGGGGCATCACTATTAGCTTCCAATCCAAAGTCACCCAGAGCCTATTCGAGACACCTCTCACACCTCCGAGATCAAATTTCCATCCTCTATCTTCTAATGAGACCATCATCTCATGTTTAATAAGTAATTTTTAGGACCACTTCCCAGAAGTTACCTCAGTTTACAAGCCACATCATGGTGATACACGTGTCTTCGGACATGTACTTGTATCACACTTTCCTACTACCACTCACGTGGGTTCTCAGGCCACAGCCCATAAGGCACATCACTATATTTTAGCATATAGCTGTCTAATCTGCCCACCGCACCTTAAGCGGGTTTCCAGACCATCGTCCGGAGGATGGATCATTTCCTTTGCATGCATTTGGCATATAACGGCCTCAAGACTTGCACTCATATCACATGTATCCAAGTCCGTCCACCACAACTCACACATAACTCTCCTGACCTCTGTCAGAGAGAAACCTCAGTTTACGTGCCTCTGTCGCACCGATTCACATGCCTATACCATGATCTATTTTGTGCATGTATTGGTATGCTTAAGAGCCACCTGCTCTATCCATACTACACGGATGACCTTTGGACCACTGTCCATTATCCTGACATGGGGCACCACCTATGCCATCACAATTAGTTGACCATATTAGAGTTTCTTTTAAGCTCTTTTCTGACTCCTAAAAGACTGAAAAGATTGTCAAGCACAGCTGCTTCCATTCCCGCTCGTTAAAGTATAGGAAATGGTGTCTACATCATCTCATTTATCTCCTTTTGTGGACCATGTAGACCATTAAATGAAAAGGACTACCTTGGCACATTCAAGCCAAGACAGTTCCCCTTTGCTTCGTTTTATGCTTTCTCGGGCAGAGGGGCCGAACTCTATGAAAAATATCACCATGGGTTGTCGTTAAGCTATTTTCCAACCTTCTCATCAAGAAAATATTGCCGAGCAAACTTGGTTTCATTCATGGTCGTAAAAGTATATGAATGATTGTCTAATCAGTATAGGTTTAACCTTTTTCGGCTTGACTGGACTACCAATGGTAAAGAAGTCTCCCATCCCCTATAGGATGGGTGAGCTCTCCTGTGTATACTTTTATCCTTTTTCGGGCACAGGAGACTACCAATGAAAAAGAGCCCCCACTAGAGTCTTTTTCATGCTTTCAGACTCTCTAAAATTAAAATCACCATTGAGCATTTACTTTCTCGGGCTCGCCAAAAATCCATGAGATCATACCACAACGGTGTCTCTAGACACCAATCCACAGATAATAGTTTGGCAACATTCCCACTTTGGGTTTCCTTTGTTTAGAGTACTCTTCAATGTGTCTTCCTTGGATCACATCAATACCAAAAGTGTCTACCTCCACCAAGTATTTCCCATCTGCAGTTACATTCCCGGTATTACAGCTATGATCCCTTTCCTATGAGTCAAATTCATTTGTTGCCTGGTCCACCCTGCCATTATACGCTGAACAAAGGAAGTTTGAGTCCACTACACTCCCCCTACCCTTTTTCAACTCCTAACCTCCCCCCCCCCATTCAGTGGGTCAGTCCTCAGATTGTCTCACATCTTTCGGTTATCTCCCTCGCGCTTCTGGTAAAAAAAACACCATTGGATTGACCAGGGGCAAGTCTCCCTCTGTCGACGACAACACATGTATTCCATAGGATAGACCCATAGGTCCTTGTATCCTGGTTTCACTAACCTCATCGATGACTTCCTTGGACCACTTGAAAGGAGTCCTTAGTGCCTCTCGGGATGGTTGTTTCTCACGTGCTCGACTCCAGCTACATCATCGCACCGTTGAGATTCGTACAGGGTATTTGGTCCATGTAGTATTTGGTCGAAGACCCCGGATGTCACCTGACTCTAGAACATTGATGAGTCTATTTGAGGGATACCAATAGGTCCATGTCCCTTGTGATTTTCGGGTTGCTTTGGAGACAGTGTTCAGAAGCCCCAGCAATGGTTCTATATAGATTTATGATTGATGCAACATATTTGTACCACAAAGACTCTGACTCTCTATCAATGAGTCCCTACAACAATGTACCATTTCAGATCCAACAGGCCATCAATCATGAAGATATAGCATTCCATGAGAATTCCATGGGTCCAATGTAATAGTCCTTCAGATCAGTATTGTATTGAACCTCTCATTGAGGAAACCACTATTGTAACAACAGTTGTATATGATCGACTCTTGTATTATAGTGCTTAGATCACATTATTCTTTTGATATCGTTACGAGCATGGGGATGCCCACCTTCTCCATATACATGTCACACATTATTTGTATCTCACCCATTGATGGGAGCCATATTAATACAAAAACCAAAATCCACCATGCCCTAGCCTAGGAAGCACCACCTCTCCCTAGAAAATCCTATGATGTCTGCTGGCCATACGATGAGATCCTGCCCTCACACATCAGGGTGCAATATGTTAACCCAAAAAATCCCTCACTAAGCTCTACATGACCTACATCATCCAAGGACATCCATGCACGACCCTCATTTGACCCCCACACCTCAAAAAGGCTTAAAAATATGAAAAAGGGCTTAAAAACCCCTAAAAAGAGCCAAACTAGCTCCCATAGGGGCTAAAACCTCCAAAAAGGGGCTAAAACCCCTCAAAGGAGCTTAAAACCCCCAAGGGAGCTAAATATTGGGTGAAAGGGGCTAAAATCCCAAAAAAGGGCTAAAGCCCCAACCAGGGGCTTAGAACCCTAAAAATCCCAAGAAAAGGTATAAATAGAGGGGTGGGGGTCACTCTCAAATGACTCCTTCACTCCCTAACGTTATGTTGCCCATGTGAGTGCCTTGAGACCATTTTTCTCTCAAGCCATTCACCCTCCCTCTCCTCCATTCCTTAATTGATCCATAGTTCCCCATTCCTAAGAGAGGTGCTCTCCCAAGCTAGGGCATGGTGGCCCATTCCAACCAGAAGGTATACTTGTCTTTTCATGTTTTCGCTTTGGTAGATTGTAGTTTTCTAACATTATTTGTTTGCAGGTTTATTACTTAACATTTTCTTGCAGGTTTCCATTGATTGCTTGCAAGTCTTTTGGTTTTCTAATAGTTTGATGCAGGGTTGTGGAGCTTAGCCCTAACCTTGTGTACAGGGGTTTCATTTCATTTTTTGTTGGTTTATTTCTGTTCTTCCATTCTCACAGGAACCCTACCCTTCCGTGCTATAGACAGAAGGGAGCCGTTCCTTCCTGTAGCAAGGGCAAAATCCCTACTACTCATGCCAACAATGTGAAGTAGACGTTATTGGCCTTGTCGGAAAGATTATGAAGGGTAGTGAGAAAGTATATAAGAAAATGGAAGGAAAGGAGTTGTGTTTTTTATGTCATTAGATGGGACATTATCCTAGCTAGTGTCCATTGAATAAGAAAGAGACGGCCAAACAATGAATATGGGATGTATGAATTTTCAGTACTGTATCAAGAAAGGATGATCCATCATCCTTGATTGAGACCACTTTTTCAGTGATCTCTTTCTTTTCCCTTTAACACCATGTCTAGTGTTGTTTCGTATGTGGATAGTGGACCTTTGAGACACACGACATACTATAGGTTTTTATTCAAAAGGATTTAGATGTTGGAGGGAGTTGTGACTGTGGAGCTTGGTGATAAGGCCACTTTTTATGTTAGATAAGTTGTATCCATTTATTTTTATATGCCTTCAAGTGATGTTCTTAAGCTGATTGATAATGTATTAGCTCCTAGTTTGAGGAAGAACATGCTTTCATTACCTTGTATGTTATATTTACATTGAAGATTTTCATTTGAGAGACAACATTGCACCATCATTGATTATAGTCTATCTATTCCAAGGAATTTATCTTGAGGGATGAGAGAGGGTGGAGTTTATAGGTTACTTTTTTATCCAATGAAACATGTACATTCTAGTTAGGAGTCCAAAAAGAATGTAGGAGAACATAGATCACCAATGGCAATGAGTGTACCTCCTAGGAGATATGCTAGTCATATTGCATTGGTTTCTTCCATATGTGTGCCTTCTATTTGTGCATTAGAGGAGATGTGCAATACATTGATGTTGATATTATTTCTAGATTTGTAACCAATGAGAATGTTGTAGATTATAGGGACATGGTTAATGGATTATCTTAGATAGAGGAAGTTACCCTTATATTCTCTTAGAGAGGAAGTTAGCTAAGATGTTATTCTTGCTTTAAGATTCTCGTAGGGTGAGCAAGTTGACCTAATTTAGGATGGTTCATTTTTCAAAGAATTTGAGGTACATGAGAGGTATTCTCATGATTATAGGTTGATGACTACCTTGTAAATATTTTTTCCTATACCACAATCCTTGTAATACAGGATTGAGGAGTTGACTTGTTCATATTACTATTTTGTTCCGTTGATAGATATGATGCACTAGAATTGATCTTGTATGGACATGTGATTATGTTCATAGAACATCTTGGATATTTTTTATGTTGTGTCCATTGATTTTGGCCCATGATACTAGCTTTGAGGATTTTGGAGTTTAGCATGTTACTTTTATTCTAGGTTTATGATTCCTTGATATGCATAGGTGGTAATTTTTCTTTGGATCAAGATGACGTTACCCTAGGGTAATTTGTTGGAGAGGGAATCCTGCCATGGATGATGTGTTGGAGTGACTCTTACATATTGGAATTCCTTGGTTGAGTAAAGGTTTTGTTGGTTTTTCCTAGTTAGGGTTTCTTAGAGCTAATGGACTTATACTAACCTTGAGATATTCATGGATATGCTATATACATGCACTTCATTTTGAGTATATAAATGAACATTTCAGCTATCCAAAACTTGTGCAATTTCTAGATTTGATTTTTAGCCATAGATATTCTTTATGCATTGTTATTTATAACCATAAATGTATTGTTGATTTTACATAAGTAAAATAACCCTTTTTTGACTGACTTGACCTCTAATTGAAGAATATGGTTGGAAAATAGAAATTTAGATCCAATTTATAAAGGATAAGTTACCTTGTAAGGAATTAAACTTATCCATATAATCTAACATCTTTTCTCCTGAGATTAATTATAAGTTTTGACTATTTGGAAGTGAAATTACACCATTTCCATTACTATTTTATAGACTATTTTGCAATAAACCTAAGGCTCAAATTCTCAAGGTTAAGATACAATAAATTTACCAAATGTTGGGTCTAATACTAATTACAACATGTTTTCAAATTGATTCATATAATAAATACATTCACATAAGACAATGGTACACGGCAACATCAACACATTACACATAAATCACCCAAGAAACCTCTCTCCTAGAGGAAAACCAACAAACCAGCGAGCTTTCAGTCATCTATTAATCAAACACTCAAAACAAGTGTTTACAACTGTGACTTGCAAGACCACAAATCACACTTCATTACATGATCATACTACATACTACTACTCCCTCATGGTATATCATGCATAGAGACCGCATATTCTCTATATTAACTAACTACTCATTAATAACAATTCATAACTTCTTAATCACTTTTAGTTATTATGTTATAGTTGACTTGACTAGTTCAACTTTGGTTAATTTCCTGTTAATCTTTGGTCATTCTGTCAACTTCTCATCAACCAACCATTTTCCTTCAACCAAACAACTGTTTGTTTTATTCGACCGATAATAATTCCTTTTGTCTATTGTCTCTGACTCCACTGAACTATTGGATTTTCCAAACAATTTGCATGTAAAGAATACAACATTCCCAACATTCTCCCACTTGTTTTATTCTTTGCATAAACATGAGATTTCAAACTTTAGTTCACTTTAGTAGGGATAACAAACCCATCGTTTCCATACATCAACAAAAACTTCTATGTACTTATTGACTTGGTTATGAGTCTACAAAATTTTCTACCGTGTCAACCTTTTCCAGTAACACCTTATGGTTCTCCACTCTTTCCGTCATAAAATGGCATTGAACATTAATGTGTTTCTTCTTTGAATAATATGTTTGGTTCTTTTCCAGGAATATTGGACTTTAACTATCACAATCTAACCTAACAACATGTTGTCCAAACACAACATTTGAACACAAACAAACAACTTCCTTACATGCACGAGTAGTTACCAAGTATTCATTCTCAATAGTAGATAGTGCAATGACCATATTTCTTCTACTCATCTAACTAACTGCTCCACCAAATAACTTGAACACATACCCATTGGTCGATCGTCTACAACTGATATCTACATCCCAATCAAAATCGACAAAACCATGTACATTTATTTCCTTGTTGTCCTCAGATAGTCCTCCATAATAGATTACATAATTCTTTTTTCCATGTAGATACTTGAATACTCTCTTAAATATTGTCCAATTCTCTTTTCTAGGTGTCAACATGTCCCTACTCAATACTTACACTGCATGAGAAACATCGGGTTGAGTATCAGCCATAGCATACATTAGACTACCTACAACAATAACATAGGTCACATGTAACATGTACTCTATTTCTTCTTATGTATTAGGACATTGTTCAATAGATAAATTGACTCCCATAGGAATTGGGACCTTGACTAGTCTACTCTCCTGCATGTTGAAATGTTTTAGAACTATCTGAAAATATTTCCTTTGACTTAACCAGAGCCTTGAACATGGTCAATCTCTTCTTATTTCCATTCCACTAATGAAATTTGTTGCTCCAATATCCTTCATGTAGAACTTGGAGTATAACTACATTTTCACCTCCTTTATCAGATCCATCTTATTTCAGACCAACATGTTGTCGACATATAAAACTACATATATGAAATAACCATCGAATTTCTTTCGATAAACACAGTGATCATCTTAACTTATCACAAACCCCAACTGCTGGATATACATGTTAATATTCTGATATGACATCCTGGGTGATTGTTTTAAACAATAAAGAGTCTTCTTAAGTTCACATACCAACTCTTTCTCTCCATCCACTATAAATATTTCACGTTGCTTCATATAAATTTCTTTTCCAAGATCACCATGAAGAAATTTTGTCTTTACATCCATCTATTCTATATCAGTATAAAATGTTGTAGATAAATACATTAGTACCCTTATGGAAGTTAACTTAGCAACAAGAGATAAAATCTCATGAAAGTCTACTCCCTCAACTTGGGAATACCCTTTCTCTATGAGTCGAGCCTTGTACCTCTTGAATTGACCTGTTGCATTCAAGATTTTCTCAAATACCCACTTATTATCAATGTGTTCCTTCCATTTGGTAATATGACTCAATCCCATGTGTAGTGGGGATTTCTCCCCTACTGTGTGCAAAAGAACCTACCCTAGATCAACTGGATCATAGGGTAGAGTTCATGGTACGAGGTATTTCTCAACCTCGACTTGCAATAAAAAATAATAATGAACAGTGACAATAATAGGAATATTTTTATGATTTATTTATATTTTTTATTTAACAAACTAAAAGAAAAAACATGCATACCTTTATGTAAAGTGGGCCACTACAATTGTTTGAGGAAATGGTCCACTAGCTCCATGGTCTGGTTCTCCAGTTGTCTCCACTAATGGTTGTCAAATAAGGCGAATGGATCCAAGTGGGTATGAAGCAAGCTCAACATACATCGTGGGAAATGATATGGAAAAATATGGGGATAATGTCGAAAAGTAATGTAATGTAATGTAATGGACAAGATTTCTAGAATCAAGGAATGTAATGTTTGGGGGGAGACCTTCACAATGTTTTTATAGGATGATCCAAGTTTGTTTGACCCATGGTTTTTTATTGTGCATGGTATTTATCTATGGTTTTTGATCCATTCTCATTTTAGGGTTTTTTTGTCCTTTTAGAAGAGAGTGGGGATAAGTCACAATAAATGCTCAACTTCCCTATATTTGTGAGGGAAGGAATAATAATGTTTTGGACCATATTTGGTGGAATTTTAGTTGTGAAGGTCAAAATGGAGGAAATAATGGTGGGATAATGATGTATAGTTATGGTTTGGACCATAGAGAGCTAGGTGAAATTTTTTTGGTGTTAACCTCATGTTTCATTCTTTCTCAAGCACTCCATTTATTCTTCCACGACCATTTTCCAGCATTTTCCTTCTCTGGAGTTGATCACTTCCTTTACTGACCGAGGATCGTCTTCTGTGGAAGATAATGTAGAAACAAATTTTACATCAGGTGGCCTATACCTTTATAGTTGTTTCCTTGTTAAACCTAACCTCCTAAATTTCAGAGTTTGTTGTTCCACTTCTTCATCAGATTTGGTCGACTCTCCCAAATCCAAACTTTCATCGTTCATTTCAATGACTTACTTTTATTTTTCCTTTTCTCTTTTGACCTCTTCATCATTGGAAGTTCCTCTAACTTCCATGAAGATCACAACTCTACTATAAATTTACTTCCTAATCATTGGGTTCCACAACTTATATCTTTTCACTCCATCCTTGTACCTGATGAATATGCATTTCATTGAACCGCCATGAAGTTTAGTTATTTCTCCTTTGGAATATGCACAAAGGATTCACACCCAAACACTCTAAGATGTGTAAGAGATGGATTCTCACCATCCCATGCATGATATGGAGTCTCATTGACCAAATCCATCAACGATGACCTATTCAGTAGGTAACATGATGTGTTGACTACCTCTTCCCAGAATTCTTGTCTAACACCTACACTACTAAACATGCTCCTCACTTTCTCCATAAAACTTTTGTTAATACTTTCAGTAACTTCATTCTATTGAGGCATGTATGGAGGTTTGGTTTTTCAGGATATACAATTGTGTCTACATGACTGGTCGAATTCTTTTCCGTAGAACTCTCCTCCATTATTAGTTCTCAACACCTTGATATTTTTACCAATATTATTCTCCACAAGAGCTTTAAACTCTGGGAACTTCTCAAATACCTCATATTTATACCTCAGAAAATACAACATGTCATTCTTGATAAATAATTAATGAAAGAAACATAATACTAATATCCTCCTAATGAAGGGACCAACACAAGTCCAAACACATCACTATATATTAATTCCAGTATTTATTTAGCCCTAATAGCACTATATGAGAAACTTAAATGTCTCTATTTACCTTAAATACGTGTTCACAAAATTCAACTTCTTCAAAGAAATCATGAATACCTTAGACCATACCTTTACTATGTATAGCATGAAGACCTTTCTCGCTTATATGTCCCATTTGTTGATGCCACAACATGAACAATTTGACTAGACACAAATATATGCTCTCATATGATATGATCTGCATGTTGTCATATGATATGATGCACTAGAGTTGATAAACTAAGGGTTTCCACTCGATTGTGTACTTGTGGAGTCCAAATACACATATCCCCTCTCTTCTGGTGAAGTCTTACCATCAATCAACTGGCATTCTTCAAATCCTTTTCCTTTCTTGAATTCCATTGACTTGTAGTTATGTCTATAATGTTCAAATTTGTCGCATTGCCAACAATTTTTTTTCATTGGACCAGGTGATCTATTCTTAGGTATACCTATTGGATTTTTTACATTTTCCTCTGTCTACTAGTCGACCTCTTACCATCAAGGATTCATGGACCACTCATTCCATGTTATTTCATATGATCTCTTATAACAATAGAGATGCAACTACATCATATATATTCAATGTGGTACTGTTGTTTCTAATAGCCATGACTGGGATATCCCAAGAATCCGACAATGAAAACAACAGATTGACACATTTCTCCTCCTCAATGATTTTAATATCAACAAACAAAATATTACTGATAATAGAGTTGAATGAAGTTAGGTAATCTATAACTGAGTCACCTTCACCCATCCTCAGAAGATACAACTTATTCCAAAGGAACAACTTGTTAACCAGATATTTTAACCGGTACAAGTTCCCAAAGTTTTCCCACAACTTCATTGTAGTGTCTTTTCTGAGACATTCAACAATACAAAAATTGATAATAAAATTCAGATTGTACTCCTTTCCTTTATGTCAATATTCTACCTATATTCCTTCGACACTCCAACCAAGGTCATTCTTGGGTCAACTACAATCCATTGTTCTTTATCTATAGGGAGATCCTCCATTTTAATATTCCAAAGCTCAAATGTTTTGCATTAAAATTTTCAATTTCTATCTTTGACATGTTAGTCATTATAACTATAAATCAATGCTTCCTAAATAATGTCACTAAAATAGGTATTCCTCGGATCTAGGGCCAAGCTAAAATCCTCAACAACAAAGACATCCCCCAACATCCAAATATAATTATGTTATTAAATGTTGGGTTTAATATTAATTACAAAATGTTTTCAAATTGATTCATATAGATAAATACATTTGCATAAGACAATGGAACACAACAACATCAAAAAATTATAAAGAAGTCACCCGAGAAACCTCTCTCCTAGAGGAAAACCAACAAACTAGTGAGCTTTCATTCATCTATTGAATACACATTCAAAATAGGTGTTTAGAATTGTGACTTGCAACACAAGAAATCACAATTCATTACATGATCATTCTAAACACTACTACTCCCTCGTAATATATCATGCATAGCTGTTATATCTTTTTTATATATATGCAATACAAGCAATTGTTCATTAATGGCAATTCATAAGTTTTTAACCACTTTCAATTATTCTATTATAGTCAACTTGACTGGGTAAACTTTGGTCATTTTCCCATCGACTAGTCATTTTCCTTTGACCAAAGAACTATTATGGTTGATTAGCGGACAAGAATTTCCCTTTATGTCATCTCCAACTCTAGTTTACTTATACCAGTCAACTATCCACTTTGCTTGTTGATTTACTTGTAAAGAATGTAACATTCCCAACAAAACATTAATTGGGCATCGAAATTTTTACACCAAATTATGTGATTATATTTGCATAAGGATTCTTTTGATATAAGTGTCCCACAATGGTATGGTTTGTCCCCAATATTTTTTCCTTTTTTTAATTTTCTTTACTCCAATCGAAGTATTACTCTTATCTGAGATTTATTACATTGACACAATTCTCAAATTCATGTTATATCATGACATTGGAATTTCACTACTTGTGTTGTATAGGCTAGGGTTTGTAGGGTCCAAAGAGAAAATGTGTGTCAATTTCTATAGCTCTCTTATATAGATGAGGATATTGTGGGAATATAATAAACCCACTTCATAACTTAGGATAAAATATTTAATCAATTTTGATTAATTTTCTACCCACTAGCCTAGATAGTTGTCATCCACTTGCACCACATGGTCAACACTTTCCATATATACCCAATGAAATATTTAATCCTGATTTTGGGTTGATCATGTCTACTTTATTGACTGCCAAAATTAGTAACTACACTTTCCTGTAGATTTTGTCTTTTAGTGCTTTATTCCATCTTCTCAGTTGATAAGGTAAAGCTAGTCAACTAGGAAACTGCTATCTTTTGTTTCCAACCCATCCTCCATGAGTTTCTCTCCATATTCCAAGATTAGCATGTTTTTCCATCATACATGAAAACTCACTCATTCTTTTTCTAATTCATGAGGTCCTTGACTGATTTTGGAATTGCTTTAGCCACCAATGGGGGTTTATCATATTTAGCAAGTCTATCTTTCTGAGCTTGATGATTTGTCTCCAATAAAACTTGATTTTACCTATGATGGATGTACTATTTGTGTACACTATTATTCATCATTATTCAATGGAAATATACACCCCAATATTCATCTCTTCATTCATGTGATTCAGTGTCTATTCTTCTCTCTATTTTTCTTGTGTATGCTTGTGAGAATTATCTTAGTAGCAAGATCTACTTCCTCTGCTTCTTCTTAGCATCTTTACTGATAGGATTTGAGCTTCTATTTCTACAGATATGTTATAGTATTACTCAATAAAATATTTCACAATGCTAACAAAGGAGGATAGACCATACCCTTAGTCATACTACTAATTCCTTGGTACATGTGAGTGATGTCCTCAAGTGTCACACTCAATGTACTATAGTGATAAAGCAATCGATAAGATGGTTTTGATGCACCTAGGGGATTCCTAAATACTTGAATTTTTTAGTGTTGATTACCAATTGAGGAACGCAAAGGTTTCCAACTAGCTAACCCCACTTGTATTTCTTACTTCTATGTTTCTAAGACACACTTTTACCTGATGAATGCAAAAAATATCGTGTTTAAAGATGTTTGGACGTGTCTCTAACATGAAAAAAAAACAAATAAAATAATAAGAATAATAAATTTAAAATAATTGGGTACATTTTAGCACAGTAAAGAACCATGATACCACTTGTATTGTAATTAATGTGTAGAAACAATAAATTATGGGCAATATTAAAAGAAATATAAATTATAAAAATTAAAATAGGAGAAACAAGAGTATTGAACCTACTTAATATAAACCTAATATATATTGAGAATACTATAAAGAGAGAAATTCCCAAGATACTCTTTGAGGGGAAAACCTCCAAATGAGTCGATCTCCAATACAACGAAATTACACAATAAAACATTACATAAAATTCTACCTCTATAAATAATTCCTTACTAGTAAAATATTAACCACTACCAATCCTATCGTCATGATTACTAGTCACCTAGTGGGCCTTATTTAATAAAGATGAACCTTTTACATTGAAAATGAGACATGAAATACCTAATGGGTTGCATTCAAAGAAGATGACCCCATATTAATTGACTAACTTCTAAGTACCCTAAAATAGGGAGGGTAGGGTAGGGCCCTGACACTAAGACATCAAGTTTAGATGATCATTGAATGAGTGCAAGCTACAAATTGGGAGATAAAGTTATTAACCTAGGGATACAAGTGTCGTGTTTGTAAAGTGAATTTTTACCTTTTTACTATCCATATCCTTAGTGCTGCTTTTGTTTTTTCTGTTGTAGTGTTGTATTGTCGTTGCCATATTTTGAACATTAGTTGGTATTTTAATATTTAACTAATACCTTAATCTCTAATTTGATTTTTTTTTCCTAAACATGTAGACAATATAGAACATAGCTAGATCTACTTCATAAAATATAAAAGTTCCCTAAGATTTTCTTTAAGGGGAATACAAATATTTCTTTAGAAAATTTTCTATTTTATGATGTAGGTCTACTTATGTTCCATATTGTTTGCATGTTTAGGAGTTTTTTACAAATTAGAGATTAAGATAAAAGCAAAATATTTTATTTCCAAAATTTGAATAACTTTTCCTTTTCAACATAAGTTTACTTTCAAGTGCAATTTTTATGGAATATCACACATAAAAAGCACACATCTCGCACACCTTATTAAGAAACATTTTTTATATATTTATTGGTTTATGATGGTTGGTATTAGCCACATGACATAGCATAGAAAAAATAGGGCCAACAATGTTCATTTGGAGACAAACCTTAAAATTAATATTCATAAAAGTAACAAATACTCTCCTCCTTTTGGTTTAGAACACCAATATTGTATTAGACTATCTTTGGGGTTCATGATCTCTCTTCTTAAAAATTTACTATGTGAAGTAATGGTAAGTTGATTTTTGCAACACTAAATTAACAATGAAACTCTAAGGAACCATGACTTTAATTGATTAATAATTGCATCGACAATTGCTCTTAATTAATTTGTGTGACATATTGGTTACTTTTTCTCTTAGAGGTTCCCTTATCTCTTGAGATTGATCACCGCCACTTGGTGATATTTTCCCTTTGATAGGAATCTTTGTAGTAGCTTCTCATAGTCTAGCATGACTAGTGTTTTATAGAATACCAATCTTCCATGACTTGAAAGTGTTAGTTCCCTATCATGGATACCCTAAACCTCCTAAACATGACCATAAAACTTTCGGTTTTGGTTATTTATTCTTCTTCAATTTTTCTTGGTTACTAGGTTTTCTTGGTAGGGAACTTCACATTATAACAATACTAATATCATTTATCATGAATAATTTGGTTTCCTAGTTTTGACACACATAAATGATGCAGTAGGTGTGGCACAAGAAGTTTCCCATTATACTAAAACTAGAAAGAGACAAAATATTGCGATCAAAGTTGAGTTGTCTAAATATTATGGTAAGGTTAGCTGGATTTATTTAAGGTTGATGTTTATACATGTGGGGTTTCAATATGAACTTTTTCAATTGAGTTTTAAGTTATGTTTCCACACTCTCAGTTGTAGTTCTTATCAATGGCTTAACCTTATAATTATTCAAACATGGAAGACAGATATGAGAGGGTTGTCCCTCGTCACCCTTGCTATTTCTTGTAGTGGATAAAGGAATGAACATAGAATTATACGGTAAAAGCTTTTGGGTTATTGAAAGGAATAAATATGGGTAGAATATTTAATATTTCTCATTTATTATTTATTGGGGATGTTCTAATTTTATGTGGTAGCTCTAGAGGTATTCCAAAAAACAAAGAGAAATATTAGACCTATATTGCTTAGCCATTGGTACTATGGTGAATGTGGGGAAATCTATAATGTAATTTCTTGATTTCTTGAAGTCAATGAAGAGAATAAGATTTACTTATTAATTTTTTTTTCATATGTATAAGTTGAGTTATGAGATGGTATAAAATACTTTTTCTTTTATTTGAATCCTAACAACTATTACAAAAGACATTTAGGACACATCATAGTTTTTGGATACTT
Source organism: Pseudotsuga menziesii (assembly GCA_001517045.1). NCBI lineage: Eukaryota > Viridiplantae > Streptophyta > Pinopsida > Pinales > Pinaceae > Pseudotsuga > Pseudotsuga menziesii. The sequence goes on from LPNX010400736.1 coordinate 353,960, forward strand.
ACTTAGTCACAATAGTCTTACCTGAACTTAACCCACAATTACATTGAAATAATGTTAACCTCTAATTAACCCTTAACAATAAATTCAAGATAAAAGCATAAAGAAAATTATTCCAATCAATGAAATAGAAATTATAGTGGGAAAAATCCTTCCCCTGAGGCAAAAAACCCATTATGCAGTATTAATCCAAAGTCTCGTCGAAAGAAAAACATTATTTTCTATTACATATAACCTTCTATTCTAATTTTACAATCATTCACAATCTCTACTACTTTATAATATTCTTCAATTCCTATTTATTCTATTATGTGGGCTTGCTTGGTTACTCTAATAACCAAGCAAGCCCCTTCATGAGCCTCCCTTTCTTCTTTCCTACTTAATTTGTCATTGGTTGGGGATGTATACCCCCAATGATACCTTACCCTTAGATGCTAGGTCTCCTTCGAGATACTTTCTTTTGCATATCTGGTGTGGCCTCACATTCTTCTTGTGTGATAGGAAATATTGGCTTGCTGGGTCCTATTCCTGCTCCATGTTTGTTTTTTAGGTTGTCTCTACCTTGTCATCATGAATCTATATAGTGGTACTAGTTTTTTTTATGAGGTGCTTATGATATGTGCAGTTGCTTGTTATAGTGCCTTTATACTTGCTTCCTTCCAATATTCATATCCTCGCTAATTGTTTCCAATGAGGGTTTTAGTTCCTTGGTTCTCTTATACCTATCAGAGATTGTTTTTAATTTCTCCTTGGGACAACTTGGTCTGAAGTTTTGCTTCTTATGCCATTTCAATCATTTTCTTTAGGCTTTTAAGGGATGTAGTCATTTCAGAGTTTGAAAAATTGTGTGATATTTGAAGTTCTTTACGCATTTTAGACTCAAGAGTAGAGTCCATCATCAGAAGAATGCATTTCTCAATTGGAACAAGGTATCTCATTTTGAAGTTCTCAAAATGCATTGAGAACTTCAAATATCACATAGGTTTCCAAACTCTCAAATCAATTCAATCTTGTTCGAGATCTTCTCGATGAATTCCTCTATCTAGCTTGTGTTATTGACATCATGGCTCTCTATTTATTTCTAATGTTTCCTTCTTTATGCTTCAAGGACATTTTCAATCTTCCCCCACTTGATTAGTTGGTTAAATCCTTTTACTGAACAACTTTACCCCTAAATCCTCCTAATATTCAACTATTTCTATAGTGCTTCAATTATATGTTCTTATGTTTGATGCAATTGTAGTGCAACTAGTTCTATAATATTTGCTTTTGTTTTGAACATGCCTACTAAGCACTAATCCTTGTTATAAATCTCATGCTCCCATATTCTCAATTTTTTTGTTCATTTCCACTATATGGTAGAGTCCTTCCAACTCATTTCTTGTTGTGCATATCTTCTCTACCATATCACATCTCTTATTGTATTCCTCCTTTGTCTCTTTGACTATTAAGTATAGTTCCTTTACTTACATGATCCATTTCTTACACATTTTTATTGATACTTCCTACAAATCCTTGTTGTTCCCCTTCTGTTTCTTCATTTCTTGTCCATTCACCAACTTCTATCAAATGTGTCATGTTAATCACTATCTCCATTTTAAGTCAAATTTTCTCTTCTATTGTTTCTCCTTGGATGTTCACCCTAGAAATCATGAATTTTGTTGCTTGTGCTAGCCTTGTCATCCAATCTTGTAGGTCTTGTATCTGCTTATTTTTTTCCTTGATTTCTTTATGAATATCCTTGTATATTTTGGTCATCATTTGGTGTTCTACCATAATAATTTGTAGGTTTTCAACCCTTGATGTCTTGACCTTAGCATGTGAAATGCGTCATTTTTTGTGTCCAATAATACTTGTAGTTTACCCAATACATATGGGATGACCACAATTATTGTCAATACCCTTTTGTTTGGGTCATGTGATAGTTTTGTGTGTGTCACGTCTCCCCATCCTTTTTCATTGTCATTTGTATATTAACCTTTTCCTCATTTTCCTAATTATACATTTATATAGTTGCTTTTTATGGTTCCCTAGAAATTTTAGTTGTTCCTTAGATGGTTTAGGAACACTTTGTGCCAATGGTTGTACTACAACCTACAATTAATGTTTTTTACCTATATCTAGCATGTGTGTGATTTTATTGGGTTGGTCTAACTTCATGCATTCCTATGTGTTTAGTTGGTCATTGGCATTTAGTTACATGCTGCGAAAATTATCCTTTTCTTGTCCTTCATTCTAATTCCTTACTTCGTTATTTTCCTTTAGTTGGGATTCTTGTCCCATTATTTAAGTGTTGAGTGGTTTGGTTGTTAGGTCTTGTTTCTCCCAAAAAAACAGATTCCTAATATTTTGTTCTTGTAGTTCCTCAATGACTTCTTCCTTGTTTCTTCCCTCCTCTTTGTCTATTATTTTAGGTTGGCTTGTGTTTTCACTTTGAAATCAATTCATTGGTTCCCATATTTATTCATTTAAGTTTCCTTCCTTGGTGTTGATATGGATTTATGTGAAAATGAAATGAAAGAGCATATACTATATAATCACATACACATATATATTGCAAGGAACACAATGATATAGTAAACTTATATTATATTAAATCAATGAACCATAACATATTGTAAAATAAAAGCAACTAAAAAGGTGGTAGTTATATCTCTAAGAAGATATGTGGTGGTTACACTCATTCATCAGAAGTTGATTACAAAAGGAGGTAGAAGGGATTTTTTATCATAAACATGAGGGAAAAAACCCTAAGCATCAAAAACCTAACCCTAGGAGAAGAATCATAAAAAGGTTTGTGGGCATCAAGGTGGTTAGTTAAGGTGTCAACTTCTTGCGATGAGGTCCTGTGAGCCAACCTTTCTGCAAGTGTAACCAAATCTTATCACCCACCTGAAATTTGTGCAGAACACGATGTTGGCCATGCCACTGTTTATACTTGGCATTTGATTTCTCTAGAATTTCATGAACTTGATGTCTAATGTGCTAAATTCAGTCAACAAATCGAGTGTCCTTGTCTTCCTCAGTGTAAACATGAAAAGATTCCTCTTTTATCACTCGAACAATTTACCCCTTTAGTAGGGGTTTAGGCTTGTGAGGGTATTGCCAAAATTGCCTCTAAAAGTTTTTTTAGAACTTTTAGGGCGGTTTTGAACCTCCCCCCCCCCCACCGAAAAAAAAGTCATGAAACTTGAAATTTTGGTGGTGTTTTTTAACAACCTCCTTTAAAAGTTCAATTCTCATGACTTTTAGAGTGGGGGGGTTAAAATGACCACCAGTAAATGTGTTTTTTAAGGTGGTTTGTTTACAACCCCCACTAAAAGTCATGAGAATTGAATTTTTGGAGGCATTTTTTTAACAACCACCTCTAAAAGTTTAATTTTTAGACTTTTCAAGGGGGGTTTAAAATGAATGCCCCTAAATGTGGTTTTTAAGGCAGTATTTTAACAAACCCTCGCTAAAAGCCATGAGAACTTAACTTTTGGAGGAATTTTTTTAACAACTGCCTTGAAAAGTTCAATTTTCATGTCTTTGGGGGTGGGGGTTTAACAAGACTACCAAGAAATATATTTTTGAAGGCAGTTCTTTGACAATCCCCTCCCTAAATGTCATGAGAATTTAACTTTTGGAGGCATTTTTTTCAAGCGTTCCCAAAAAATTCATAAAAATTTAACTTTTGGACGCGTTTTTTAAAACTCCTCCCGAAAGTCATGAGAACTGAACTTGTGTAGGTAGTTGTAAAAGACCTCCTTAAAAAATTCAATTCTCAGAACTTTTTTTTTGGGAGGGGGGTTAAAGAAATTGCTCCTAGATATATTTTTAAAGGAGGTGGTTGTTAAAAACTACCACCATAAGTGAAATTATCATTACTTTTAGGAGGGGTTAGAAAGAATACTCCTAGCTATTTTTAAGGTAGTGTTTTGAAAACCCCCTTAAAAGTAATGAGAATTGAACTTTTGGAGCTAATACTGTTACAAAAAACCCATCTCCAAAAGCCATGTTTTAGAGATGGATTATATAAGTCAGTTTTAATTATGGGAGTTGCATCATGTGTATGGGGTTATAGAGGGAAAATACATACATATATAATGATATTAGTTTATGTTGAAATATCACCAATACTGAAAGGGGGGTGAATCAGTATTGATCACGTTTTAACGAATTTATCCTTCACTTTAAATTATGTTAGCAACATTTATCATTTTGTCGAGAGGTTCTCTACAACCCAGTATGGGGGAGATGTTGTCCCGTAACGTGTAACATACATGAACATTTTGACTCAAAAGAAAAATAAAATAAAAATAAGTAAAAAATAAAATTCAAGTATGAGGGAGATGTCACGTAATGTAGCCTTATGCCACAAAAAATAAATCAACCTTAAATTGGTTTATAGCAAGTGCTTCTCATGTACTTATTGGGTAATTGTTTATTAGCAGGTGCTTCTCAGATTTTGCAAGTGCTTCTTTAAAGGGACGTCTTACTAAAAGGATTTATTTAACATGATATTAACCTTTGTAAAAGGTATTATTTTTACTTTTTATTTTTATATTATTCTTTACTTAATATAAATGACAATTACAAATAGATAGAAAAAGATAGATACAAAAAAGTACTTCAAAATAAATGATTCAATGTGCACTAATAATTCTAATTTATTACTATTGTAAATAAAGAAAATTTGTGAATTTTTATCAATATATGAGAATTATTAGTGCCCATTGAACAATTAAACTTTTCTTTAATAAAACCAATTCTGGTGAATTGGAATTTAATAATTTCTTAAGTTAATTTTAGTCATTTAGAAAAATGTTTGTATATATTTTAAAGTAAGATTTATAGGAAGTGCTTCTCGTACATATTGGGTAATTGTTTAGTGAAAGGTGTGGGCAATTGTTTAGTAGTAGGTGCTTCTCATACATGTTGGGTATTGTTTCTTTAAAGGCACATTCTCACTTCTTTAACATGATATTAACCAAGTTGTAAAAATTATAAAAATGTTTGTATATAATTTAAAGTTGCTAAATTAATAATTATAGGAAGTGCTTCTCGTACATATTAGGTAATTGTTTAGTAAAAGGTGCATGTAATTGTTTAGTAACATATGCTTATCCGATTTATTTCAATTGACTATGGCTCTTAATTGAGTATAATGCATTGATTTCAGTGTTATCCAATTCATTTCAATTGATTATACCTCTTGATTGAGTATAGTGCATTGTTTTTAGTGTTATAGAATTCAATTCAATTCACTATGGCTCTTGGTTGAGCATAATGCATTGATTTCAGTGTTATCCAATTAAATTCAACTGACTATGGTTCTTAATTGAGTACAATGCATTGATTTCAATGTTATTTGATTCAATTCAATTTATTATAGCTCTTGATTGGGTATAGTGCATTGATTTTAGTGTTATGATTCAATTCAATAGACTATGGCTCTTGATTGAGTACGATGCATTGATTTTAGTGTTATCCAATTAAATTCAACTCACTATGGTTCTTGATTGAGTATAGTGCATCAATTTTCATGTTATTTGATTCAATTCAATTGATTACGGCTCTTTATTGAGTATAGTGCATTGATTTTAGTGTTATCTAATTCAATTCAATAGACTATGGCTCTTGATTAAGTACATTGCATTGATTTCAGTGTTATCCAATTCAATACAATTGACTATGGTTCTTGATTGAGTACAATGCATTTATTTTATTTTTATCTTATTTAATAAAATTATCTATGGTTCTTGATTGTGGTACAATAATTCATGATATCATGACTTCCCATAATTGATATATGGATTATGTCCATGTTGAGGAAGTAAGAAGATAGGCATGAAAACATGTTAGGAGACATAGAAATAAGATACTAGATATCACTGATGAACAAAAGGAAAAAAGATGAACAACAAACAACACTGCGACAAATTCAGACATAACAAATGACACATGACCAAAAGTGTTAGTGATTGAGAAAAATATGAAGAAACTTGAACTTTAAAACTTTAATCCATAATAACAGTGCATATAAATCTCATCAATAATCCAAAGACATAAATCAAACCATAGAACACGGGTTATACCCTAGGAAAACCCTCTACTGATTCAGAGGATAAAAATCCCAACAAACAATCTTAGAGTATGATAGATTATTAGCAGAGAATGATTACAACACAATAGTAGATTTCTTTCACCAAGAGCACAAGAGAGAGGAGATCTAATGGAACATCGTATCTAACTTGCCAAGTGCATAGCACTTTAATAACAAGTCAAATTAGGTTTTACAACAAAAATAGAATGGTTGCATGTATCAGCAACTTGTTAACACTTTGAACACTGATTCATATTCAATCATGCACCCCCATGATCTGGTGCGAAGCTGATACTCCATAAGTATCTTCCACAAGAAGATATGTGCCTTCCATTAATTAACTAACTCTAACTAAGTTGTTAACTAAGCTGAACAGAATGGTACTACATGCAACTGAATGGAACTGAGTGTAACTGCATACAACTGAGTGTAACTAAACTGAACTGAACTCAATGTAACTGAACAGAACTGAATGTAACTGAACAGAACTGAATGTAACTGAACAGAACTGAATGTAACTGAACTAAACTGAATGTAACTAAACATAACTGAATGTAATTGAACAGTAACTGAATGTAACCGAACTGAACTGAATGTAATTGAATGTAATCTAATAGAACTAGTGCTTCTCCATCAGTGTTTATTTACAACAATCACTTCCATAAGTTAAGGAGTTGATTCCTTAATTAACTTAACTTGTTTACCATAACGAATACTCAACTGATATCTAATCAATTCGAGTTTACTTCGTGGAAACATATGCAATTTGAGTTCTCTCTCTTTCTCTGTTCTTATATTAAATATCTCTACATGGTACATATGTGTTTTCATTAAATAATCATCTTTATCATATCATACTCATGAGATAATTTCCAAACCTATGATCATATCTATTTCCTCAGCTCATATAGTCACATGCTAAAGTAAATCACTCTAGCGGTAGCTAATCCCTAAAGGAGACTTGTAGCACCTGTTGACCATGACTAGACATACATCACATAGTATATATACTTTACATAGTAAAGTACACCACCTCGCAACATGAATATTCATAGGACTACACAAGTCTATTGTCCACCTCAATAATATGAGGATATTCATAGGGCTACACAAGCCTACTATCCACCTCAACCATATGAGGATATTCGTAGGGATACACAAGCCTACTATCCACCTCAACCATATGAGGATATTCATAGGGCTACACAAGCCTACTATCCACCTCAATCATATGAGGACATTCATAGGACTGTACAAGCCTACTGTCTTGATATTACTCACAATACTTTACATCATCAACACCTCAATCATATGAGGATATTTGTAGGACTACACAAGTCTACTGTCTTGATATTACTCACCAAACTGGAGAATGACTCCTGATGTTGTAATCTCAACACTCCCTCTCAGGGAGGGAGACATTCTATGCCATACCGAGCTTATCTTAGAAGTGTTTAAACTTCGTTACAAATAGAGGTTTATCGTAAATTTGCAATCTACTCATGAGTACCTATGTACTACAACTCATGACCATGAGTTCAATGAAGTTAAACTTCATCTTGAATATGTTTTATCATAAAACACATATAGGGTTTTCGAGAAAGATTGACTATTAACACCTAATGAATGTAGGAAGCCCCCCAAGCTACACTACTCCTCAGTATGTAGTATTATCCCCAAAACACATTTTCCTTTTGTAGTACTCTTATACATACATCTTTCTTCTGTAGTACTAGCCACAATACACTTAGCTTTTGTAGTACTAGCCTTAAATTAAATTGCTTATCTTAGGCTAAAACAATAGCTGGATAGCACAATCAAATAATAGGTCTGTCATGTATCAAATACAATAAAGAGCCTATTCTAATGTACCTCAAAGGTACTCAACATATGCTTAGTAGTAAGCATAAAACATAATAGGTCTGCTGAAAGACCAACCAGCTACTTACACAAAGTAGCATCATCTAGATCCAGTCCAGAATAAAGTTTCTCTAAACTAGAAACCATTGATTTTTTTAAATCCATCACATACAAGCCTACTCTCCACCTCAATAATATGAGCATATTCATAGGGCTACACAAGCCTACTATCCACCTCAACCATATAAGGATATTCATAGTGCTACACAAGCCTAC
>LPNX010400736.1:367261-391240 GCA_001517045.1 Pseudotsuga menziesii
TCTCAGTGATCCTTCTCTTTATATTTGCAGCACCCCAACTACCTCTCTGAGAGGTTGTAACTGTTCTCTAATAGTCCAGACTATAAATAGTCTCTGATACTTTTGACCATGTCTCTTCTCATGTGGATTCTCTCAACAAGCTATCACATCCCTCGTCTGCCTAAGTCATGTGCGATGACTAATTGGTGGGGACTTTATCTGTTGTCGCCCATGAAGACACATCAATACTCCCTCTTCAACTAGAAGAGTTATTATATACTATACCAAGCTTGTCTCATACAAAAGCTTAGTAAGAATGCTGCTCATCTATGGATATGTACCATGTCTCAAATATAACTGACTAGAACCCTCCAAAGCTTTACTGCTTTTCAACATGCTCTATCTAGAGCAACACATGCGATCTTCCTCGATCACTATATTAGTTAGATTTCATATATCTTTAAAATTCTATTTCATTAATCAAGATATATATGTGTTCACATACACTTGTACCAAGTAGGTACCACAACACATGCTTTGTACATGTTTATGTACAAACTACAAAGTACATAATAGATCTTGGGACCTGTGACTAACCAAATACATCTCAACTGACTTGGGATCCTCCAAATATGAAATAAGAATAGTTTCATATTTACCTTCATATGTGTGGCCATGGATTTGTAGTCCATCATCCTGAAACTCTTCAGGCTCTTTTACTGCACATTTTCCTTAAATGAGGAAAATCTTTGTCTGGTGACTGCCACACCACTAATCATAAGAATCATAACAATATTCTTGAATACAGTTCTCATCTTCCTTATGACTATGAGCATCATGCATATCTCCTTTTTTTTACAGGAGGTACATCAACCAATTACACTTGTTCTTCGTGAGCTAGTGATAATAGAAACTCTCTCTCACCATGCAAAATGTGAGAATCATAATATGGGTTCTCCATCACGGAGATTTATGCTCATATATATATATGAAGCTCTTTATTTGACACATGAATCTAAATAAGATAGAATATCTTTAGGAGTCTTCACATCTATCAAAATATAATCAAGCCATCTATTTTGTCTATTTTCCAAGAGACATAGGAACCTCTCGAACTATTCTCTTCTAGGCTCAACCATCAGAATGACTCCACATTCATGTCCTTCTTTACTTGTAAGTAATGGCATATTAATTTTCCCTACAAGAAAAAAGATTCTCATGGTTAGAACTATTTCATACTCATGAATTTTATTCACATGAAATACTTTCAATATACTAATAAATATTTACTTAGTTGTGTACATATATTGATCAACCAATTTATCATAACCCATTATAATCTTATGTACTGATATGAAACCCTATATCAGTCCAAAAATTCATTTTATGAAAAAAAAATATATAGCCCCATGTTCATATCTCATGAGGTAAGCATGAAGCCCTCTATCTAGCCAATCATGTAGTCTTATGTTCACAGTTCATGAAACAATCATGTTGCCCTAGATCTCATGTCTTATGAATGATCTTTTCAACCTTGTATCATTTCTATATAAGTCTTATATCAGTCTTTCATCTCACAAAATTTGGACCCATGAGATTGATAACATTCCAATAAAGATAGGAACAACAATGTATATGCTAAACACAATTCCAAGTCCAGGAATACAGATTGTAATAAAACATAATCTGATTTTTTAAAAGCATATGATAATTAAATAATCATGCATCCCAACATTCATATCTCATGAATCAATCATGCATCTCTATAATTATGAAACAAGCATGCAACTATATATTCATATCTTTATGAAACAATCATACATCCTTTATATTCATAATCATGCATGCTCTATATTCATATTTTATAAAATAATCATTCATGCTCTATATTCATATCTTATGAACAATCATGCATCCTCTATATTCATAGTTTATAAAATAATCACACATGCTCTATATTCATATCTTATGATCAATCATGCATCCTCTATATGATTGTAATGAAACCATTCAAAAGCATATAGATCTAAGTAGCATATAATAAAAAAATTGGGTACTTATCTTTTTATTGTTTTGCATGCTCCCTCTTGATCTCTGCTTCCTTGTGGAGATTACAGTAGTCCCTCGATATTGATCTCTTTGAAAATTTGAGTGCATGAAGCTGGTAGCAAATCTCTGCATGGAGAAACTTGATCCCATGCAACCCGAAGCGAATGTTCTTCTTTCAAAGAAAAATTATTCCAATGATCATCCTATTCTTTGGATGATATCTCAACTCTATGAGGCTCTCATTATACAAAAGATCCAATGAATAATGATAATATCCAACTTACAACTCTTGGGGTTGTTCCATCAATTGGTCCACTTCGAGAAAACGGCCATAACACGAATTCTGAGAATTTCATCTTCAAATACCTAATCGTATCTCTCACCCAAGTGCATATTTTTGAAATATTCACACAAGTATGGCCAATTTCGAAAGTGGGTTTTCAATCGTTTTTTCTGAGTAGATACAGATTGATCAAAACTTCTCCACAAAATTTCTCTCCTGAAAGTGATGGAAATGGTGCATGTTGACTTGGTCTTTCACCCTGCATAAAGATTCCTCACTCAATGAGGTCAAGTAAACATCTAGATCATTCTCCTCAAGAATGATTCACACTCTTGCCTTCAATTTGGAAGTATATTCAAATTCGCCTTCCGATTGGATGGAGATCGATGCTATGGCTCCAAGCTCTTTGCTCAATACTTCTCAAGATCACGTAGGATTTAGTTGCTTGTGTAAACTAAGCTTTTGCATGCCCTTGCTCGGATACAATGTTAGTGATTAAGCAAAATATGAAGAAACTTGAACTTTAAAACTTTAATCCATAATAACAATGCATATAAATCTCATCAATAATCCAAAGACATTAATCAAACCATAGAACACAGGATATACCCTAGGAAAACCCACTACTGATTCAGAGGATAAAAAACCCAGCAAACGATCTTAGAGTATAATAGATTATTAGTAGAGAATGATTGCAACACAATAGCAGATTGCTTTCACTGAGAGCACAAGAGAGAGGAGATCTAATGGAACACCATATCTAACTTGCCAAGTGCATAGCACTTTAATAACAAGTCAAATTAGGTTTTACAACAAAAATAGAATGGTTGCATCTATCAACAACTCGTTAACACTTTGAACATTGATTCATCTTCAATCATGCACCCCCATCATCTGGTGCGAAGCTGACACTCCATAATTATCTCCCAGAAGAAGATATGTGCCTTCCATTAATTAACTAACTCTAACTGAGTTGTTAATTGAGCTGAACAGAATGGTACTACATGCAACTGAATGGAACTAAGTGTAACTGCATACAACTGAGTGTAACTGAACTGAACTGAACTGAATATAATTGAACTGAGCTGAACTGAACAGAATTGAATGTAACTGAATTGAACTGAATGTAACTGAACAGAACTGAATGTAACTGAACAGTAATTGAATGTAACTGAACTGAACTGAATGTAACTGAACAATAACTGAATGTAACTGAACAAAACTAGTGCTTCTCCATCAGTTTTTATTTCCAACAATCACTTCCATAAGTTAAGGAGCTGATTCCTTAATTAACTGAACTTGTTTACCATAACTAATACTCAACTGATATCTAATCAATTTGAGTTTACTTGGTGGCAACATATGCAATTTGAGTTCTCTCTCTTTCTCTGTGCTTATATTAAATATCTCTACATGGTCCATATGTGTTTTCATTAAATAATCATCTTTATCATATCATACTCACAAGATTGTTTTCAAACCTATGATCATATGTATTGCCTTGGGTCATATAGTCACATGCTAAAGTAAATCATTCTAGGGGCATCTAATCCCTAAAGGAGACTTGTAGCACCTGTTGACCATGACCAGCTATACATCACATAGTATTTCTACTTTACATAGTAAAGTACACCACCTCACAACATGAGGATATTCGTAGGACTACACAATCCTACTATCCACCTCAATAATATGAGGATATCCGTAGGGCTACACAAGCCTACTATCCACCTCAACATATGAGGATATTCGTAGGACTATACAAGCCTATTGTCTTGATATTACTCACAAGACTTTACAACATCACCACTTCAATCATATGAGGATATTTGTAGGACTACACAACTCTATTTTCTTGATATTACTCACAATACTAGAGAATGACTCCTGATGCTGTAATCTCAACAAAAAGAAGGAAGAGAGAAAAAGAAATTATGAGAAACAGAGAGCATTGTTCAAAAAATTATCACAATAAATGGAATTTGACTAAAAACAAGAACAAGAAATGACAGATTATGATATCTATCACAAAGTTGAACATGTAACTGTTGGATAGGATAATTATAGAAGATAGGATAATTGTTAGATAGTTAGACTTGCTAGAAATATTCATATAGGATAGCATTTAGATACTTCATATGCATAATCATGATCATCTATGAATTTAATGTGATTATCCCGGACTGCAACCAACCTAGATCCATCTAAACTCTATATTTACCATGCCTCGAGAGGGATCAAAACCGTTGAGGTGAAAACCTATCCAATAAGTGGTTGAAAATAAAAATAAAAGGTTTTCACCTCAAGATATTTGAGCCCTCTCGACTCATTGTAGATCTAGAGTTTAGATGGATCTAGGCTGGTTAATTATCACTCATGTATAGACATAACATAAACATAAAGTAAACATTGCACATAACACAAGTATTTTACGTGGAAACATAGTAGGGACAAAAACCATGAAAACTTATCTTCAAATTTATAAATTTTACAAGCTAATATTGAAGGAAATCCCTACACCCTAAATTCTAGGATCCAACCTTAAGGGAGTTGCAACTCTCTAGATGTTCCATCTCCACTTGGAAGTTGAGGCTCCAACCCCCTGAATATAAATATATATGAGAGAATATAAACCTGTCACAATCACTGCATTCCATTGTCCCCGTCACTTCCTATCATTGTCCATGTCATTGTATGTCACTATCATTGTCACACATTATCGTTTCCACACTATCATGCAACCCTAGGTCATGCATAGACCAAGAAAATAATGAAGTTTCTACTCTAATAGGTCTCCTCATGAACATTGTGATTCCAAAATTCTCCTCAAGGTACAACGCAATCATCCATCCCAAAACATTTGTATTTTTCCCAAAAATCGTGCATAAACCCTTGGTCATGATTAAGACATCAACAACAAAGAGAAAACCTTATCGTAGCATATAAAACCATTAGAACAAAAGAAATCCTCCTTTTAAGCATGGGATCACATAGCCCTTACAATAAGCTTTTCGACAAGCTAAGTAGCGTATGAACCTGATACTGTATTAGAAAGTTAAGCAAGTTTATGTGAATCTTATGCATGCCAAAATCCTAGGTCAGGGTGAACTTTACAACTTCTCCTTGTAGAGATATTACAACTTCAACATATGTGAATAAAATTACATTTCATAGATGTATTTTGTAAATGTATTTCCGAAGAGTTGTTTATCCATATAGTGGTTGTTACTTTACAAAAAATGACTTTCCATCTTCATGTGAAAGTTTACAATTCTTTTTACATTAACTAGAGTTTGTTGTTCAAGTACATAGAAAAAAAGAAAAAATAATAGTTGAAGTTGTATGTGATGCCGACTAAAAAGAGGTTCCATGATATTGTAGAGTATTGATGATTGTTTTTCAATTTGTTTGAAATGGGAAGATGCCTTCTATGAATGGCTTATTATAGAGTTATGTTTGTTCCCCGTATTTAAACTCTATAATTTTCCACTTCCCCATGCCATCTTGAGGCTCTCTTTCAACGCCCCTATGTCTGATTCTTTGTTATGATCCCTATAGATACAAGGACAAGAGAAATTTTGAAAAGAATTCTACATAAGATTTATTTCCTCAGGAAGTGGTGCTAATATTAATTGTGGTAGTGTTGTGTTCCCATTGCCCAATTGATCACAAGCATAGAGTCACTGAAAATATTGAAGTCCTTGCATCCTTTCTCAATGGAAAAAATGATGAGAAGTTATAAAGGGTCAATAACCATGCATAATTATTTGTGCCTTATCCCGACCCTATTTTCATCTTGAAATAGTGTGAATCACTTAGGTATAGGAGGATTCCCCTCCATAGGATGGATTTTATCCTTGTGAGACTCCATCAAAATAACCCCAAGGATTGGATTTATCTATCTCCTCTTCTTCAATACTATGGAATACAACTAAACCTTTCCCCTAGGGAAAGAAGGAAAGGATTGTCACACCTTGTGATGCAATTTTTTCCAGGACTAATATTTTTTCTTGAAAAAATCCCTTGTTTATTAAAATATAGATATCCCAAATGATAATAAGAGGGAGAAATTTGCATTGTTTTAATTCCCTTGTATCCAGTTATCTATGCCATGCCAAATGTGGGGAGGGTCTATTCAAGTTATAGTTGAGGCCAAGATCCTTGAGAATTCTCTCCAAATTTATAGGTAGAAAGGATACCTATAAGGGGCATATACATCAACAAAAATAACATGCCTACCATATTTTATCATCATAATGCAATCAATATGATTTATGTGAAAACCCCAAATTTTCACAAAAATTAAATTTTTTAATGTAATATAAACTGTCTATAGTCGCAGTTTGGTAACTGCTAGCGGCTAGCGGAAAAATGAAACAATTAACAAAAGTAATGATTAACTTTAAACACATAAAAACTAATACTGCTTTAATTTAGATATGTTATGTAAATGACTTGCCTTCAGTTACTTCTAGCTATATTGATGATTTGATTTTGTCAAGTAGGTGAGAAGTTATGTTCTAAACTGGGGCTTACTTAGCAATTGCTAACTCAACTATATTTCTGGATCTTACAGGTTCAACAGGTAAATTTTGAACAAGTAGGAGTTTATTTAAAGCGTTAAATCTAGATGTACTTCTTTAGCATATATAAACTGCTAGAGTAAATATTTGCTTAAAAGAGTTCAAGGATACTATGAGGTAAAGTAACCTTTCTTTTCTTGTTTTGAAATTATGACAGTATTTTAAGTTTATGTCATAACGACCAATATCCTTGCCATATTATATGTCTTTCTCTAGCATGACCTCTACTTTCGATGTTTTCCTTTCCATCTATAAGTTAAGTTACAAGTTCTACATAGAGCTCATGATTAAATCAAACGACACTTTTACTGAAACATTAGTTTCTTGTCATTGCTATTTTCTATTATCTAGTACACTGATTATAAGCATGAAAAATAAATCTAGGGCTTCGAAGCAAAGCTTACAATAGAACCCTTAGTTCTACTTTCGATTCTACCCTAGTAGAGATGAATTATCAGTTACAGTTATAATTATCTATTTGCATAAAAGGTCATTGAGCTTAAATTTCGTCCTTCCAAGTTCATTATATCGCAAGTAATGTAGTAAAATTTCATTATCATATCACTTATAATACTACCAAGTATTCTTATCTTTAACTTTAAATAGTCTTACCACCTTCTAAAATACCAAGTGTGAAATTGTTAGTTTGGTTTAAGATGAGTTGGGTCCTCTATAGAAATCAAAAGGATTACTAACCTCCAAGGAGTCTCCCCACTATAACACTGTTTATGTCACTGTCGACTTACGACAATTGTAGAGTCATGCTTGTGTAGAAGGTACTCCCTATATTTTTACTTATTAAAAGTGAATCTAGGATAATGCCCTTATTCGATTTGTTTTTACATAACCCTAACTTAAACATAGTATTGTTATGATTTAATAAAAGGTTTATAAGAGGACTCATTAGGAGTGATATTGACAAAGGTCAAAAGTATAACTCCAATATTGATTTTCCATTTACATACTTTTATCAATAATGGATCTTAATGTTATCCAATGCAATTGATAATAGTTTATATATGATTCCACCATTGAATGAATATAGTGATCATTAGAAGCAAATGATAAGAATGATTTATTAAGTAACCATACTATTGGATATGATGAATAGTTGACTTCATCGAAAGGTTGATTGGAATGATTATATAATTGGCAAAGATACGATGTCAATACATAAACATTATTAATATAGTCACCATTTAAATTATTGTCAATAATTTGGTTTCCTAACAATGTAGTAGAAACTATACCATTCGACCCACTATTGACTAAATATTTTGGTGGGCACGTTGAGTAGCCTCCACCATTTAAAGTTCGATTTATAAACTCCAAAGGAAACCCTATCCTTCTCATTCCCTTCGAGGGTTTTGGCTCTGCACTAGCTGGTTTTCATTACGGCCACGAAAGGCTCGCAGGTTCAGCATGTGACAAACCTTAAGTCTGTAGTTTAGTACTCTTTCGTTGTGCAGAGTTTCAGAGTTCACTGTTTTGTAATCGTGGTTTCGTTATGTTATATTTGGAACATCGTGAGGGTGGTTGACTTATTTCTGTCAGTTATTTAGAGGGTTGGGCGTATTGTTACCCCTGTCTCTTCTCATGGTTTGCTCCTTCGTCGGTAGAAACTATAAATAGTACCTTGCTACCTCTGTCACAGGTTGGGCATGAGGGTTCAATTTTCTAAAGTGCAGTCCTCATTCTGCTTTGATTCCCTCCTCGGCTCCAGTTTTCTTGCCTTCAGGTATAAGTTTTACCATACTTTTATTTATAAAATTTCAAGTTATAGTTTTAGTATTTGAATACATAGCTTCTTAATAAAGTCTTGGGCCTTCGTTTGCAGGGTACAATTGCCTTTAAGCTTGGAAGATTCCTCTCCAACGCTGGATTGACTTCAGAACCAAATGGGTAAGCCCCGGTTAAAACGTGGCATCTCCCTACTTGCAATGGTTAAGGGAAAAAGGGTTTTCAGTGGAAAGGAAGCACGGCATCGGTTCCTCCAGTCTTTAGATGCTTGGTTTTCAATTTTTAATAGTTTTAGTTAATAAAAAACCTTTCTTGTTGCAGGGTGGTTCTGGATTTGATGTCGTGACTTGTATTTAGCCTTTCTTAACTTGTAAATAGGAATTACAGTCGTATGGCTAAGTAATATCATACTCTGTTTGTTTTAAATTATGGGGGTTCTCTTGTCTTCATGGTTTTTATTGGATCTCTGTTTCGAATACCCTAATAATTTATACATTGTTTTATAAATGATATTACTGTAAATTGGGTTATTCTTCTTCATTGTCAGTAAAATAAACCTACTGTTAATGATTTCTCTTGTAAATGAATATGGCTATTGTAAAAGACTGTGACTCAGTTCGAAAAATAAAATCTATAAATTGATATTTATCAGTTAGGTTAAAGTAGCTCGGGTTTACTGGAAAGGAACCCTTGTAAATATTTATCATTGGTTTCTGTTTCCCTTATTTCATTATTACAAGATTATTGGTGTTATTTAAGCTGTGTATGAATTATTTTTAAAAATAAAAGAGTTTATAAATATACTATGAATTCTTGAAATAAGATTGTAACCAGTCTAATGCATAACTTATAATCTTATAGATTAATTTGTTTATTCTGCTATTAAAGATTACGTTTATAAAAAGGTAAAAAAAGGAACTAGGGTTTCAACCCTGAGGCTTAAATTGTACAGGTTATGAATTTGTCTGTTAAATATTTACTTCTTAGATAGGTAATTTCTTTAATTTTATTCTAACTACGGTTTACATTTATAATTATATTTGTTTAATGTTCTGTAACTTAGTAAAGATTTAGAGTTTTATAAAGATTTTAAATATTAACTCTGTAACGTTGATTACCTTTTATTAATAAAGGTTTTATAAACATAACCCTAGATTCTAGTTTATATTAAATAATAGCTTAAGATAAAACAATTAAATGTGGTTAATACCTTGTTTAGATACTTAACTGTATCTTCTATATTTTTTTATTGTATTAGTATATTGCTTTATTAAACTCTATTGTAGTCTTACTATTTCTTTTCCAACATTTTATTTAATTATATTCAGTAAAATAGTAAACATAATAAATCCATAACAGTGTTCTTTTCATAATAACTTAAACATTAAACAAATTACTCTGTTCACTACAGAT
The DNA here is from genome assembly GCA_001517045.1 of Pseudotsuga menziesii. Classification (NCBI taxonomy): domain Eukaryota; kingdom Viridiplantae; phylum Streptophyta; class Pinopsida; order Pinales; family Pinaceae; genus Pseudotsuga; species Pseudotsuga menziesii. Next base: position 377,309 of record LPNX010400736.1, read on the forward strand.
ATGGAATCCTATCTTTATTTTCATTTTCTTATGAATTTCTTTCATCTATTTAAAGCATTCAAACTGTGCTAGAGTATGACCTGGTTTCCAGCTGTGGAAAAACACGGTCTAGAATTTTTACTTTCTTTCTAACACATTACTTTTCTAAATCAACTTCATTTCTTAAACAATCTAATAAAAATACTAATCCTAACATTTCACAAACTGAACTCTAACATTCATATACCAGTAAAGCTAAGATTTATTTAACTAACACAGTAAAACAAAATAACATAGAACCTATTTAGGACAGACGAAAACAACGTTAGGAGGTCGTTCCTCCCAACCAATCCCTTGGATAGCACTCAAACAATGCTTCCTCAAGACTGCCGAGCATGTTCCTGGTCTTCTTGGCTGAGAACTGGTGGAGAATGCAAACAGTAGAACCCTCTGTCAACTAAATAGTTCAATATCTCAGTAAAATACTCTGCTCTCAGCAGTGTGATTTTCAGCTTAAAAGTTGCAACTAGATCAATCAGCAGTTATCCCCTCAAACATTTTCCATATTTCCCTTCCATTGAATTTCTCTGAAGTACATTCATTCAACCTGAATGATCACTTCCCTAGAATGAGTAGCCTCAGCTCTCTTCAATGGGAATTTTTATAAAGATTGCCTAGGTCTTTTGGGTCAGTTTTCATTAATTGAGCCACCTGCCCTGATTCCACTTTCTTGGGGAATCATGACCCCAAATGTAGGGAGGTTGCCACCTGCAACAGTTAGAAGTGGTTTGAGGATGCTGCCGCATGTCAGTTTGCTCTCCACCCAATCTCCTCCACCAATTTGACTAGTAAACACTCTTTTAACAGCTCTCCTAAGCTGTTGTCTCCTCCTTTATTTATTTATAAATAAAATATTCAGAATTACATTAAATATCCTTGACCCTGCTGAGTCATCAATTATAACTTAGCATAAAATTTAACATACTGTCCTCAAATAATATCAAATAATATCAAATTGTTATTGCAAAATTGGGGTATGTGACAATTTATATCATTTTCACTCTAACTTGTGAGCTTGCACAACCAACAATTGGTTGAGAACAATGCTAACTACATCCTTTATGGTTAATATAGTAGGATTTTATAATATTTTAGGGTGTATAAAGGATCAATTTCTAGAACAATGACCCTATCTCCATTAACAACCATTGAGGATACACCACAACCCTTTCCAACATCTCCATATCCACACACAAGAACAACCTTACCAACAATCATGACATTTGTGGCTATCATTAGAACAACTAGGAGAGTGTCTACATCTATATAAATTATCACACTATAAGATAAGAGAACAAGGATTCTATCAAATTTAAGATGAATTTCAATTCAAGTAGAAGAAACAACACAAAAAATAATTTACAACCGTAGATCTAATTAACAATGCTTCAAATCCCACATTACAAACTCCCAATCATGTTCAATCAAGTTCCCAAAACCTTGGTGTAAAATATAATAATCAAATTATTGAATATATTTTAAGGTAATTTAACCTAATCATAAAGTGTATTATATTTCCACCATGATTTTGACAACCTACAAGAGTATAATGATGTGAATATTGTGTACGTGACATTAGAAGTACCCTCATATGATCTCGATGGATCCCAACGAATAAAGATAAATTACAAATGCAGTGCAACCTATATGGTCTAAAATAACATTGAAGCATCAAACCCATCATTAAACATTTTGAGGTGCTTCCCACTAAATATATAGAAGAAAATGGTTAGATTTAAGGGCTTGAAAATAAGCATGTTGGATATTAGCCATGAAGAGGATGATAAGGGTGTATGGTTTGAACTTGAGATATCATCACTATTATTATGATCTCAATCATAGGAAATTCATCTAATTTTCTAATGGAGAAGGTGGGGGATTTACACTGATTTCGAGGATGTGAAGTTAAAGGTTAGGGGACAATCAATTTTAACAATTTCTAAAGAAGCTAGTGAGTAATTTTTTTCTAGGTAAATAACCAATGCTAGGTAATTTTGGTTAGAAAATCACCAAATCTAGAATTAGATAAATGTCAAGTATGGTTTCTTTGAAACCCATTGAAAAAATAATCCCTATGTGAACACCATGAGACACCCTAAGTCGTACTCATTTTTTTTATGACTATGGATTAGGCTCCCAAGTCATGTTAGAAAAATAGGATCACAGAGCAATAACAATAAGCAATAAACCATATGAAAATATTAAGACACATTACAAGAGAGACATAGATATAATGTGGTTCACCCAATATGGGATACATCCACACATAAATTTTCAATTCTTTATTATTATACCATCCAAAAAAATGAAGGGATACAGCCTGTAGCAACCCCATTGCACTTCCTCTTCACTCCCTCATAGTCACAGAGATTGTTTTTACAATGCTACAATACAATACATATCCATATTACAATGATGTCCTTTTATAGGGGAATTACCATGGGAAAATGCCCCGGGTCACCCAATACCATGGGCCCATAAACTGTTGGCAAACAAACACCCCAAAAATTTCTTTTGGGGATGCTACGCCTGCACACCTTTGCTGGGAGGAGTGTACAGTAAAACTGGGGTCCAAGCACGGCTGAATAATAACATTTATGAATCTAGAAGATTAGGATCCACAACCAACAATTCCAACATAAGGCATGTCGACTATAAAAGAGAGACCCAATAGAAATTATTTTGTTTGTTTTTTTAACCCAATTTCACAACACACCATTGGTAGAATTGTAAACTGTTTAGAATTCATTGCATTTTCTAGTATTTAGTATAATCTATGTACTTTGTATTATTGGGTCATTATGGAAAATGTGCAGTACATGGACATTTTAAACATTTGAAAAATATATATTTTTCCTTGAAATTTAGTGTGTGTGGGGTGGGTATGTGTATTATAATCTATGATGCAAAGGAGGACCTCAATACCCTATAATTATTCAACCGCAACTAAGAACATAAACATAAAAAAGGGGAGTACAACATGCTCTTGAACCTACAAATACAATTACTCTCAATTGCAGATCATTAAACACTTTTAGCCACACAAAAACTTAAACACAATCAAAGGGGAATTTCCTACATTAAAACTGGCTCAACTAGCCTTTCATAAAACTTAAAATTCATTACGAGTGCCTCAATGGGAATTCAGGATTGTAAATATAACTAGTTTTATAAACCCCTTTTCTTCTGCTAAAAAAGTCCAATCCCACTGGTCTAAGTGTTACCCAAGCTTACAATTACTTCCATACTTCTACAACCAAAATGGTTTCAACTTTCATACGAGTCTACTTGCTTGATGTTGTTGCTACTAGGTTCCTCTGTGTTCTTCTTCTTCTCTATTAGAATACTTCTTCAACCTCTTGTGCTCTCTATATCTAAGTCCTATGGTTTCTTTGTAAACAAAATCTCCTCTCCTTCTCTTACTCCCTACTCTTTTCTATCCAAATTCTAATCTCTTAGCCACTCCCTTTCATCCTCTTCACGCAGCCACCTCTTCTTTTTGTCTAGCTCTACATCCTTCCTCTCCCTTCATGCACTAAACTCCTTTCATGTCCTATTCCCTTTCTTTGGAGGAATTTTTTCCTATAAATCTTGGCTTCCCCTTCAAATATTATTGGTCACCTCATAAATTCCTCCATAACAGTTATAATTATCCCTATAAATTAATGTTAGCTCATAATTCTTTGAAAGAGTTGATATTTCATTAGGAAAGGGAGAGGGATCCATTTAAGATGGTGCCATGTCTTGCACTAAATCCATTGCTTATCCCAAAAATCAAAACCATGGTATTATCTTCTTAAAGTTCCGAATGAATTTCATGTGGGGTAATTAAATTGAAGTGTAATCTTTAATGCTTCCAGTGCTTGATATGTGAACCTTGAAACATATCCCTGAACCTCAAATAGTTTCTTAACAAATCAAATCATGGCAATTTCATCAGCATAATGTTTGACAAGTGATTCCCACTAAAATATAGATTGGGGGATGTGAGGTTGATTGATGGTGTAGAGGGTCAAGAGAAAATCCTCATATAATATGTTCTGCACAAGGAAAACCTATCCATTTGCGCATAATAAATCAATGGTTGTAATTTCAGTGGGAATTCACATGTACCCACAACCAATGTTGTCAAACTTGAGCTCGGCAAAGACTCGGTTGGCTTGAGACTTGGCCGAACTAGTGACTCAGATAAGACTTGAGAAAAACTTGACAAATAGAAAAAAAACTCAAAATATAGTCAATTTTGTGCACAAAAAACATACTAATGACATTTGCAACCCATATAAGTTATAAAACCACATTTTGTGTAGAAATTCATTGTATCATCTCATAAAAATGATAATACAACATTTGGCACCCCATATTTATATTCAAAATAGTGAACTGAAAGATGATTCCTTTAACAAATTCACAAACAATACCAAGTTCAACTACATAACTCAAAACATAAGTAGAAAATCAAAATCGACAAATGTCTTCTAGTCTAATCTCAAGTCTCATGCATGACTTATTATGATGATATTTTTTCTTTCTTTCAACCACAAGTTAGAAGCTACACATTGTTTCTTAAGAAATGAGTAATGTTGTTACTTTTCATGAATGCATGGTTGAATTAAAGACACTTAGATACACCATGTTCCTCCCAAGGCAGTGTTGTCCGCATCAAAATATTAACCATAAACTACCTGTAACAACTAGAAAAGATGTGTTGAAACTAGTCCAGCATGAGATCACTTCTTTCAATCTGCTTCATGTAGCTAAATAGCCTCTTTGGAATGAGTGGATCTAACACATTCCCTTAAACCTATTTTCTAAACTTTGATGTTAGAACAAAGCATGACACGGATAGAAACTCCATCCACAGCAAAACAATACCCCCTTGGTCATATAAGTTCATAGAATTAGACTTTGATTGATTACTAATGGAAGTTATATAAAACATAGTGCAAATGAATGAGATAAAGAACCGATCATCAAATACTTCAATCTAGTACTTCATCAACCAATATCATAATGGGTAGTGTTAACATGAAAATTTTCCATTTTATAAGTAGGACTAACCATCAATGAAGTCAAAGGATGAACATACTCAGTTTCAAAATAACACAAAATACTTTAACATAAAGCACATGATTCTCCCATCAATTATCATTAGTCTGAAGTTCTAACCTTACATTAGTTATGGATACATCTAACCAAGTTATTATTAATGTCCCATATTGAATCTAAAATGGTGTGTCCATGCTCACAGGTAATCCCAGTCCCTAAGTCGTATACAGGTAAGAATTGTTTATGAGACAAGTGCACTGGAAAGAATCACTAGACAAAAATAACTACAATAATCTCGTGTACATTAAGGACAACTCATTATAAGTATACAAAAACTGGAACTTTATTGATTATACCATGCCATACCATAAAGTTGTCTTCTTCAAGCACAACAGTACTAAAAACACTTCTGAGACAAAAGTTCTGTGTCACCTTCAATATGGGTCTGTCAATATAGATCAAGCGTTTTCCTCTCCAGAACATATTCAAATTGATCTTGGTCGACCGGATTAGCAACATTAACCAATGCCTCATCATTATGCTGCAATGCCACTTGTTTAACCTCTTTGTTATCACGCTGAAGATTCTTAGCTTCAAATGTCAATCTATCTTCCTTATCATCACACCGCTGTTATTATTGAAGTGAGTCGAAGATATATGCAATATAGCTCTCAGGGACATACAAACTTCTAGTTACTCCATACGGGTGACTGCTGCAATTTGAAGGGTCTCCTCAACTTGTCCTCTGTGACAATTTAAAGGTGTGTTTGGAATCTTTGGAGTGAAATTTTCCAGGACTCTTTGAATATTTTTGTCCTCCAAAATTGTTGGTAATTAATTTGATCGCAAGCTCATTTCTTGAGCCTCCCCCAGTCATTAAGACGTAGTTATGGCTGATAGAACAATGAGCTACCTACAGTACGCAGCTTTAACTTCTGAGGCTTGCTGGCACCTCGTGGAATGCCAAAATTTTACTGAATTTTGTAATCACGTTTCAAGTCCGTTTTGAATGGATTTTCCGGTCATAAGCACATCAGATAAGATATTTCTGTCAACCGGAATGTAACTGATATAGATTTTTTGTTTAATGAAAAGTTTAGTGTGCGGGTTCATTTCTGTTTTTGTTTTACATTCTCTTGTATTGTGTGTATGTCTCTGCCCTGTAATGCTACCTCCAGGCCTCGTGCCTTCATGTGGTATCAGAGCTTGACTGTGAGTTGTGTCGTATGCCCACCCTCATCCATTCTCCGCATACGCTTGGCTTCCTGGCTGCTGGTTCAGCATATTTAGACCCATCGCAGAGAGCTCTCCTAGTTAAGGATTGAGCTGAGCATACGTTAGGGTTTTCGGTCCAAAAAAACCGCGCAGGAGGTTTTAACAGTACTCTTGGTTGAAAGAGTCGTCAGTTGTATACAAGAGAGCCACTGGTTGATAGAAGCCCCTGTTCATTCAAAAAAGAAGTCGTTGCTCCTGTTATCTCTTACAGAGCCGCTAGTAAGAGTTGAGCTGTGTTTCTTGCTACCTTACAGCTGGATAATACACCACCGGTTTGAGCCGTTGCTCTTGTCACTGCTACAGAGCTGCAAACCTTGGTTGACGTCGTGCTTCTTGCTATTTAGCCGTGTGGTCAAGAGCTACACGTTTTCTTGCTGCAGAAGATTAAGTTGCTGGGAGAAGAGAGCAGAATAGCTACCATTGCTACAGCGATAGAGCAATTAGTGAGAAATTGAGTTTTCCCCTCAATTTGACGCCTTGGGGGGGGCACCAATTTTGGAACTGTAGTGTTAGCCGTTTTCTCTCTAGAGCCGTGCGCTTCCCTAATTTTCTTGAAATTGTAAGTCTTCTGTGTATGTTGGTGAGGACCATTTTAGTTCTGTTACAAACCCATTGGATGTTTTAAAGTTCGGGTATAAAATCCTTGGTGTAGCTTGGTGTCTAGTGGACCAGTTAAGTCCCGTAGTTGTCTAGAGTTCAAAACCTGTCATTGTGTGTAAACCTGAATTAAAACAAAATGTCTATGAACAGTGATCAGCCATAGGTTCCCCTCCTTGAAGGGAAAGCTGATTTTGATTTTTGGGTAGTTAAAATGAGAACTATTTTGGGTTCCCATGGGCTGTGGAATTTCATAACAGATGGGTATTCAGAACCTGTAGAATATGTGGCAGAACAGCTACTAACAGTAGCTGAGAAAGCCAAACTAGATGAAAACCATAAGAAGGACAAGAAAGCTCTTGCTTTCATCCATCAGGGCATCAGTCCTGTCACTTTCATTAAAATTGCCACTGCTCAGAATGCTAAAGAAGCATGGGAAATGCTTGTGACAAGTTATCAAGGTGGAGCTAAGGAAAAAGTTATTAAATTGCAGAACCTCAGACGTGATTTTGAAAACCTAAAAATGAAGGATTCTGACTCTGTTGAGCAGTTTATGGGTCAGGTGTCCAATGTGGTTAGCCAGCTAAGATTACTAGGTGAAACCTTGCCGGACCAGAGAGTAGTGGAGAAAGTTCTTAGGAGTATGCCTAAGAGATTTGAGTCTATCATAGCTGCCATAGAGGAGTCAAAAGATCTGAGTCAGATAAGTGTTGAAGATCTGATGGGATCTTTGATATCTCATGAATCCAGGATGAACAAGTATGAAGAATCATCGCTAGAAAATGCATTTAAAATGCAAGTTTCTGTGTCAAGGGGAAGAGGTAGAAAAGGAAAAACAGGCAGAGGTAGAGGTAGCAAACCGAATCTTCATGGTGAACATAAGTTTGATGCTGAAGCTGAGTGGGAGAAGAAAACTCAGCATAACCCTCATAGTTTCAGGGGGAGCAGTAGCAGAAATGTGCAGCAGAATGCACAGAAATATGATAAATCAAAAGTGCAGTGCTACTACTGCAAGAAATTCGGTCATTATACAAATAGATGCAGGAAAAGACAAGCTGGTGCATCCATTAAGCAATCAGCAAATCTGATTGAAGAGCCACAGAACAGTGAAAACTCAGTTTTGTTGACCTGCAATGTTGTGGAAGAAATCCCAAAGGACGTTTGGTTTGTCGACAGTGGTTGTAGTAACCACATGACCGGGAACAAAGAGCTATTTGGTAAATTGGACAGCTCAATTCGTACTGAAGTAAAACTTGGGAACGACAGTAAAGTGACTATGAATGGGAAAGGTGATGTTCCTATATTTGACAGAAGCGGAAAAAGGAGAATAGTAGAGGATGTCTACTATGTGCCTAGTTTGAAATGCAATTTGATTAGTGTTGGACAGCTGATGGATAAGGATTATGAAGTCAATTTCAAAAAAAAAGGTATGCACAATCCTAGACAATTCACCCAAGAAACAGTTGATTGCTAGGATTAAGATGACAAAAAATCGCATGTATCCATTATGCCTGAAAAGTAGTCTAACTGATGTTGAAACTGCTTATAAAGTGAATAGTCCAGATCAATCTTGGATTTGGCATTTAAGGTATGGGCATTTGCATTTTGGAGGCTTGAAAATGTTGCATCATAAACAGATGGTAAGGGGATTACCTTCCATTGAACAACCCACAAGCTCATGTGAGAGCTGCATTATGGCAAAACAACATAGGGACAGTTTCCCTTTTGGTGTTGCATATCATGCTAAGTCTTGCTTGGAGATCGTCCACTCAGATCTATGTGGACCAATGCAGACACCTTCTTTAGGTGGAAACTTGTATTTCTTAAGTTTTATAGATGATTATAGTCGGAAGATTTGGGTGTATTTGCTGAAACAAAAATCTGAAACTTTTGGGATCTTCGAGAGATTTAAAGCCATGGCTGAGAAAGAAAGTGGCAAAAGAATCAAAATCTTGAGATCTGATAGAGGAGGCGAATATAAGTCCAATGAATTTTTGGAATTCTGCAGGATAAATGGAACTAAAAGACAATTTACAACTCGCTATACTCCTCAACAAAACGGTATTGCTGAGCGGAAGAATCGAACCATCATGGATATGGTTCGTAGCATGCTCAAAGAGAAACATTTGGGAAAAGAATATTGGGGTGAAGCAGTAAGGTGTGTTGTTTATATCTTGAACAGAATTCTAACTAAAAGTTTGTCAAACCAAGTACCGGAAGAAGCTTGGAATGGAAGGAAGTGTTCAGTTGCACATCTTAGAATTTTTGGGTGTGTTGCATTTGCACACATACCTGATAAGATAAGAAAAAAACTAGATGATCATAGTGAGAAATGCATTTTTGTTGGGTATAGTGATATGTCCAAAGCATATCGTTTGTATAATCCCATCACCAAGAAGATGATTATCAGCAGAGATGTTAAGTTCAAAGAGGAAGAGTCTTGGGATGGAAGTGTTGACAACACTATTATTGGAGGTGTACCATTTTCTTATGAAAATGATGAAGGAGTTGAGCAGATTGAACAAGCTGGACAGCCAACTCCAACTACTGTTATTCCTACAGCAAGTACACCAAGAAGACAAAATGCTGGTGTAAGTACTCCACAATTAAGAACTCCAAGAACTGCTATGCAAGGTGACTCATCTAGACATGCGGATCAGCAGTCTTCAAGTTCACAACTTAGTAGTGATTCTAATCTGACACTTGCTACTATGAAATCTCGGATTAGAGGGCAGAAAATGAGAAGCTTGAATGACATTTATGATCAAGCTCTTGATGAAGAAATAAATCAGAATGTAAATTTTGCTTTAATTGCATATCAGCTAGCAAATTTTGATGAAGCTGTGCAAGATGATGTGTGGATTGATGCTATGGATGAAGAAATAAATGCTATTGAGAAGAATGATACATGGGAGCTAGTAGATTTACCAGCTGAAAAAGACTGTATTGGAGTTAAATGGATTTATAAAACCAAGCTTAATGCTGATGGAGAAGTTGTGAAACACAAGGCGAGACTTGTAGCTCAAGGGTTTAGTCAACAACCCGGGATTGACTACAATGAGACATTTGCACCTGTTGCTAGGCTTGATACTGTGAGGCTTGTTTTAGCCATTGCAACCCAACACAGTTGGAAAGTTCATCAAATGGACGTAAAATCTGCTTTCCTAAATGGATTCCTAGAAGAGGAAGTTTATGTAAAACAGCCTCCTGGTTATGAAGTCAAAGGAGAAGAAGGAAACGTCTATAAATTGAAGAAAGCCTTATACGGCTTGAAGCAAGCACCAAGAGTGTGGTACAGCAGAATAGATGCATATCTGATCAGCAATGAGTTCAATCGAAGTGGAAGTGAGCCTACGCTGTACACAAAGGTAAACAAGCATGGGCAAATACTTATTTTGTGCTTGTATGTTGATGATTTAATTTTTACTGGAAATCTGTCCATAAATGACTTTAAAACAGCAATGAAAACTGAGTTTGAAATGACAGATTTGAGCCTTATGAAATATTTTCTGGGCATTGAAGTCAAACAGTCAGAAAATGGGATTTTTATATCTCAGTCCAAGTATGTGTTTGACGTCTTAAAAAGGTTCACAATGCTGAACTGTAAATCAGCAGCAACACCTGTAGCAACCGGGACAAAGTTAAGCAGGAATGATGAAGGATCTCGAGTTGATCCAACTCAGTTCAAGAGGCTGGTTGGCAGTTTGATGTACTTGACAGCAACTAGACAGGATATACTGTATGCTGTAAGTCTGATTTCCAGGTTCATGGAAGCCCCAAAGGCTTCACATTGGCAAGTTGGAAAAAGAATTCTGCGTTACATTGCTGGAACTACAGAATATGGTATACTGTATTCGTCAAATTTAGAATTTAAATTGATTGGTTTTACTTACAGTGATTTTGTAGGAAGTCAAGATGATAGAAAGAGTACATATGGATATGTGTTCAACCTTGGTTCAGGGGAAATTGCTTGGTCTTCAAAGAAGCAACAGATTGTTACTCTTTCTTCAGCTGAAGCTGAATATGTAGCAGCTACTTCAGTTGCTTGTCAATCTGTGTGGATGAGAAGGATACTCTTAGATTTGCAGCATGCGCAAAATCAGCCTACAGAAATTTTCTGTGACAACAAATCTGCAATTGCACTTTCAAAAAATAATGTTTTTCACAAAAGAAGCAAGCATATAGATACCAGATTTCATTTCATAAGAGAACTAGTAAATGGTAAACAGATTTGTCTTGAATTTTGTAAGTCCAATGAGCAGCTTGCAGATGTATTTACAAAGCCATTGGCAAAAGATGTTTTTGAGTTTCATAGACAGAATTTAGGTGTATGTAAATGTGTATAAAGTTGTATGGCAATAAAATTAAGGGGGAGTGTTGGTAATTAATTTGATCGCCAGCTCATTTCTTGAGCCTCCCCCAATCATTAAGACGTAGTTATGGCTGATAGAACAATGAGCTACCTACAGTACGTAGCTTTAACTTCTGAGGCTTGCTGGCACCTCGTGGAATGCCAAAATTTTACTGAATTTTGTAATCACGTTTCAAGTCCGTTTTGAATGAATTTTCCGGTCATAAGCACATCAGATAAGATATTTCCGTCAACCGGAATGTAACTGATATAAATTTTTTGTTTAATGAAAAGTTTAGTGTGCGGGTTCATTTCTGTTTTTGTTTTACATTCTCTTGTATTCTGTGTGTGTCTCTGCCCTGTAATGCTACCTCCAGGCCTCGTGCCTTCAAAAATTTGGGGACTCGATACAATCATCAGAAACATGACTGTCAAAATTATTCTAAACAACAGAAGAGGATAGGATGGTGCAATAGTGCCAATCGGGAATCCCGAAGAAATAACTCGATGTTGCAATAGTGCCATGAAATGGACGCAAACTCGATGTTGTTGTGGTACAGCAATCGTTTTCCTGTAGAACAGGGGAATAATTATACAGAATTTTAGTTGTCGGGGAGTAATGGTTTTCAGCATTACACTGAGTTTGTTTTGCTGAGCAGTAAAGAGTGTGAACCCAGAGGTTCGATGATTACAAAATTTCCTTCTCTCTACTTTTTATTGAAAACGTTTAAGCTTATCTCTATTGCTAATTCTTTCCATCCAACGTGCAAGGACCAGAGTCAACAATTAACTCTGCTCCTTGCCAGACCAGAGTCGAACCTTTTTATACCAAGAATAAATGCATCCCTTTGATGGTTACCAGTTTGCAATGGTCTGCTAACCATTTATTGTGGAGCTCTACGGGTTACTTGGATTGAAATTCATCAATTTGTCTCCGAAGAAGGTAAATATTTTAAGCCATTTTGTTAAATTTCTAAATGAGTTTGTTTGTTTGTTTCTACAGGTTATTTAACCAACCCCATTGATGGTGTTTCTTAGGTTATGATACGACGGTCTTCGTTGGCATCCATAACGCCCCTACAACCCGATGTTTACGCCGTCTCTTGTAAGTTATAGTTTTTTTAACTGGGTATCAAATTTTTACCTTTTTTTAAAGTAACTACTAGCTGTAGTGATCATTTCAGTTTAGTTTACAATTTTCTGTTGCTTTCTGGGCATTCTTTTCTTTTTGAAAATCATGGCGGAATTTTGAAAACTCTTCAAGCTTCAATTCTCTTGGAGAATTTATTTATGTTATTATCTAGTGTCTCTAAGGAAGCGAGTGATAGTTTGCAATAGCTTGCAAAAGTCCCCAAGAATCGACCTTGGATTGAAATGTATGCAAGGCAAGCTCTTCATATTTCTGCAGAATCGAAACTGTGCCAGTTGTTTGCACATATGTTGTCTACAGAATGCCGCTTTGTAAAGTGAAGAGTGGGAGAAAGATTATTATCCCCATAGTTTTTCCCAAGGTTCAGGATGGAATAAAAAGCCTCGAGGAAGAAAAATCCTTGGCGGGTTCAGGAGAGAAGGAACCCCTGGGGTTTAGGGTGATGCCCATTTGGAAGTGTAGTCATTGCCTTGCATTGCATTGCTGTTGATAAAGCAAGAGTGGGCAAGGAACTACACATTGTCCATTGGGAGGTGTCGGCTTGGAAAATAAATGCTCGCTGCTAAACCCATTGAATTGGAAATGAAACCTTAAAAAAAACGTCTTTTAATAATGCCAACCAGTTAAGTAAAAAAGGTGGCTCATCTGTGGAGCTCTTGAGTTGTTCTGCGTGAAGCATCAAGGGACCACCAGGCCGGGATTGCATCATGCATCCTCAAAGAACATGTTCACATTATGGAAAGAGGAAGCAAGGTATTAGTTTTGTGTTTATTCTGGTCTTGAAAAGTGTTTTAAATTGTCTATTGAATATGAGTGGGTAAAATATTTTCAATTTGGTTCATTTAAAGGAAGGGCCTTGGTCAAGTTTGTGGGTAATTGGTAGTAAGAAATGTTGCTGTTATGAGCTTTTTCTTCAAACTATGGTGAATAATTTTTCATAGAAAGTTTCAGGTTTGTAAATAAAGATATAGTATAGGTTTTTCATGTAATTTGATTCATGATTGTTTATTTGTTATTGGGATTTTGTAGCAATGTAGTTACCACAAATACAAAGGCAACATAATCGGATGTTGTAGAAATGCAATCATGATAAGTACAAGGGAAAGATAATGCTGACCTAAACCAAATGCTATGAATCTTTTTGTCATTACACGTATGTTATACAATGATAGTAGATGCTTGCCTAACATTTAGTTGAATAATTTGTAGTGTTATAGAAATATGAGATGAAGAAACTTGAGATGTGTTAATGAGGCTTTCGTTTGTCTATACTCTAAGTTCCTAATTACAAATGCAATAAGTAATTACCGAAATAAGATGAAATGAAGAAATTTGAAATCTCACTTTCACATGTTATAAGGCGCTACTACAAATGAAGAAATTTGAAATCTCACTTTCACATGTTATAAGGCGCTACTAGAGAGGTTAGAGTTGAGAAATTGTGGCAAGGTGCTTCTTTACTAGAGAGGTT
>LPNX010400736.1:397390-404890 GCA_001517045.1 Pseudotsuga menziesii
ATTATTCCGTGGTGTTTGCCTAGACTGCGCACTTTCTCCCTCCACATTGAAGTGGGCAATTCCTAATGAAGGTAACTCATGAAAACCAACTGGAATTGAAGAAGGCGGGTTGAACTGTTGGAGTTCTATTGATCCTTGGCCTGAGAATTCGAAACCAGAGACTCCCGATTGCAGAAGACAACTATTTGGGGATTGAAAGCTCGGACTGCGTGTGACTACACTTGTAGATTCCCAAGCTTGTTTCTGAAGATAGTTTAGCTGCATGCCCCTGGCTTCATGAGAAGGCATTCCTGCCATTGTATCTTGATTCCTCTTTCGGAAGCTGACATATGCCATTCCATTGAACATGTTTTCATAAGGTGGTAGGCTTTGGTTAGCAGCGGATGCCAAATATTCAGGGTTTGCATAATTAGGATTATTGATGTTCGGGTTCGGTGCATATGCATACTGATTGTTTTGTGAAGCCCCTGGATTCAAATTTAGTGAAGGCGCATGACTGAAATTTCTTTGTTGGCGGGTTTGCATCCCAGTAATGTTAGATGTAACTGAAGAAAGTTCCCTGGATATAAAGGAGCCTTGGAATCGAGAGTCTGGTGTTGGGCTGTACAGTTTACAAAGAAAATCAAAATCATATTTAGCTGTAGCTAAATTTGATAATATAGGTTGAAACAGGAAGGAACAAATATGCTTTAAAGAATCTTACAAATGTTGCTGGACTCCACTCTCTCGAACAAGCTGTAAAGCTTGCTGTACTTCTTCCACTTCTTTTTCTGAATATTGTGAACACAGTTAATAAACTTTAATTGCATAAATATATAAACTTTAATTGCATAAATATATATTGCATATTTTAGTATACCCATAAATTGATAAAGCTATTTTGTTATGAGATCTCTAAATTTGTTAGAAAACTATATTTACAGATCCAGATGCATATACACATCTGTCCATTACTTGCATTACGTGCATAGTTTATTCCTAACTGAATGAATAGGGCGAATTCCATGAGCCAACTTACTTTTTAAAATATAAGCATAGTAAGTTTTGGATTTGTCCACAATGCGGAAATGTTTTAAAATTCTGCATTAATTTAACCTCAGTAAAGGAGAGAAGGTTGGGCTGACCTTTACGATGGCGGTTCATGTGGCCTCCTAGCGCTTGAGCTATAAGAAAATTTTGTCCACAAAATTTGCATGGGTAATGTTTTAAATTGGGATCTTCGTCTTCACCTGATTCTGACTGGGATGTCCGTTTTCTCTTATCTGCATAATACGCTATGGTTGTTAGTGAAATTGCAATATAGATTTAAAAAAACATAGAAGGTAAAGGATTTTGAAATTTTAGAAACGAAATCTGACTTTGCCTAAGATTTAGGAAAATTTTGTCTACATAGATGAGATTAAATGGAGATCTTCGTCTTCCGCTAGTTCTATGTCCGTTTTCTCTTATCGGCATACTACACGATTGAAATTACAATCTAGATCCTACAAAAATACTTGAGCGGTGAATGATTTTGCAATTGTATGCAAGAAGGATTTACACTTATGTAAATACAATATATTAGGTGGCTAGATTGAGTTTTTTTAATACAGTCCTGTCAAAAGAAGTGATCAGCTACAGCAAGGTCATTCAAAAGATGTAGTTAGCCGAATAAGCGAAAATCGTTAGGGCTTTAATGGAAACAATCCTGTCAAAAGATGTCAGCTACAGGAAGGGCATTTAGAAGAAATCTTTAGGAAAACAGTTGGAGCAGAATAAGCGAAAATCGGCAGGGCTTTAATGGAATACGAGAGCAGATTATAAAGTTGAATTTAAATAGGAAAATTTAATTTATAAAAATCTTTGGGAAAATTTATAAGAAAATAAGTATAAATGAACAAATCTACAATATAATACAAGGGAAGAAATGTTTACAGTAATTTGGAAACGATTCAAGCTTCCAACTAATATTAAATGAGAAAAATCTACATAGTCTTCAAGCAACCAGCAAGATTCCCCGGTGTATATGAATACAAAGTAAAAGGATCTATACAGGCTTGCAGAACTGTCGAGCTAACTCCGGATCAAGATTGAACAAAGAGTGTACTTTAGACTTCTATGAACTGTCAAGCTTACTCCGGATCAAGATTGAACAGAGAATGTACTTTAGACTTCTATGAATTCTTAGACGAGAATCCAGGGAAATGTCGCCAGATATTTTGCGAATTCATGAGAGACAAGAATCCAGGGAAATGTCGCCAGATATTTTGCGAATTCGTGAGAGATTTAGCAGTGAAGTTGAATATTAAAGAATAATGAGAATGGGGAGGGAAAACCAAAAACCGAAAAAGGGTTTTAAAAGAAAGCTGACTCCATGTTCTTGGACACAGAATTGGGACTGATGTTCTAATTGTATGAATCCGCTGGGGCTTGGTCATATGAATGCTTGACTGCTTTCTAGTTTCACATATTAGATTGTCTGATTGATAAACAATCTTTCCCTGCCTAATAAATAATATTAATGCAAAGCTCAGTTAGATGTCACAAGATCTAACCTGGTCTTCCGCTTGGTGAGATGCAACTGTTCAACGGATCCAATTGAGAAGCAGGTATTTGCGAGGGCGATCCGGAACCGGAACCAAGTTGAGAGACACTTGAATGAGGTAATGCTGGCCACTCAGTCTGTAGCTGCATCTGTGAGAGAGCATCTTCAGTCTCTTCAATAAAATCATAAAATCCTTCATCAAATCCTCCTGTGTCTTTAATGTCCGACGTTCCACCTTTGATATTTCTGGTAGGCCAAGATTCTGTTGCAACAGGCCGCCCAATAGGTCTGGCTGTCTGCTTAGGCGGATGGTTGAGATCAAGTGGAGATCCCTCATGTCTCGTCCTGCAAAAGAACATTGAAGATCTATCACAATACATTGCTAAATAGGCAGAGTAATACATTGCTAAATTGGCAGAGTAGAACTTTGCTTCAGATTTTTCTGGAGCTAATACGTGAGCTTCAGATTTGCATGATAATAGAGGTGAGTTTCACTTCTAGAAGTGAAACTCGGTCGATTGATAATTTCAATGTATGCGAAGGCGTGCATGGGGAAATTAGGTTTGCCATGCATATCCTATTTAATATCCTATATTTTCAAATTTTGAATTTTTTTTAACAATATAATATTTAAAATAGATTTATCAGTGAATTAAAAAAAAATCCTATTTAATATCTTATATTCTTAATACATAATAAAATAAATTTATTTAAATTATAATTTTTTGTTTTAAAAAATGTGAATGCAATATATTTAGAATAGATTTATGAATGATTTTTTTTATTAAATGATTTCTAATAAAATGAGTTTATTATATTTGTTTTGGAGAGAATATATTGTAATAATTTTCTAGTCATTTTTTTTATTAATGGATAATCAATCATAGAAAAATATGTGGGTGCGTTGAACCTATTTGATTAGAAAAATATGAAGAATAAAAAAAATTTCAAACTATTTTCAAGTCTATATAAAGGTGGGTGACGGGACCAGAAACTATGTGGATGTGTTAGTGTAAAACTTTATAGGTAAAAAAAATATATATTTATAATATACTATAAATTTATTTATCTCTTATTTGATTGGAGAATAATGTGATATGATTTTAATTTTAAAAATTAATAATAATATTAATTGATAATTATGTTGATAGACGTTTTTATTTGAGATTTGGGGTGGACTACACCCTATGCTTTTTCATCTAGGGACGAGGATGAGACAAGTGTATTCTAAATAAACAATAATAAAAAAGGAATATAAAAAATAACTGATAGCTAGGTGATGTAGCAATGCATGGATAACATGTACCTAGGCATAGATAACTCACACTTAACCCGTTTAAAGTGAAGAATATGAGGACTAAAGAAAATCCAAACTTCTTCCATTAGATCACTATTTCTTAACCATTTGATCCTTATGTACCTGATCCAGCCACAAACTATGTGGTATATATGTGTGTGTGTGTGTGGATAACTCGTTTAACTAAAAGAATATGAGGAATAAACTGTGAGTTATCCATATATATATAGGACGATAGGGATCAAATGGTTAAGAGATAGTTATGGAATGGAAGACTCTTTGGAAATTTGTTTTATTCTTCATATTCTTCTAGTTAAACGGGTTCAACTATGAGTTCTCCATGCCTAGTTACATGTTATCAGTGACATTCTTCTTGTTTCTTGTTATCCATTTATCCATTCTTCTTGTTATCCATGAGTTAGTACACCCTGAGTGGGCCTCATGGTCAAGAGCATGTGGGACAGTGCAAGCTAATGAGGGTCACTTTTGGCACGTTAGATGCAATAGAAAACTGAAAAATCAGCAATCCCTCAACTTAATTGTTTTTTTTAGATACTTACACAAAATATCTTGCTTTGAGTAAAAAAGATTAAATGTAGGAAATTGAATCACGTTTTCAAATATATAAGGCTTATGTATTGAAATTTTTTATAACTATGTCAAATTTGATTTTTTCTAATAGTCACTTTTTTTTTAGGAAAAAGATAAGGTATATTTTTTGTGGGTGCAGCCTTTGAGGTCCTAAATGATGCTTTCGAGATACAAAACTTTACAGGCATATAGAGAACATATATCACTAGTGCAGTGCTATTTTTTGAAAATAAAATTAGTAATTTTTTTTTTTTTTTAATTATCTAAGTGTTCATTCCTCGAAAATGGTATGTCTTTTATGGGTGCAGCCTTTGAAGGTCTTAATGAAATAATCATGAATTGGGTTTTTTATAGAATATAAAGGTTAGTGTCTTCAAGTGCACCATATAATTTTTTTTTAAAACGATTACGAATTGAAAAAGTTATGGAAATAACACTAATGACATGTATTTTGAGTTAAGGAGTTAGGACACAATAAAAATTGAAAACAAATAGTAAAATACAATATTTTTTAATAAAAATTACATATTTAGAATTTGCAGAAAAAATGCTATTTATGTTTAAGATTTCATCAAAAATGACTATGTGTAACATACTGTAACGAGTGTGTAAACAACAATTTCTTTAGAAAATGGGGGAAATGTCCAATTAGCTATGGTTTATCATGTACCATAGCACAGGTTTGGTATTACCGAAGCAAATTCCAAACCATACACATAGAACTATTGGTGACATGTGAGCAAGTGAATTGGCATGTTTAAATTCAAATTACATTTCTCGCATTGTAGAATTTATAAACGCGTGCGCGTTATATAACTACAAAACGTGAGCGCGTTGTATAACTATAAAACACGTGCACGTTATGTAACTATAAGATGCGAACGTGTGTTGTAGAGCTAAAAATCTAGCACTATGTGTAATATATCAAATGTATGGATAATAGTTTAGAGGGGGTGGGGAAGGGTCAAGAGCCTAGGAAGATGTTTGAAGTTCAAGTGGGGATGGTTAATAGTAGAGAGGGGGTTGGGAATGGTCAAGGTCCTAGCGGGATGTTGTAAATTTGAGTGGAGAAAGGGGGATAAGGTGGAGGGGATAAAGTGGGTGATGGTTTGATGAGAGAGATGATTAGTGAATGGAAAAGTGGATATGGAGTATTAGGGGAGGAATAGGATGTGTTGGAGGAGAGAGACGAAGTAAGGGGAAATTGAAGAGATGGGAACGAGATGCTATAAAACATATAATAGGGGTCATAATGAGGTAGGGGGTTGAGAAGAAGGGATAAGTTCAAAAAATAGAAGAAGAGAGAGAGAGAGAGAGAGAGAGAGAGAGAGAGAGAATGATGTGGAGAGAGTGTGAGAGAGAATAAGATAGAGAGGGAGGGATGAATATAGAGTGAAGCAAAGAGATATCGAGGGAGCGATAGAAGGTGTGTGTGTGTGAGGGTTGATGGGGGAACATACATAAGGAGATAAAGGTGTTGGTTCACACATTTGAGAAAGAGAGAGAGAGAGAGAGATGGATGGTGTCACCATCATCACCACCATATTCATCATGTTGATCATCTTCATCACCATCTTCATCATCATCATCATCATGTTGATCGTCATCATTTTCATCATCATCATGAACATCATCATCCTCATTATCATGACATTCATCATCACCGTATTCATCATCATGGTGTTCATCATCATCATCGTCATCATCGTCATCATCACCATCATCTTTATCATCATCTTCATCATCATCATCATCATCATCATCATCATCATCATGTTCATCATCATGTTGATCATCATCGTCATCATGACCCTCATCATCATCATCATCATGTTCATCATAATCATCACCATCATCACCATCATCTTTATCATCATCATGTTGATCATCATCGTCTTCATCATCATGATAATCATGATAATCATCATCTTCTTCTTCATCATCATCATCATCTTCTTCTTTATCATCATCATGTTGATCATCATTGTCTGCATGATCATGATCATGATCATGATCATCATGATCATTATCATCATCATCATTATGTTCATCATCATCGTCTTCATCATCATCATCATCATGCACAAAGGTAGGGAGGGACAGTGAGTAAGTCATAGAGGGATAGTGAGTGAGGCGCATCTGTCTTCATCATCATCGTCTTCACCATCATGACCCTCATCATCATCATCATCACCATCATCACCATGTTGATCACCATCGTCTTCATCATTATGATCATCATCGTCATTGTCATCAGCATCATCATCTTCGTCATCATCATCATCATCATCTTCATCATCATCATGACCCTCATCATGACCCTCATCATAATCATCATAATCATCATCATCATTATCACGATGTTCATCATCATCGTCATCATCATCATCTTCTTCATTATCACCATCATGACCCTCATCGTCATCATCATATTCATCATCATCATCATGATCATCATCATCATGACCCTCATCATCATCATCGTCGACATCATCATCATCTTCATCTTCATCACCATCATTGTCATCATCTTCATCATCATCATCTTCATCGTCATCATCTTCATCATCATCATCATCATGTTGATCATCTTCATCATCATCATCATCATCATCGTGTCGATCGTCATCATCGTCATCATCATCCTCATTATCACGATGTTCATCATCACCGTCTTCATCATCATGATGTTCATCGTGATTATGATGATTATCATCATCATCATCATCATCATCATGATGTTCATCGTGATCGTGATCATGATCATCATCGTCATTATCATCGGCATCGTCTTCATCATCACCGTCTTCACCATCATGACCCTCATCATCATCATCATCATCATCATCATCTTGATTATCATCGTCATCATCATCATCATCATCATCATCATCATGATGTTCATCATCATCATCTTCACCATCATGACCCTCATCATCATCATCATGACCCTCATCATAATCATCATAATTATCATAATCATCATCATCATAATCATCATAATCTTAATCATCATAAGCATCATAATCATCATAAACATCATCATAATTATCATAATCATCATCATCATCATAATCTTCATCATCAT
>LPNX010400736.1:409890-439910 GCA_001517045.1 Pseudotsuga menziesii
TCATAATCATCATCATCATGTTCATCATTATCATCGTCATCATGATGTTCATCATCATCGTCTTCATCACCATGATGATGATGATGATGATGATCATCATCATCATCGTCTTCATCATCATGGTCATCATCATCATCGTCATCGTCGTCGTCGTCGTCATTGTTGTCGATGTCATCATTGTCGTCGTCATCTTCATCATCATAATCATCATCATCATCATCATCATCACCATCATGATAATCATCATCGTCTTCATCACCATCAGTATCATCATCATCATCTTCATCATCATCATTATGTTCATCATCATCATCACCATCATCATGTTCATCATCATCATCATGTTCATCATCGTCATCGTCGACATCTTCATCATCATCACCATCATTATCACCATCATCATCACCATCATGATAATCATCATCGTGATCACCATCATCATCATCGTCGTCGTCTTCATCATCATCATCATGTTCATGATCATCAACACCATCATCATGTTCATCGTCATCACCATCATCATGTTCATCATTGTCATCATCATCATCATCATCAACAACAACAACAACAGATCATCATCGTCTTCATCATCATCGTCATCGTTGACGTCATCATCATCATCATCATCATCATCATCATCATCATCATCATCATCTTCATCATCATCATCATCATCATCATCATCACCATCATGATAATCATCATCGTCTTCATCACCATTAGTATCATCATCATCATCTTCATCATCATCATCATGTTCATCGTCATCATCACCATCATCATGTTCATCATCATCATCATCATCTTGTTCATCATCATCATCATCATCGTCGTCGTCAACATCTTCATCATCATCATCAATGTCATCACCATCATCATCACCATCATGATAATCATCATCGTGATCATGATCATGATCATCATCATCATCATAATCATCTTCGTCATCATCATCATGTTCATCATCAGCAGCACCATCATCATGTTTATCATCATCACCATCATCATGTTCATTATCATCATCATCATCATCATGTTCGTCATCATCATATTCATCACCATGATCATGATCATGATCATCATCAACAGATCATCATCGTCGTCATCATCATGGCCATCATCATCGTCGTTGAGGTCATCATCATCTTCATCATCATCATCGTTGTCATCATCATCATCATCATCATCATCATGATAATCATCATCGTCTTCATCACCATCAGTATCATCATCATCATCTTCATCATCATCTCCTTCATCATCATCATCATGTTCATCATCACCATCACCATCATCATGTTCATCATCATCATCATGTTCATCATCATCATCATCATCATTGTCAACATCTTCATCATCATCAGCATCATGATAATCATCATCGTGATCATGATCATGATCATCATGATCATCGTCGTCGTCATCATCATCATCATCATGTTCATCATCATCAGCACCATCATCATGTTCATCATCATCACCATCACCATGTTCATCATTATAATCATCATCATCATCGTCTTCATCACCATCATCATCATCATCATCATCATGACCATCATCATCCTCATCAACATCATCATAACCATCATAATCATCATCATCTTCTTCATCACCATCATGTTGATATTCTTCATCACCATCATGTTGATCTTCTTCATCATGATGTTCATCATCATCGTCTTCATCACCATGATCATCATCATCATCGTCATCAATAGATCATCATTGTCTTCATCATCATCATTGACGCCATCATCATATTCATCATCATCATCGTCGTCATCTTCATCATCATCATCATCATCATCATCACCATCAGTATCATCATTGTCATCATCGCCATCATCATGTTCATCATCATCATCACAGTGAGAGAGGGAGTGATGGAGTAAGGGAGAGAAAGAAACATATAGGGAGGGATGTAGAGAGAATGAGGGAGGTATATTTAGAAAGAGATAGGGGTATCTAGGGATTATTGGGGGTATAGAGAGAAACATTTATATGCATGAAAAGAAGGGAACACTAAAAACATTTGCTTTGTTTCTAACCATAGAAAACATTTGTTTTCTTATGATTTTATTCGTTGCCTTAGTCGTGCACCTAACCTATTAATTGTGCTTAAAACTATTGCATGCGCGTTTTAATTCTAGAAATCGCGTACGTGTTTTTACTCTATATAACGTGTGCGGGTTTTTGGACTGTTAAAATAGTGGATTGTTTTTGTCCGAGATCAACTTTACTCTGTCTTTACGAAAATCCGATTATTGCGCAGTTTTTTTCAAGAGCACGAGCCCGCCTATGGAAATACTCACAATACACATTCTCCATCATTCTTTTTGTTTTGCAGATGCAGCATTGAGGACATCTTTCATGGTTGAGGAGAGCACATGATAAGATATCAAGCTTCAATATCATTTCATGGTGATGGTGGATATACACAATTGTACAAGAGAATCAGCTTGAGGAACAATTTATGATTTAACTTTCATTTGCTTATTATTCAAGAGAACCAAAGGTAAATTTTCTCATTCATCATTGTTTTGATGGGAAATATGAACAATTGAGAAGGAAGATTGAAGCACCTTGAAGGATCAATAGTTATAAAGCAAGTTAAAGGTTTGAAAGCTTGTAATTGAGGAGCAGCAAAAACAAACTATATTGAATTGATCATTGTGGTGATGGGGAATGTACGTAACCGAGGAAGAAAATCAGCAAGGAAGAAGAGACCTCAAGAAGTCATTGAAGAAGAGAAAGAAAAGAAAAGAATAGACATGATGAATCGGAGACTTTCCTTGGAAACTAATCCAAATCCAATTATAGAGGATATCATGGTTCATCCTATTAATCCAACACAAGAAAAAAGGAATCATTCACTAGAGGGACCTTCAATTTCCACAATAGTTGTTGAACAAGCACCCCATGGAATTATTCAAGAAGAAAAATGTAGGTGCTCATTAGGGGATGTTTCAAATCCCACATCACGTCAAAGTGATAAGTTACCATCTCAAGACGAAGCTCATGAAGAGGCGAGACATGGAGCATACTGTTGAAGAGGCGTTGGACATGGAGCATACCGTTGAAGAAGAAAATATTATCCAGACCATCAATGAAGATGTTGGAATTCCACCATCCAACTACCAGGAAGAGAATGAAGGAAAACACATTGCTACTGAAACGCCAGAGCGTACTGTTGATGCGCTAGATGATAGAATTCGAACCCCCTTACCTCCATTAGAAAGCACACGTCGAAGAACTCCGAAGCGTATACAAGTTGATGAAGGACTCCTCAATTCCATTGAAGGTACGCTATCTAAACGTAGTATTGCTTATCAAACTCAACAGATACTAAATAAATATTTTGTTTCTAAATGTGATGGAGATAAATTTAGATTATTTTTATCATTGTTAAAATCTAGGGGCATGAATATTGTTAGGAAATCGTTAGGGATAAAGATGATAAATACTTATGGACCAAGTTCTCATATAGTTAAAATCTTAGTAGATGCCTTTGGTAAAATTGGTAAGAACACACGTTCAAAGGACCCCAATGCGGCTCGTCGTGTGTTGTCACAAGCAATTGTAGATAAGAACACCAGGGTCCTTCATTTTCTCAAGCCTACATCTACACTAGTTAATTTTAATGTAAAAACCATCCGTAGGTATTCGATTATAAGAGAACATATTGACACAACCGCTCAGATAGATTTTTGGGCCTTTATTGGTCGGTTGCCATGTCGTGACATGAAGCTAGTTGATGCAATAAAGGGACTAGTGCAGTGTTTTTTGCATGATCACATAAGGCCTTCTTCAAATTGGAAGGATGTACTAAAACTGAGAAGGGGTTTAAAGGACCGTGAACCACATATTAAGCATCTTCTTGATATAACACAGACATAACTATACGAGAAATTTAGGAATGAACATAGACAATTGAATTTGGGGCAAAGATCTTTTGAGAAATGTAAGCCTTGGTATTTTAGAATAAATACTCTTTGTAACACTTATTGTTGTAGATACTATGTAGAATATGAATATTAGTATGAAACATTTTTGTACATTTGTTGTGTGTTGCATACTAACCATGTACAGGATTTCTCCTTGACAATACCACCGACTTCATCAAGAGAATTCATTCATAGTATCATGTGCAATAGGCCTGAGGGGCAAAGATACTATGAAAAATCTTGTTTGGATGGAACTTGCTCCAACTGTGCTGGAATGGCATTATTGAGCCAATGTATGCACGAGAGTGGAGATAATGAATTTGGGAATATGGTTACAGACATGAAAAGTTTCAAATATATCAGCTATGAAATAGTCCCAGGGAAAGAAAGCAAAAAAATACAATTGGTGACATCTCAGGTACATGCATTTATCTATAAATTTACGGTTTGAGCAGTTACATTTCATCCCTTACAAAAAAAAAAACTGATATTGAGATAATTTTGTGTCAACATGTACAAGTTAGTGACTTTCTCAAGGAATTTATTGAAAAGACACATCAATATGTTGAGCATGTCCACTTGGCATGATGGCAAGATGAGAAGTTTAGAATATGCAGAGATACATTTCCCCGTGATACTATACTTTCAGTTGTTGATTTTTCCGAGAACTACACTCTACAACCTCAAAATGAGATCCAAAGTTAGTATTATCACTCTGAGCAGGTTTCTTTGATGGTGCATATCACATATAGGCATGGCCCAAATAGCAGTGAAGAGCAAAGAGAAATTCTAAAGGAATATCACTTCTACATAAGTGATGATAGGTGCCATGACTTCCACTATGTACATCATTGCTTCATCATGTTCTATGATCATTTGAAGGGAAGGAACATATAGATGGATCAACACTGGATTTGGTCTGATGGATGTGCTGGTCAGTTAAAAAATGCATGCATATTTCAATGGTTGTGTTCATTGCATAAAAACTATTTTGAGACTAGGCATGGTAAAGGAGAGCATGATGGAGCCAAAGCATGTGTCAAAACAGCCCTATGAAGAGACCAATTGAAATTATCTACAGTATCTACTATTCGAAATGCTCAATCTATAGTCAGGTGGTGCACATCAATAATGGGAGAGGAATCAACTATGCGAGTAGAATCCACAAGAAAGAGACATGTGGAGAGATTTTTTTGGGAGGTGGTAGACATAGATCATTCACATGCATGGGAATGGAAGAATGTTCTTGGGACTCATGGATTTCATTCGTTTCGAAGCTATGATAACCCAGTATTTGAAATTTGGACCATAAAACTCGCTTGTTTTTTCCCTCCTTGTTGTGATGGTGATCGGGATGGGTGTGAATCATTGGATTGGGTTGATGGATGGGATCGCATATCACTTCCACTTGATCAACGTGCAATTCTTGAGTTAACTTCGATGGAAGAAAACCAATCATCTATTTCTATAGATTTTGATCATGTGTCAGACCTTGTACAACCTGTATGATGCATTTCCTTAACATTTATTTGTTTATTTACGTAGTATTGAAACTCACATTAATGGCCTTTTATCACACGAAAAATATTTGATCATATACCTACAATCATATTATGCAGGACACATATACGCAGTGGTTGCCTCAAAATATAGTGAATGGGGTGGTGATTACTAGTTGGCACGTTGTATAGAGGGAAAGCAAACTCTCATTATGTCCATGACTGACGATGAAAACAACCACTTCCCAATCGGGTCTATGGTTGTTAAAGGTGAATATCTTACACATGACAACAATGCAAGAAATAAGGGTGGATATGTTTTCAGGGATTACAAACCAAGTGCAAGTGTGTATCATTTTACCAACTTAATCATTTGTACAAACCTCCATGTACAAACAATGCCTAGCCAAAATTCATCGAAGGTACGCTACTTCTTACCGGATACAGAGCATGAGAGACTAAAGGAGACCATCATTACAAGAGATGATCCAAAGGGATTAGTTGTATGATAATAGGTGGGATCTAGCAGGATGAGGTATGTATCATAATTTTAATTTTCCCATCTATGTTTCTTATGAATATGTCAATTTTGTGTTCTTGATATGCCAAATTTTCCATAATGTTGTTTATAAATATGCCAAAATTTCTCTTATATGTAAAGTTAATGAACATGCCAAATTTTACATATGATCAATAAACCCTATATATCAATCATATGAACATTTCAAGATCTCATTCACATGATATACATAACATTAGAATACATGCATGTACCTCTTTAGGTCATACCTCTCAAAGTTCTTTGTAGGCTCTCCTATAGTAATAGGCACTTTACATGTCATTTTCCAAACCACTAAAAACGAGTGACTTGGAAGGTAGAGGGGGTGGTAGGCCCAGGGGGGCTCACAGCATTCACGTCCTCCCTGTTGACCAACCTCGCATCCGAAGGGTGACCTGAGGATCTATGGATGGGCTTAGTCCCATTGTGTTGAGAGCCCATCACCCTTTCCTGGTTGAAGAGAAATACAGGTGTAAGGCAATTCAAATTCAGGTATGGCATGCATTCAAATTTATGTTTACAATTCACTGCTATGTTAAAAGAATCTATTCATATTATAAGTTCTGTAATACAATCTCTGCGGACTATTCATAAACCATACAAGCAGCCACTAAGTGTAACAGAAAAATAAAATACATACACACAAACCATACCACATAAAACAACCAAACTCAGTTCATGATGCTGAGCTAGGCATTAAAACTTATAATTTACACTAATTCAACCATCTGTAGTCTTTGACAACATAATTCCCTGACTCCTTAACTGTGGGGAGTACTTGGGATCAGCCCAGAAACTCATTGTGAGGAGTACTACGGGAACCCCAAAGTAGCTGGTCGCTGAGAGGAATTTCCAAGCGAAACGGGCAACGACCCCCACCGATTGACTAGCATTCTCATGAGGAAAAATCCAGGCCCTGTCTTCTGGCAGTCTTGGTGCTCGAGTGACCACCTGAAGCCAATAGGAAGCCATTAAAACCGAGGTCCAAAACTCATTACCATATGTCACCACTTGACATACAAATCAGACACAATTGATCCCCCATGTTCTTCCTCACGCCTGAGAGGTCATCCACCATAGTTTGGGTCCTTGAACCAACACCGTCGAGACCATTCTTGATGACCCTCTACACAATCAGAATGCCACACAACCTCTAATTCAGACTTAGAATCATACCAATCTAAGCCAAATTTGCATACTGCACCATCTAGCCCCATGGCTGGTGCAAACCCAGACCCATTTTTCGGCTTAGTGATTGGCAGTGGACCCATGTCCACACCCCAAACTACCACCAACACCCCTGCTGGTGGCCCCAGCACGATCATGCAAATCATCATAAGCCAGCTACCACCACCCATATTGACCAGTCAAGTTGCCCCACCCATAACACATGGGGGCAGTTTCCTTGCCATTCACACTGTCCCGCTTGGCATGCCTGGGGGCAGTCGCCCTTCCACCTACACTGTCCCTCCTGTCACACATGGGGGCAGTGGCCCTTCCACTCAAACAATTCTGTTTACCACACTTGGGGGTAGTGGTCCATCCATAATGGTGCCACAAGTACCCCTAGTTATGCAGCTGCATCATGTCCCTACAAACCCCACCACCATTGCTGCCCCATCTCACATCAACCTTGGGTCAAACCTTCCTTTCATGGCATGCATCAACCTTCCTGACTTGGATCGGTTAACAAATGACCCTATCCGCCATCAAACTTTTTGGCCTCCCATGCCAACCAAACTCCCCTCAGACATTCCCAAGTTTGAAGGGAAGGCAGGGGAGTGCCCCCAAAACCACATCATGACGTTTCACCTATGGTGCTCATCAAACAACATCGTAGATGATTTGATCAGACTCAGACTGTTCCAACACACCCTCACAGGTGCTGCAGCCAAGTGGTACATTGAGCTACCACAATCCAAGTACCTGGATTTTAACTCCTTGGCTTTCATGTTCTTATAATATTTCCAAATCCCCGTTAGATACGACGAAGGGGTGGAGATCTTGTTATCTTGCTGCTAGAATACTACAACCCAGATAACTAACCACATCCATGAGTGCAGGTGACCCCGTATTTTGTGAAAGATTCAACTTAATGAGAGGATCTTCTTGGATTGGTTCCTAAAAACTTTTTTACCACCTATAGCAAAGGACCTCGCATCTGAACATCCCCAATCTGAAGAGGAGGCCATCTTGAAATCCCAGTAGTTTGATCTGATCTATGCACAGTCTTGATATGTTTACACTATCATTCCATACGCTCCCCATGCAGGCACCTCATATTGGGATACACTAGGGGAATCCCATGCCATAGATGGCATCATAGGTTTTGTCTCCCACCAACCACAGCATCATCTGACATTGCCTGCAATACCATCACAACCAAGCAAAACCCCTAGTGTTGTTTACCAAAACCAAAATCTGGACTATGCAAGAATGGTGTCCTAGTTCGGAGCCACAACTTCTTATGCACAACCTACGCCACCATAGTAGGCCCAGGCATTGGATTGGTTCGCACAACAATACGCAGGACAAATGCCCACATTTGTGGCACCAGCACCCACCCAAGTCTACTATGCACCACCGGTGCAAGCCGTTCAAACCCCCTCCCCCACTCCGCCAGCACCTTTAGAACAGGTGTTTGCACAACAAAACCATCTTAACCAGCCATCCCCAAATAACCAACAAGGGAAAGCCAAAAATGACCGAGCACAGAACCAAGGAAACAATCAACCACAGGGAGGCGGTCAACAACCAAACCCTACCAACAATGTCGGGGTAAACTGGCTAGCCCAAAATCCTCAGCAACCAAATGCACCTAGATGCAATGCTCTATTGCGCACAAAATAGCCATGCAATTTGTGTGAGGTCTATGGGCACTGCACACACGAATGCCCATTCATGGGTCGCGCCAAGCAAGCCATTTACAACGAGGTTCAGCATGCCACTAATACAACAACCCAAGTTCAACCCAACCCATCACTACCAGGGCCCCCACACATGGTCCTCCAAAACCCATTACTAGTCCAAGGACTAGTAGCAACTGCACCCTCTCCCTAGCCCAATCCGAACGCCTCGGGGGCACCTTCGATAGCAAAAATAGGTGTTCACCACCTGCTAGCTATGCCAACCGAAGAGGTCAATTTACAGACCAGAAAAAATTAGTACGGAACCAACACCGAACCCGCTGACACATCAGCGACATCTACGTCAAAAACAACCAATGCACCTCTTCAGCTACCCCCTTTCCCTACACACCCCCCCATACGGCGGGTTGCCACCAACATCACGACTAGAGCTGTTGTAAGCTACAACATAGTGGATGATTTGGCCCAAACACCTACCGCCATGTTCGCTATTAAGGCGCTCAAAACTTGCCCAATGCAGTGGAAAGCCTTACTAGCCTTCCTTGGTGCTATAGACCCCTCTAACTCCAAGTTGATCACATTCGACATGGAGAATGGAGAACCACGGATGCCATCAACCATCTCCTTCCAAATTTCGGTTTCCATCTAGAATTTAGTTGTGCACCGGTGCATAGTGGATGAGGGGGCATCCACATGCGTTATGTCTACACTAGTCTGGTAGAAGCTTGGATCCCCAATTCTGCAACAATCCTATACAACTCTGTGGGCTTGTGATGGCCATCCCACTAAATCCCAAGGAATCCTCCCCAATGTCCCCATCACATTAGCCAGGAAAACAATACTAATTGACATAGAGGTTGTCCATTCTCAGTTGGACTATAACCTTCTCCTCAGAAGAAGTTATATGTACGCCATGAGAGCCGTAGCATCAACTGTTTTTCATCTCATGATGTTCCCCCATGAAGGGAAAATCATGATGGTTGACCAACTGACTTATCACGATGTGCAAGGGATAACTGCACTAGCCAACGTTATCCCTACAATCAAAACCATTGATCCACAAGGGTTAACCGCACCCGCCAATGTTATCCCTACAATCAACACCATGGTTGACAACATACCAGCCTTCCCATTGTTGAATGTGGGCCCTGGGTTTTTTACCGATACCACCACGATGGCTTCTTTCCCCTTAGTGTCACCACCACCAACACCAAGTGAGACTACAGATTTGTGCATGCTCTCATCCAGCACTGCTGCACCCAAACAAAAACCGCAACTACAGCCCTAATCGCAACCACAACACCATCCGCAGCCACAACACCATCAACAGCCGTAGCATCATCAGCAGCCGCAGCATCATCCGCAGCCGTAGCATTATGCACAGCCGCCACCACAACCTCATCCCCATATGCAACCTTCAGGGATTTATCTGGTCTCTTCCCCATTCCACACAATTCCCTTCCTCTTTCCCCCGCCTGGTGTCATGAGAAAGCCAGTAATGGATACCTTAAACTGACCCAATTTTACATTGGGAATCCCATGTGGTACCTTGATCCACCGTCCCAACCACCAATGCCCCAGGTAGTCTTAACCACCGTGAAACCCATTGCGGTCAAATATCATCCTCCACCCGGCTCGCAAAAACCAACCACCACACCCGCACCCACACCACCTCACCCAAAAAGGGCCAAGGGAAAAAATGCAAAAGCTACCGCTGAACCTCGACAGATCCCGCATTCCACCGTTTGTGAAGAACAGGGCCATCCAACTCAAAAATTCCCTGAGATTCTCATAATCCGCATGCATTTGGATGCCATGGATACAACAAAAAACCTCCCTGTGGTTGAATTCCTAAGAGGGCCAATAGTGAGAAACAAGTCATTGAGAACAAACCATGCTTGCGCCCTTTGCGGATTGTATGGACACTATTCTCACCACTACCAGGACTTGGCTGAGTTTTAGTCCGCCCTTAGCCAACTTTGGAAACATTCCCTTGAATCTAAAGTCACTGCTATTGAGGAGATCCACCCTCTGGTTTCTTCCTCGACCACCACAACCATTTACATGATCTCTAGCTCCAGTAGTCCTTTTGTCTCCTCGCCCATGAAAGATCCACCTGATCTATCCTGGCGCCATTGTCAGTATGATGGTGAGATCTGTAAAACCACCAACGATTTTACCCCATTTCCTTTAAACCATGGTGTGGAATCGGTTCTTCCTAGCAAAGGCCATATTTCACCACCTCGCCTTGCCAATAATCTTTTTCTTGGCAAGGGGACACATTTCTTCACTGACTTAGATGGTCGGCTCTTGAAGAATCCCCGCATTGGGCTCCACCTCAAGAGATCCCATGCCTGATACCACCACCATGACTCACTTATAGCGTAATTTTTATTTTTTGTTTTCCATCATTTTTACCCCGAGTCTGTGACCCCCTCTAGTTGTTGTTCTGCTTCTAGTCGTAGTGAGTCCATTATAGAACTCCGTCGCATCATTTGCACATGAGAAGGTAGATATTATCCCTGCCCCTGCACTCGTAGGAGTCCACTGGACAGTGCAGTCCCCCATCTGCACATGCACACAGTATGTTGCACGTATGATATAGCTACCACCATGCTAGCATACCATTAGGTCCCCAGACCTGCCCTGAAGGTTGAGGCCTCTTCGTATCTCCCTGGTTGCACAACGCTCCCAGGTTGAGAAACTAAATTTAGACTGCTTCCCTCCCTGCTGATTCCTTGGGCCATTTCCTAGAGTAACGTCAGTTTGTGTGTCACCACACGAATCACATGTGTACGTTGAGCTAGCTCCATACCCATAGGCCTCCATTCGGTCTAGTTTTTTCCCCGTGCACCATTGCACTAGGGGCAACACCATTAGCTGCCAATCGAAAGTCACCCAGAGCCTGTTCGAGACACCTCTCACACCTCCGGGCTCAAATTTCTATCCTCTATCTTCTAATGAGAACATCGTCTCATGTTTAATAAGTAATTTTCAGGACCACTTCCCGGAAGTTACCTCAGTTTATGAGCCACATCCTGGTGATACAAGTGTCTTCGGACCTGTACTTGTATCACACTTTCCTACCACTATTCATGCGGGCTCTCGGGCCACTTCCCGTAAGGCACATCACTGTATTTTAGCATATAGCTGTCTAATCCGCCCACCGTACCTTAAGCGGGTTTTCGGACCATCATCCGGAGGATGGATCATCTCCTTTGCATGCATTTGGCACATAACGACCTCAAGACTTACACTCACATCACATGTAGTCAAGTCCGTCCACCACAACTCACACATGACTCTTCTGATCTCTGTTAGAGAGAAACCTCAGTTTACGTGTCTCTGCCGCACCGATTCACATGCCTATGCCGTGATCTATCTCGTGCATGTATTGTATGATTAAGAGCCGCCTGCTCCATCCATACTGCACAGATGACCTTTGGACCATTGTCCACTATCCCCCTCTGCATCCTTTTATGCTTTCTCGAGCAGAGGGGCCGAACTCTATGAAAAAGCTCACCATGGGTTGTCGTTAAGCTGTTTTCCAGCCTTCTCATCAAGAAAATATTGCTGAGCAAACTTGGTTTTGTTCATGCTCAAAAAAGTATCTGAATGACCGTCCAGTCAGTATAGGCTTAACCTTTTTTGGCCTGACTGGACTACCAATGGTAAAGAAGTCTCCCATCCCCTAAAGGATGGGTGAGCTCTCCTGTGTATACTTTTATCCTTTTTTGGGCACAAGAGACTACCAACGAAAAAGAGCCCCCACTGGAGTCTTCTTCATGCTTTCATACTCTCTAAAATTGAAAGCACCATCGAGCATTTACTTTCTTGGGCTCGCCAAAAATCCAGGAGATCATACCACAATGGTGTCTCTAGACACCAACCCACAGATAATAGTTTGGAAACATTCCCACTTTGGGTCGCCTTTGTTCAGAGTAATATTTTATGTGTCTTCCTTGGATCCCATCAATACCAAAAGTGTCTACCTCCCCCAATTATTTCCCATCTGCAGTTATATTCCTAGTATTACAGCTATGATCCCTTTCCCATGAGTCAATTTCATTTGTTTCCTGGTCCACCCTACCGTTATACTCTGAACAAAGGAAGTTTGAGTCCACTACACTCCCCCTGCCCCTGTTCAACTCCTTCCCTTTCCTCCCCCATTCAGTGGGTCAGTCCTTAGATTGTCTCACATCTTTCGGTTATCTCCATCGCGCTTCTGGTCAAGGAAACACCATTGCCTTGACAAGGGGCAGGTCTCCCTCTCGGTGACGACAACACATGTATTATAGAGGATAGACCTAGAGGTCCTTGTATCCTGGTTTCATTAACCTCATTGATGAGTTCCTTGGACCACTTGAGAGGAGTCCTTAGTGCCTCTTGGGATGGTTGTTTCTCACATGCTCGACTCCAACTACATCATCGCACCATTGAGATTTGTATAGGGTATTGGTTCATTGCAGTATTTGGTCGAAGACCCCAGATGTCACCTGACTCTAGAACATTGATGAGTCTATTTAAGGGATCCCAATAGGTTCATGTCCCTTGTGATTTTTGGGTTGTGTTGGAGACAGTGTTCAGAAGCCCCAGCAATGCTTCTATATAGATTTATGATTGATGCAGCATATTTGTACCACAAACACTCTGACTCTCTGTCAGTGAGTCCCTACAGCTATGTACCATTCCAGATCCAATAGGCCATCAATTGTGAATATATAGCATTCCATGAGAATGCCATGGATCCAATGTAACAGTCCTCCAGATTAGTATTGTATTCAACCACTCATTGAGGAAGCCACTATTGTAACAACAGTTGTACATGATCGGCTCTTGTATTATAGAGCTTAGATCACATTATTCTTTTGACATCGTTACGAGCATGGGGTTTCCCACCTCATCCATATACATGTCACACATTATTTTTATCTCACCCATTGATGGGAACCATATTAATACAAAAACCAAAAGCCACCATGCCCCAGCCCAGGAAGCACCACCTCTCCCCAGAAAATCCTATGATGTCCGTCAGCCATACGATGAGATCCTACCCTCACACATCAGGGGGCAATATGTTAACCCAAAAAATACCTCACTAATCTCTACATGACCTACACCATCCAAGGACATCCCTGCACGACCCTCATTTGACCCCCACACCCTCAAAAAGGCTTAAAAATATGAAAAAAGGCTTAAAAACCCCTAAAAAGAGCCAAACTAGCTCCCATAGGGGCTAAAACCCCTCAAAGGAGCTTACAACCCCCAAAGGAGCTAAAGATTGGGTGAAAGGGGATAAAATCCCAAAAAAGGGGCTAAAGCCCCAACCAGGGGCTTAAAACCCTAAAAATCCCAAGAAAAAGTATAAATAGAGGGGTGGGGGTCACTCTCAAATGACTCCTTCACTCCCTAACATTATGTTTCCTATGTGAGTGCCTTGAGACCATTTGCCTCTCAAGCCATTCACCCTCCCTCTCCTCCATTCCTCCATTGAGCCATAGTTCCCCATTCTTAAGAGAGGTGCTCTCCCAAGCTAGGGCATGGTGGCCCATTCCAACCAGAAGGTATACTTGTCTTTTCATGTTTTTGCTTTGGTAGATTGTAGTTTTCTAACATTATTTGTTTGCAAGTTTATTGCTTAACATTTTCTTGTAGGTTTCCATTGATTGCTTGTAGGTCTTTTGGTTTTCTAACAGTTTGATGCAAGGTTGTGGAGCTTAGACCTAACCTTGTGTGCAAGGGTTTCATTTCATTTTTTGTTGGTTTCTTTCTGTTCTTCCATTCTCACAGAAACCCCACCCTTTCGTCCTATAGATGGAAGGGAGCCGTTCCTTCCTGTAGCAAGGGCGAAAGCCCTACTACACATGCCAACAATGTGAAGTAGACGTTATTGGCCTTGTCAGAAATATTATGAAGGGTAGTGAGAAAGTATATAAGAAAATGGAAGGAAAGGAGCTGTGTTTTTGATGTCATTAGATGGGACATTATCCTAGCTAGTGTCCATTGAATAAGAAAGAGACTACCAAACAACGAATATGGGATGTATGAATTTTAAGTACTGTATCAAGAAAGGATGATCCATCATCCTTGATTGAGACCTCTTTGTCATTGATCTCTTTTTTTTCCCTTTAACACCATGTCTAGTGTTGTTTCGTATGTGGATAATGGAGCTTTGAGACACATGACATACTATAGGTTTTTATTCAAAAGGATTTAGAAGTTGGAGGGAGTTGTGACTGTGGAGCTTGGTGATAAGGCCACTTTTTATGTTAGATAAGTTGTATCCATTTATTTTTATATGCCTTTAAGTGATGTTCTTAAGCTAAGTGATAATGTATTAGTTCCTGGTTTGAGGAAGAACATGCTTTCATTACCTTGTATGATATATTTACATTGAAGATTTGCATTTGAGAGACAACATTGCACCATCATTGATTATAGTATATCTATTCCAAGGAATTTAGCTTGAGGGATGAGAGAGGGTGGAGTTTGTAGGTTACTTTTTTTACCAATGAAACATGTACTTTCTAGTTAGGAGTCCAAAAAGAATGTAGGAGAACATAGATCACCAATGGCAATGAGTGTACCTCCTAGGAGATATGCTAGTCATATTGCATTGGTTTCTTCCATATGTGTGCCTTATAGTTGTTCATTAGAGGAGATGTGCTTTCATTACCTTGTATGATATATTTACATTGAAGATTTGCATTTGAGAGATAACATTGCACCATCACTGATTATAGTCTATCTATTCCAAGGAATTTAGCTTGAGGGATGAGAGAGGGTGGAGTTTATAGGTTACTTTTTTATCCAATGAAACATGTACTTTCTAGTTAGGAGTCCAAAAAGAATGTAGGAGAACATAGATCACCAATGGAAATGAGTGTACCTCCTAGGAGATATGCTAGTCATATTGCATTGGTTTCTTCCATATGTGTGCCTTATAGTTTTTCATTAGAGGAGATGTGCAATACATTGATGTTGATATTATTTCTAGATTTGTAACCAATGAGAATGTTGTAGAGTATAGGGACATGGTTAATGGATTATATTAGATAGAGGGAGTTACCCTTAGATTCTCTTAGAGAGGAAGTTACCAAAGATTTTATTCTTGCTTTAAGATTCTCGTATGGTGAGTGAGTTGACCTAATTTAGGATGGTTAATTTGTCAAAGAATTTGAGGTACATGAGAGGTATTCTCATGATGATAGGTTGATGACTACCTTGTAAATATTTTTTCCTATACCACAATCCTTGTAATGAAGGATTGAGGAGTTGAATTGTTCAGATTACTATTTTGTTCCCTTGATAGATATGATGCACTAGACTTGATCTTGCATGGACATGTGATTATGTTCATAGAACATCTTGGATATTTTTTATGTTGTGTCCATTGATTTTGGCCCATGATACTAGCTTTGAGGATTTTGGAGTTTAGCATGTTACTTTTATTCCAGGTTTATGATTCCTTGATATGCATAGATGGTCATTTTTCTTTGGATCAAGATGATGTTACCCTAGGGTAATTTTTTGGAGAGGGAATCCTTCCATGGATGATGTGTTGGAGTGACTCTTGCATATTTCAATTCCTTGGTTGAGTAAGGATTTTGTTGGTTTTCCCTAGTTAGGGTTTCTTAGAGCTAATGGACTTATACTAACCTTGAGATATTCATGGATATGCTATATACATGTACTACATTTTGAGTATATAAATGAACATTTCAGCTATCCAAAACTTGTGCGATTTCTATATTTGATTTTTAGCCATAGATCCTCTTTATGCATTGCTATTTATAACCATAAATGTATTGTTGATTTTACATAAGTAAAACAACCCTTTTTTGACCGACTTGACCTCTAATTGAAGAATATGGTTGTAAAATAGAAATTTAGATCCAATTTATAAAGGATAAGTTACCTTGTAAGGAATTAAACTTATCCATATAATCTAAAATCTTTTCTCCTCAGATTAATTATAAGTTTTGACTATTTGGAAGTGAAATTACACCATTTCCATTACTATTTTATAGACTATTTTGCAATAACCCTAAGGATCAAATTCTCAAGGTTAAGATACAAGAAATTTACCAAATGTTGGGTTTAATACTAATTAAAACATGTTTTCAAATTGATTCATATAATAAATACATTCACATAAGACAATGGTACATGACAACATCAACACATTACACATAAATCACCCAAGAAAACTCTCTCCTAGAGGAAAACCAACAAACCGGCGAGCTTTCACTCATCTATTAATCAAACACTCAAGACAAGTGTTTACAACTGTGACTTGAAAGACCACAAATCACACTTCATTACATTATCATACTACATACTACTACTCCCTCACAGCATATCATGCATAGAGACCGCATATTCTCTATATTAACTAACTACTCATTAATAACAATTCAAAACTTCTTCAACTTTTAGTTATTATGTTACAGTTGACTTGACTAGTTCAACTTTGGTTAATTTCCTGTTAATCTTTGATCATTCTGTCAACTTCTCATCAACCAACAATTTTCCTTCGACCAAACAACTATTTGTTCTATTCGACCAACAATAATTCATTTGTCTATTGTCTCTGACTCCATTGAACTATTGGATTTTCCAAACAATTTGCATGTAAAGAATACAGCATTCCCAACATTCTCCCACTTGTTTTCTTCTTTGTATAAACATGATATTTCAAAATTTAGCTCACTTTAGTAGGGATAACAAACCCATCATTTCCATACATCAACAAAAAATTCTATGTACTTATCAACTTGGTTACGAGTCTACAAATTTTTCTAATGTGTCTACATTTTCTAGTAACACCTTATGGTTCTCCACTGTCTCCATCATAAAATGATATTGAACATTAATGTGTTTATTCTTTGAATGATATGTTTGGTTCTTTTCCAGGAATATTGCACTTTAACTATCACAATCCAACCTAACAACATGTTGTCCAAACACAACATTTGAACACAAACAAACAACTTCCTTACATGCACGAGTAGCTACCAAGTATTCATTCTCAATAGTAGATAGTGCAATGACCATATTTCTTCTACTCATCCAACTAATTGATCCACCAAATAACTTGAACACATACCCATTGGTCGATCGTTTACAACGGATATCTACATCCCAATCAAAATCGACAAAACCATGTACATTTATTTCCTTGTTGTCCTCAGATACTCCTCCATAATAGATTACATAATTCGTTGTTCCATGTAGATACTTGAATACTCTCTTAAATATTGTCCAATTCTCTTTTCTAGGTGTCAACATGCCCCTACTCAATACTTCCACTTCATGAGAAACATCGGGTTGAGTATTAGCCATAGCATACATTAGACTACCTACAACAATAACATAGGGCACATGTAACATGTACTCTATTTCTTCTTATGTATTAGGACATTGTTCAATAGATAGATTGACTCCCAGAGGAATTGGGACCTTGACTGGTCTACTCTCTTACATGTTGAAATGTTTTAGAACTATCTCAAAATATTTCCTTTGACTTAACTAGAGCCTTGAACATGGTCGATCTCTTCTTATTTCCATTCCACTAATGAAATTTGTTGCTCCAATATCCTTCATGTTGAACTTGGAGTATAACTACATTTTCACCTCCTTTATCAGATCCATCTTATTTCAGACCAACATGTTGTCGACATATAAAACTACATATATGAAATTAGCATCGACTTTCTTTTGATAAACGCAATGATCATCTTAAATTCTCACAAACCCCAACTACTGGATATACATGTCAATCTTCTGATATGACATCCTGGGTTATTGTTTTAAACAATAAAGAGTGTTCTTAAGTTCACAGACCAACTCTTTTTCTCCATCCACTATAAATATTTCACGTTCCTTCATTTAAATTTCTTTTTCAAGATTTCCATGAAGAAATGTTGCCTTTACATCCATTTATTCTATATCAGTATAAAATGTTGTAGATAAATACATTAGTACCCTTATGGAAGTTAACTTAGCAATAAGAGATAAAATCTCATGAAATTCTACTCCCTTGACTTGGTAATATCCTTTCTCTATGAGTCGAGCCTTATACTTCTTGACTTGACCTGTTGCATTCAATATTTTCTCAAATACCCATTTATTATCAATGGGTTTCCTTCAATTTGGTAATACGACTCGATCCCATGTGTAGTGGGGATTTCTCCCCTACTGCGTGGAAAAGAACCTACCCTAGATCAACCAGATCATAGGGTAGAGTTCATGGTACGAGGGATTTCTCAACCTCGACTTGCAATAAAAAATAATAATGAACAGTGACAATAACAAGAATATTTTTATGATTTATTTATATTTTTTATTTAACAAACTAAAAGAAACAACATGCATACCTTTATGTAAAGTGGGCCATTGCAATCGTTTGAGGAAATGGTCCACTGGCTCCACGGTATGGGGGAGACCTTCACAATGTTTTTATAGGATTATCCAAGGTTGTTTGACCCATGGTTTTTTATTGTGCATGGTATTTATCTATGGTTTTTGACCCATTCTCATTTTAGGGTTTTTTGGTCCTTTTTGTAGACAGTGGGGATAAGTCACAATAAATGCTCAACTTCCCTATATTTGTGGGGGAAGGAATAATAATGTTTTGGACCATATTTGGTGGAATTTTAGTTGTGAAGGTCAAAATGAAGGAAATAATGGTGGGATAACGATGTATAGTTATGGTTTGGACCATAGAGAGCTAGGTGAAATCTTTTTGGTGTTAACCTCATGTTTCATTTTTTCTCAAGCACTCCATTTATTCTTCCACCACCATTTTCCAGCATTTTCCTTCTCTCGAGTCGATCGATTCCTTTACAGACCTAGGATCGTCTTCTATGGAAGATAATGCAGAAACAAATTTGAGATCAGGTGGGATATACCTTTATAGTAGTTTCCTTGTTAAACCAAACCTCCTAACTTTCAGAGTTTGTTGTTCCACCTCTTCATCAAATTTGGTCGACTCTCCCAAATCCAAACTTTCATCGTTCATTTCAAAGCCTTACTTTTCTTTTTCCTTTTCTATTTTAACCTCTTCATCATTGGAAGTTCCTCTGACTTCCATGAAGATCACAACTCTACTATAAATTTCCTTCCTATTCATTGGGTTCCACAGCTTATATCTTTTCACTCCATCCTTGTACCTGTTGAATATGCACTTCATTGAATCACCATCAAGTTTAGTTATTTTCTCCTTTGGAACATGCACAAAGGATTCACAGCCAAACACTATAAGATGTGTAAGAGAGGGATTCTCACCAGCCCATGCATGATATGGAGTCTCATTAACAAAATCAATCAACGATGACCTATTCAGTAGGTAACATGATGTGTTGACTACCTCTTCCCAGAATTCTTGTCTGACATCTACACTACTAAACATGCTCCTCACTTTTGTTAATCCTTTCAGTAACTTCATTATATTGAGGCATGTATGGAGGTTTGTTTTTTCAAGATATACAATGGTGTCTACATGACTGGTCGAATGCTTTTCCATAGAACTCTCCTCCATTATTAGTTCTCAACACCTTGATATTTTTACCAATATGATTCTCCACAAGAGCTTGAAACTCTTGAAACTTCTCAAATACCTCATATTTATACCTCAGAAAATACAACATGTCATTCTTGATAAATCATTAATGAAAGAAACATAATACCGATATCCTCCTAGTGAAGGGACCAACACAAGTCCAAACACATCACTATATATTAATTCTAGTATTTATTTATCCCTAATAACACTATATGAGCAACTTAAATGTCTTTATTTACCTTAAATACATGTTCACAAAATTCAACTTCTTCAAAGAAATCACAAATAGCTTCGACCATACCTTTACTGTGTCTAGCATGAAGACCTTTCTCACTTACATGTACCATCTGTTGATGCCACAACATGAACAATTTGACTAGAAACAAATATATGCTCTCAAAATCTGAACACGCCATATTAGCACTTTCGTCAATGTCTATTATTCCCAATATATTATACAGGGTTCCATTTGAACTCCCCTCATCAATACCATCACTCCTCGCACCATCTTGCACGTATATTTCTCAAATAGAAACTACACACATGCATTCCCCATGTTAATGATTGATATTAGGTTTCAATCCAAACATAGGATATGCAACTCGTGGAAGTGTTCCTATTCTTCCATATTTCGGTTTTAGTCAAAACTTTACCTCATCCGACTATCATAGTCAGTGAATCATATCCTATTATAAAATCACTGCCATCAATATTTTAATACTTATATAACCACTATCTGCATGGTGCCATATGATATGATGCACCAGATTTGATAAACTGGTTTCCAGTCGATTGTGTACTTCTGGATTCCAAATACACCTATCCCCTCTCTTATGGTGAAGACTTACCATCAATCAACTGGCCTTCTTCAAATCCTTTTCCTTTCTCCACTTCCATCGACTTGTAGTTGTGTCTATAATGTTCAACTTTGTCGCATTGGCAACATTTTTTTTCATTGGACCAAGTGATCTAGTCTTAGATATACCTATTGGATTTGACTTTCTACTAGATTTTTTACCTTTTCCTCTGTCTACTAGTCGACCTCTTAGCGTCAAGGATTCATGGACCACTCATTCCATGTTATTTCATATGATCTCTTATAACAATAGAGATTCAACTACATCATATATATTCAATGTCGTATTATTGTTTCCAATAGCCATGACTAGGCTATCCCAAGAATCCGACAACGAAAACAACAGACTGACGCATTTCTCCTCCTCAATGATTTTAATATCAACAAACAAAATCTTACTGATAATAGAGTTGAATGAAGTTAGGTAATCTATAACTAAGTCATCTTCACCCATCCTCAGAAGATACAACTTATTCTGAAGGAACAACTTGTTAACCAAATATTTTAACTGGTACAAGTTCCCAAAGTTTTCATACAACTTCTTTGTAGTGTCTTTTATGATACATTCAACAATAAAAAAAATTGATAATCAAATTCCGATTGTACTCCTTTCCTTTATGTCAATATTCTACCGATATTCCTTCGACACTCCAACCAAGGTCATTCTTGTGTCAACTACAATCCATTGTTCTTGATCTATAAGGAGATCTTCCTGGTTTAAGCTTCCAAATCTCAAATGTTTTGCATTAAAACTTTAAATTTCTATCCTTGACATGTTAGTCATTATAACTATAAATCAATGCTTCCTAAAGAATCCCACTAAAATAGGTATTCCTCAGATCTAGGGCCAAGCTAAAATCCTCAACAACAAAGACATCCCCTAACATCCAAATATAATACCAAAAGTTGGGTTTAATATTAATTACAAAATGTTTGCAAACTGATTCATATAGTTAAATACATTCACATAAGATAATGGAACACAACAACATCAACAAATTACACAAATATCACCTGAGAAACTTCTCTCCTAGAGGAAAACCAACAAACTAGTGAGCTTTCATTCATCTATTAAATAAACACTCAAAATAGGTGTTTAGAATTGTGACTTGCAACACAAGAAAACACACTTCAGTACATGATCATTCTAAACACTACTACTCCCTTGTAATATATCATGCATAGCCGTTATATCTTTTATATATATGTGCAATACAAGCAATTGTTCATTAATGGCAATTCATGAGTTTTCAACCACTTTCAATTATTCTGTTATAGTCAACTTGACTAGGTGAACTTTGGTCATTTTCCCATCGACTAGTCATTTTCCTTTGACCAAAGAACTATTATGGTTGATTAGCTGACAATAATTTCCCTTTATGTCATATCCAACTCCAGTTGACTTATACCAGTCAACTATCAACTTTGCTTGTTGATTTACTTGTAAAGAATGTAACATTCCCAACAAAACATTAATTGGCCATAAAAAAATTTACACCAAATTATGTGATTATATTTGCATAAGGATTATTTTGGGATAAGTGTCCCACAATGGTATGGTTTGTCCCCAATATTTTTTCCTTTTTTTAAGTTTCTTTACTCCAATCGAAGTATTACTCTTATCTGAGATTTATTACATTGACACAATTCTCAAATTCAGGTTATATCATGACATTGGAATTTC
This sequence comes from Pseudotsuga menziesii, assembly GCA_001517045.1. NCBI lineage: Eukaryota > Viridiplantae > Streptophyta > Pinopsida > Pinales > Pinaceae > Pseudotsuga > Pseudotsuga menziesii. The sequence continues at coordinate 432,869 of LPNX010400736.1, forward strand.
ACTACTTATGTTGTATAGGCTAGGGTTTGTAGGGTCCCAAGAGAAAATGTGTGTCAATTTATATAACTCTCTTATATAGATGAGGATATTGTGGGAATATAATAAACCCACTTCATAACTTAGGATAAAATATTTAATCAATTTTGATTAATTTCCTACCCACCAGCCTAGATAGTTGGCATCTACTTGCACCACATGGTCAATACTTGCCACATATACCCAAGGAAATATTTAATCCTGATTTTGGGTTGATCATGTCTACTTTATTGACTGCCAAAATTAGTAACTACAATTTCCTGTAGATTTTGTCTTTTAGAGCTTTATTCCATCTTTTCAGTTGATAAGGTAAAGCTAGTCAACTAGGAAACTGCTATCTTTTGTTTCCAAACCATCCTACATGAGTTTCTCTCCATATTCCAGGATTAGCATGTTTTTCCATCATACATGAAAACTCACTAATTCTTTTTCTAATTCATGAGGTCCTTGACTGATTTAGGAAGTGCTTTAGCCACCAATGGGGGTTTATCATATTTAGCAAGTCTATCTTTCTGAGCTTGATGAGTTGTCTCCAATAAACCTTGATTTTACCTATGAGGGATGTACCATTTACGTACACTATTATTCATCATTATTCAATGGAAAGATACACTTCAATATTCATCTCTTCATCCATGTGATTCAGTCTCTATTCTTCTCTCTATTTTTCTTAGATGATCATTCAATGAGTGCAAACTACAAATTGGGAGATAAAGTTCTTAACCTAGGGATACAAGTGTCGTGTTTGTAAAGTGAATTTTTACCTTTTTACTATCCATATATTTAGTGTTGTTTTGTTTTTTCTGTTGTAGTGTTCTATTGTCGTTGCCATATTTTGAACATTATTTAGTATTTTAATATTTAACTAAAACCTTAATCTCTAATTTGATTCTTTTTCCTAAACATGTAGACAATACAGAACATAGCTAGATCTACTTCATAAAATAGAAAAGTTCCCTAAGATTTTTTTAAGGGGAATAAAAATATTTCTTTGGAAAATTTTCTATTTTAGGAAGTAGGTCTACTTATGTTCCATATTGTTTACATGTTTAGGAGTTTTTTTAAAATTAGAGATTAAGATAAAAGCAAAATATTTTATTTCCAAAATTTGAATAACTTTTCCTTTTTAACATAAGTTTACTTTCAAAGTGCAATTTTTATGGAATATCACACATCAAAAGCACACATCTTGCACATCCTATTAAGAAACATTTTTTAATATATTTATTGGTTTATGATGGTTGGTATTAGCGACATGACATAGCGTAGAAAAAATAGGGCCAACAATGTTCATTTGGAGACAAACCTTAAAATTAATATTCATAAAAGTAACACATACTCTCCTCCTTTTGGTTTAGAACACCAATATTGTATTAGACTATCTTTGGGGTTCATGATCTCTCTTCTTAAAAATTTACTATGTGAAGTAATGGTATGTTTATTTTTTCAACACTAAATTAACAATGAAACTCTAAGGAACCATGAGTTTAATTGATTAATAATTGCATCGACACTTGCTCTTAATTAATTTGTGTGACATATTGGTTACTTCTTCTCTTAGAGGTTCCCTTATCTCTTGAGATTGATCACCGCCACTTGGTAATATTTTCCCTTTGATAGGAATCTTTGTAGTAGCTTCCCATAGTGTAGCATGGGTAGTGTTTTATCGAATACCAATATTCCATGAATTGAAAGGGTTAGTTCCCTATCATGGCTACCCTAAACCTCCTAAACATGACCATAAAACTTTCGGTTTTGGTTATTTATTCTTCTTCAATTTTTCTTGGTTACTAGGTTTTCTTGGTAGGGAACTTCACATTATAACAATACTAATATCATTTCTCATGAACAATTTGGTTTCCTAGTTTTGAAACACATAAATGATGCAGTAGGTGTGCCATAAGAAGTTTCCCATTATACTAAAACTAGAAAGAGACAAAATATTGTGATCAAAGTTGAGTTGTCTAAATCTTATGGTAAGGTTAGTTGGATTTATTTAAGGTTGATGTTTATACTTGTGGGGTTTCAATATGAAATTTTTCAATTAAGTTTTAAGATATGTTTCCACAATCTCAGTTGTAGTTCTTATTAATTGCTTAACCTTATAATTATTCAAACCCGGAAGACAGATAGGAGAGGGTTGTCCCTCGTCACCCTTGCTATTTCTTGTAGTGGATAAAGGAATGAACATAGCATTATAAGGTAAAATATTTTGGGTTTTTGAAAGGAATAAATATCAGTAGAATATTATATATTTCTCGTTTATTATTTATTGGGGATGTTCTACTTTTATGTGGTAGCTCTAGAGGTATGCCAAAAAACAAAGAGAAATATTAAACCTATATTGTTTAGCCATTGGTACGATGGTGAATGTGGGGAAATCTATAATGTAATTTCTTGATTTCTTGAAGTCAATGAAGAGAATAAGATTTACTTATTAAATTAGTTTTCATATGTAGAATTTGAGTTATGAGCTGGTATAAAATAATTTTTCTTTTATTTGAATCCTAACCACTATTACAAAAGACACTTAAGACACATCATAGTTTTTGGATACTTACTTAGTCACAATAGTCTTACCTGAACTTAACCCACCATTAAATTGAAATAATGTTAACTTCTAATTAACCCTTAACAATAAATTCAATATAAAAGCATAAAGAAAATTATTCCTATCAATGAAATAGAAATTATAGTGGGAAAAATCCTTCCCTTGAGGCAAAAAAACCCATTATGCAGTATTAATCCAAAGTCTCATCCAAAGAAAAACCTTATTTTCTATTACATATAACCTTCTATTCTAATTTTACAATCATTCACAATCTCTACTACTTTATAATATTCTTCAATTCCTATTTATTCTATTATGTGGGCTTGCTTGGTTACTCTAATAACCAAGCAAGCCCCTTCATGACCCTCCCTTTCTTCTTTCCTACTTAATTTGTCATTGGTTGGGGATGTATACCTCCAATAATATCTTACCCTTATATGCTAGGTCTCCTTCGAGATACTTTCTTATGCATATCTGGTGTGGCCTCACATTCTTCTTGTGTGATAGGAAATATTGGCTTGTTGGGTCCTATTGCTACTCCATGTTTGTTTTTTAGGTTGTCTCTACGTTGTCATCATGAATCTATATAGTGGTACTAGTTTTTTTTATGAGGTGCTTATTAGATGTGTGGTTGCTTGTTCTAGTGTCTTTATACTTGCTCCCTTCCAATCTTCATATCCTCCCTAATTGTTTCCAATGAGGGTTTTAGTTCCTTGGTTCTCTTATACCTATCAGAGATTGTTTTTAATTTCTCCTTGTGACAACCTGGTTTGAAGTTTTGCTTCTTATGCCATTTCAATCATTTTCTTTAGGCTTTTAAGGGATGTAGTCATTTCAAAGTTCAGAAAATTGTGTGATATTTGAAGTTCTTTACGCATTTTAGACTCAAGAGTAGATCCCATCATCAGAAGAATGCATTTCTCAATTGGAACAAGGTATCTCATTTTGAAGTTCTCAAAATGCATTGAGAACTTCAAATATCACATAGGTTTCCAAACTCTCAAATCAATTCAATCTTGTTCGAGATCTTCTCGATGAATTCCTCTATCTAGCTTGTGTTATTGACATCATGGTTCTCTATTTATTTCTAATGTTTCATTCTTTATGATTCAAGGACATTTTAAATCTCCACCCACTCAATTAGTTGGTTGAATGCTTTTACTAAACAACTTTACCCCTAAATCCTCCTAATACTTAACTATTTCTATAGTGCTTCAATTATATGTTCTTATGTTTGATGCAATTGTAATGCAACTAATTATATAATATTTGCTTTTGTTTTGACCATGCCTACTAAGCACTAATCCTTGTTATAAATCTCATGCTCCCATATTCTCAATTTTTTTGTTCATTTTCACTATATGGTAGAGTCCTTCCAACTCATTTCTTGTTGTGCATATCTTCTCTGCCATATCACATCTCTTATTATCTTCTTCCTTTGTCTCTTTGACTATTGCATATAGTTCCTTTACTTACATGATCCATTTCTTACACATTTTTATTGCTACTTCCTACAAATCCTTGTTGTTCCCCTTCTGTTTCTTCATTTCTTGTCCATTGACCAACTTCTATCCAATGTGTCATGTGAATCACTATCTCCATTTTCAGTCAAATTTTCTCCTCTTCTATTGTTTCTCCTTGGATGTTCACCCTAGAAATCATGAAGTTTTTTGCTTGTGCTAGCCTTGTCATCCAATCTTGTAGGTCTTGTATCTACTTATTTTTTTCCTTGATTTATTTATGAATATCCTTGTATATTTTGGTCATCATTTGGTGTTCTACCATCATGATTTGTAGGTTTTCAACCCTTGATGTCTTGACCTTAGCATGTGAAATGTGTCATTTTTGTGTCCAATAATACTTGTAGTTTACCCAATACATCTGGGATGACCAAAATTATTGTCAATACCCTTTTGTTTGGGTCATGTGATAGTTTTGTGTGTGTCATGTCTCCTCATCCTTTTTCATTGTCATTTGTATATTAACATTTTCCTCATTTTCCTAATTATACATTTATATAGTTGCTTTTTTATGGTTCCCTAGAAATTTTAGTTGTTCCTTAGTTGGTTTAGGAACACTTTGTGCCAAAGGTTGTATTACAACCTACAATTAATGTTTTTTACCTATATCTAGCATGTGTGTGATTTTATTGGGTTGGTATGACTTCATGCTCGTTCCTATGTATTTAGTTGGTCATTGACATTTACTTACATGCTCCAAAAATTATCCTTTCATTAGAGGAAATTTGGGGTCTAAAATGGGCCTTATAAGAAAACGTGCCAAAATAAGTTTTTGTGAGTTGGAATTCAAGAACCAATAGAATTTCAATAAAAATAAGTCAACCATAATGGTTGAATTGACATATTTGTCATTAAAAAAAACTACTTTTTTTGTTCGTATTTTCGACATATCTCATTGTGTTTTTACTCAAATTTCGATCAGGAGAGCTCGTTGGATGCGGAATTTCATTCTGCATCCAACGAGCTCTCCCGATCGAAATTTGAGTAAAAACACAGGGAGATATGTCAAAAATACAAACACAAAAAGTAGTTTTTTTCTTTCTTCCTCCAAAATTAATCAATATTATTTTATTATTTTAACTATTATTTTATTATTCTCCTTAGGAGGCCCATTTTAGACCCCAAAATTCCTCTAATGTCTTGTCCTTCCTTCTAATTCCTTACTTCGTTCTTTTCCTTCAGTTGGGATTCTTGTCCCATTATTTAAGTGTTGAGTGGTTTGGTTGTTAGGTCTTGTTTCTCCCCCAAAAAAAATTCCTTATCTTTTTTTCTTGTAGTTCCTCAATGACTTCTTCCTTATTTCATCCCTCCTCTTTGTCTATTATTTTAGGTTGGCTTGTGTTTTCACTCTGAAAGCAATTCTTTGGTTCCCATATTTATTCATTTAAGTTTCATTCCTTGGTGTTGATATGGATTTAAGTGAAAATGAAATGAAAGAGCATATATATAATCACATACACATATATATTGCAAGGAACACAATGATATAGTAAACTTATATTATATTACTATCAATGAACCATAACATATTATAAAATAAAAGCAACTAAAATGGTGGTATCTATATCTCTAAGAAGATATGTGGTGGTTACGCTCATTCATCACAAGTTGATTACAAAAGGAGGTAGAAGGGATTTTTTATCATAAACATGAGGGAAAAAACTCTAAACATCAAAAACCTAACCCTAGGAGAAGAATCATAAAAAGGTTTGTGGGCATCGAGGTGGTTAGTTAAGGTGTCAACTTCTCGAGAACATATGATCTATGTTTAGGGTGCTTGGTAGCCAATTGGAAAGGTCTATATGAGAATTAAAAATTTAACCCATCCATTCTTTCCTCTCAGCATGAATGGACTATGGCATTTCCAAAAAACATTGTTTTGGCCTTAAAACAACACCATAAGTTTCGGACCCGAAAATCCATAAAAATGCTATTTTGAGCAAGTGGAATAGGTGGGTGGCCACGGATATCGATTTGGATCATTCGTCCACCCTTAGAAAGCAATGGTATCCATTACATTAATTTCTTGCATTAGATAAGGAAACTTTTGCTAAATTTGACTCTTTGTGAGCCACTTGCCTTAATGGAGAAATTTCCCTACTTCGATGACCCGATAGAGATGAACATGTTGTCGGTGAGTGCCCTTCACCTATGTATCAATGATCCAACCAATTGTAGCATGCTTCAGATAGTAAGAGTTGAGTTCTGATGATGTTGATTTCTCTATCGCTTCTGAGGTTTCCAACAATGATGAGAAATATGTGCGAAAGAGCTCCCCATTAAATACCGAGCACATGCCAAGAAAGGGAGGAATGCTTAATTTGAAGGCATTATCATCAACTACCTTGCTGATGGTGTATGACCCATATCAAAGTGTACGAATCTTGTGATGAGGTCTTGTGAGCTGACCTTTCTGCAAATGTAACCAAATATTATCACCCACCTAAAATTTGTGTAGAACTCGATGTTGGCCATGCCACTATTTATACTTGGCATTTGATTTATCTAGAATTTCATGAACTTGTCATCGAATGTGCTAAATTCAGTCAACAAATCTAGTGGCCTTGCCTTCCTCAGTGCGAACATGGGAATATTCCTCTTGTGTCGATAGAACAATTTACCCCTTTAGCACGGGTTTAGGCTTGTGAGGGTATTGCCAAAATCACCTCTAAATTTTTTTTTAGAGCTTTTAGGTGGTTTTTAAACCCCCCCTAAAAGTCATGAGAATTGAATTTTTGGAGGCGTTTTTTTAACAACCACCTCTAAAAGTTTAATTTTTAGAATTTTTGAGAGGGGTTTGAAATGAATGCCCCTAAATGTGGTTTTTAGGGTAGTATTTTAACAAACCCCCACTAAAATCCATGAGAACTTAACTTTTGGAGGAAGTTTTTTAACAACTGCCTTGAAAAGTTCAATTTTAATGTCTTTTGAGGGG
>LPNX010400745.1:3559-29845 GCA_001517045.1 Pseudotsuga menziesii
ATCAAGTGCATCAACAATATGCTCTGGGGTTTCAGTAGCAACTTGTTGTCCTTCACTCTCTTCCTGGTAGTTGGATGGTGGAATTCCAACATCCTCATTGATGGTCCGATTAATATTTTCTTCTTCAACAGTAGGCTCCATGTAGACTGCCTCTTCATGAGCTTCGTCTTGAGATGGTCCCTATAGTGAATGCGGAATTTCTTCTTGTGTTTGATTAATAGGATGAACCGCCGTATCCTCTATAATTGGATTTGGATTATTTTCCAAAGAAAGCCTCCGATTCATCATGTCAATTTGTTTCTTTTCTTTCTCTTCTTCGATGACTTCTTGAGGTCTCTTCTTCCTTGCTGATTTTCTTCCTTGGTTACGTACATTCCCCATCACCCCAATGATCAATGTCAATATACTTTGTTTTTGTTGCTCCTCAATTACAAGCTTCCAAACTTTTAACTTGCTTTAATATAACTATTAATCCTTCAATATACTTCAATCTTCCTTCTCAATTGTTCATATTTCCCATCAAAACAACAATGAATGAGAAAATTTAATCTTCCTTCAATCTTCAATCCTGCAATATACTTCAATCTTCAATCCTGCAATATACTTCAATATTTTTTCTCAATATTCCTTTTCAATCTTCCTTCTCAATGTTGCACCCGCATAACAAAAATAATGATGGAGATGGATGGAGATGGTGAAAATTGTGAGTATTTTCAAAGAAAGGCTCGTGCTGTGTAAAGATATTGCGCAGTAATTCTAAATTCAGAAAAACACGCAGTGATATGCTCTCGGACAATGACAATTCAATGTTTTTCAACAGTCACATAACGCGCACGCGATTTGCTTAACCAAAACGCACACGCAATATTGTCAATTACAATAAATGAGGTGGGTGCACGGCTAAACGAGATTTATTATATTTTCTTGCAAATTTTGCATAGTTGTTTTCTATGTGGATAATTAAGAACTTCATATGGATAATTCCATTAACATTCTTATGCTTGATAAAATATATTTGGGGCTCATATGGCATTTGTGGGACTTAGAACCACCACATAGGCCATACATTATTGGCATGTGATCAAGGTGTGGTGACAATTTCAAGTTTTACTACACTAGGGATAACTCTTAGAACATAATCCATTGTATAGGGTTAAATGATAGGGAATTATACCATAACATTAGTTTCCTTCTAGGATCATAGGCCATGCATGAATCCTAAGGTCATAATAAAGGGCCCATTTTGAACTTGAATTGGGTTATGTGGTACTCCATAGTGGTTAGAATAATATAGGGCTTCCAATTGCAATAACCAGGCCAAGATAAACATTGAATGGCAAATCCAAGATGTTCATGATGTTGATGGTCATGAATGAGGATGATGATGATGATGAGTATGATGATGATGAAGGTGATGTTCATGGTGAGGATGATGATGATGTTCATGATGTTGATGTTGAGGATGATGATGATGATGATGAAGGTGATGTTCATGGTGAGGATGATGATGATGTTCATGATGTTGATGGTGATGATGATGATGATGATGATGATGTTAATGACGTTGATGGTGATGATGATGAGGATGATGATGATGATGATGATGTTCATGATGTTGATGTTGAGGATGATCATGATGATGATGAAGGTGATGATGATAATGTTCATGATGTTGATGTTGATGTTGATGGTGATGATGATGATGAGGATGATTTTCATGATGTTGATGATGATGAGGATGATGATGATGTCCATGATGTTCATGATGTTCATGATGATGATGATGTTCACGATGTTCATGACGATGATGATGAGGATGATGAAGGTGATGATGATGATGAGGATGATGATGATGGTGTTCATGATGTTGATGGTGATGATGATGATGAGGATGATGATGATGGTGTTCATGATGTTGATGGTGATGATGATGATGAGGATGATGTTCATGATGTTGATGATGATGAGGATGATGATGGTGTTCATGATGTTCATGATGTTCAGTATGATGTTGATGTTCATGATGTTCATGATGTTGATGACGATGATGATGAGGATGATGAAGGTGATGATGATGATGAGCATGATGATGATGGTGTTCATGATGTTGATGGTGATGATGATGATGAGGATGATGTTCATGATATTGATGATGATCAGGATGATGATGATGTTCATGATGTTCATGATGTTGATGATGATGATGATGAAGATGATGAAGGTGATGATGATGAGGATGATGATGATGTTCATGATGTTGATGGTGATGATGATGAGGATGGTGATGATGATGATGAGGATGATCTTCATGATGTTGATGATGATGAGGATGATGATGATGATGATGAGGATGATGTTCATGATATTGATGATGATGAGGATGATGATGATGATGTTCATGATGTTCATGATGTTGGTTCATGATGTGATGATGATGATGATGATGAGGATGATGTTCATGATGTTGATGATGATGAATGATGATGATGTTCATGATGATGATGATGAGGATGATGATGATGATGATGTTCATGATGTTCATGATGTTGATGACGATGATGATGAGGATGATGAAGGTGATGATGATGATGAGGATGATGATGATGGTGTTCATGATGTTGATGGTGATGATGAGGATGAGGATGATGTTCATGATGTTGATGATGATGAATGATGATGTTGTTCATGATGTTGATGTTGAGGATGATGATGATGATGATGAAGGTGATGATGATGATGAGGATGATGATGATGGTGTTCATGATGTTGATGGTGATGATGAGGATGAGGATGATGTTCATGATATTGATGATGATGAGGATGATGATCATGTTCATGATGTTCATGATGTTGATGATGATGATGATGAAGATGATGAAGGTGATGATGATGATGAGGATGATGATGATCATGTTCATGATGTTGATGGTGATGATGACGATGAGGATGATCTTCATGATGTTGATGATGATGAGGATGGTGATGATGATGATGATGATGATGTTCATGATGTTCATGATGTTGATGACGATGATGATGAGGATGATGAAGGTGATGATGATAATGAGGATGATGATGATGGTGTTCATGATGTTGATGGTGATGATGATGATGAGGATGATGTTCATGATATTGATGATGATGAGGATGATGATGATGTTTGTAGTTCTCTGTCTGCCGGGAAGAGCACTCAGTCAATCCTTAACAGTAAAAAAAAATATCTTTTTCAAAATCAGGTTTTTCATTTAATTTTGTGCAGTAAAAAGATAGTTTATCAGTAGAATACCTCGTATTACTTCCGCTCTTCAATCCTGCTTCTGGTTCTGCTTCTGCTCCTAAAAGAGCCTTACTGCCAGCTCTGATTTTCCACCCTGCCGACCAGCAGGTTTGCTGGCCCTAGGAAACCGACGGGTTTCCTAGCCCCTGAGCCCACGTACCAATAAAATGGACAGCAACCTCCTTCACTCATAGTACAAATCTGCCTGAAGTAATCCCAAAAATTTCTCCCTTCTTCCTCTCTGTTCTTCCGTAAAAAAATTTCACTCCCGTTCTTCGGTAAAAATTTCCTCCCGCTGTTCTTCCGTAAAAATTTCCCTTATACCGCCTTCCCCCACCGCCTTCCTTCTTCCACCGCCCCTTTTATTAATTTAAGTTATTCTTTTTCTTGGGCAGTGTAGTTAAATTTCCGTTTGACATGTGTTAGTTTCTTTGAACGGTGTTTGTTACACAACTTAACCACATGTCCTAGCATTTTTATCTATGTGGCCTGCTTAAGTTTATATTGAGCGGTAAGGTAATGGTCTTCATAATTTTGTTAATTATTATTTATTAATAACTTAAATAATAATTACTTAATAATTAACCTTAATAATTATTATATATATATATATATATATTTTTCAAATAAATTAAAAACACTTACTATTAATCATTAATTAATATGGGGCATTACATACACCCACCCTTCAGGAAACTTCGTCCCGAAGTTGTGGTAAAAAATAGTGATACTAGGTACATTTATAGGTTTAAAGCAATTCACAATTACTTAGTTAACCTATCAACTATTAAATATTTCATACGAGCGTGCATGTGTGAGGTGTGCATGCATGGCCAGTACATGCACAGGCTGCACATGTACTATAGCAAAAACCCCTAAATTCTAACTGATACAAATAATATTTCACGCAACATGACCCATATATAGATATAATATGATTTCTTGTGACATTTGGAGTTATTTAACAATTATGTTCTTATTAGTTAGTCAGTTAAGATTGGTACCTACCATCACTACTTCCAGTATCATAATTGTCCAACATTCAACCATACTAACTAAGATGTCCACCCATCCTAACCTACATCCGCATCCTCCCTATCCTTCCTCTGCTAGTATAGAAGTGGATGTCGGCTTCACCGACCTGACCACATAAGAACCTGAGATCGATAGCGTCGGCTGAACAGTGGACCTAGCCTCTACTAGCAGGCATCCGACCGTCGTCATCACAACAACATGGGGAGCGTGTCTCAGCACTGCCCTCCCACGACCTCGGGTATCATAAAAATATAAGGTGGAACACATCCATCCCTCTCAACATCCTGGGTCTATATACCCTATCAAACATACTTTGCTACTATCCAGTTTATTGGTACGTGTCATCGTATCATCGTTTGGCAATAAGGCTCCTCTTCAAGCTATGTATTGAGTCATACTTGCATCACATACTCGGCTATCCCATGGCCCCTGTACCCTGTAGGTTAGCACTATGAAAAATATGCATTCATAACAACATTAAATCGATAGTTGGTCCATTATCATTCACATTATTTCCTTTCATCATAAAATCACAAAATAAATCATATCATGGATGGGTACCCATGTACCTCATCATACATATCACATCATACCAAGAATTGCTATCAACTATGTGTTTTAGTTATGAAATAAATGAATCTGATGACGACTACTGCATGATAATCGCATAAGCACAATACATTCATATAAATGATAATCCTCATAACATCGTAATCAAAGCATCTATATAGGCATGTTAATCGTCGTAACATCATGATCAAAGTGTAGTATAAGCATGATAATATCATAATTAGAGCATAATCCTGCTAACATCATAACATCTGTAAATAATCACATTTAACCTGCCAAAACATAGTTCATGAAGTATAGTTGAGTCCAAAGATAATAAGTAAATACACTGTAATAAGTCTGAGTGATAAATATGTCGGAGTCAAAATATGGGTATTACATACACCCACCCTTCAGGAAACTTCGTCCTGAAGGCATGGTCAAAATAGTGAGGGAAAATTTCGACGCATAGTCTCTGTGTCCCTAGGATTTGCGCACAGTAATGCCCAAATCGAGTTCGAAAAGAAGTTTTAGGAATGTCATTTTCTTTAATCCTAAGCTGGTGATACCCTGACCGCAAATCGATCTTAGAGAAGACTGATGCGCCTTTCATATGATCAAATAGGTCATCAATTCTTGGTATAGGATACCTGTTCTTCACTGTGGCTTTTTTCAAATCCCTATAATCTATGCACGGTCGCAAAGATCCATCCTTCTTCTTAACAAAGATCATTGGTGCTCCCCATGGTGAGATGTTAGGTCTAATTAGTCCCAAGTCTAGCAACTCTTTGAACTGGGTCTGCAACTCTCGAAGCTCAGGGGTTGTCATTCTATAAGGAGTCTTTGAGATCGGCTCCGCACCGGGTTTCAGTTCGATCGTGAAATCAAGCTCTCGCTTTGGAGGTAGTTGTGGAAGTTCTTCTGGAAAGAAATCCTTGAACTCAGATAGTACTGGGTAAGAGTTCAAGGAAGGTCCTTTACTATTGCTCACCGTCTGAACTACAAACAACTGACATCCTTGTCTTAAACACCTTTTAGCTTTCACCGCAGAGATGAAACGGAGGGATATCTTCCTTTTTCACCCCTGGATTTGGATTGCTCGACCCTTATCATCAAGGCACAAGACTTTCTTTGCATAAAAATCCATGAAAGCTCTATGGTATTCTAACCAATCCATGCTAATAATGAAATCATAGGTGCCCAAATTGGTGACATAAGCATCCAACTTAGTGGTGCATACTCCTAAGTCCACTTGACACCCCCTTACCTTAAGACCTACTGCCTGTTTAACCCCTGAAGCCATCTCGACCGATTCAAAATCATCGTGCTTGCAGGCTGCCAACCCACATTTATCTAATGCATATGGTGAAATAAAACTATCTGTTGCACCAGTATCAAATAAAATTCTAAGTTTGACATTGTTTACTTTACCATATGATTCTACCACAGTGGACTGATGTTCTGCCTGGTGGTTGTGAACAGCTGCATGAATCCAATGAGTGTTATCAGAATTTCTCATGGATGATTTTCGTTCCTGCTGCCTGCTGCTGGTTTTCCCTTTAGGACACTCCCGCTTAAAATGAGGACCTCCACATCCCCAACAAGATACATTAGGTGGTGCTTGCATGCTACTGGGAGGAGTCCTCTGGGATGTGTTCCTTCCCCGAGATCCTCTGAAACTTCCCGATCCTCTATAGGAATTCCCCTATGTTTGTCCTCGGTTCCTATGGTTTGTTGACGAAGCCTGCGATACTGAGTTAACTGAAGTGTTACCCCTTGGGGTGAACCGGTTACCATAAGGAGGAGGTCTGGATGGTCCCCCTCTGAAATATGGTCGTGGGGCCTTCCTTGTAACATACTGATTGGATCCTATCAACTTGCTTCCTCCCTTTGCACCTGACATATCCTTAGCATAGCGAGCATACTCAACTGCCGTGGAAACTGAAGATGGCTTCCACATCCGTATTGCAGCCCTAATCTTGTAGTTGAGTCCATACACAAATCGCTCCACCTGCCGATCATCCGAGTCCAAGTAGGGAACATACTTTACTAGGTCCATGAATATAGCTTCATACCCTTCCACTGTCATGTTTACCTGTACCAAAGCATGAAAGGAACCCGCCTGTTGTTCCCTGTAATAAGCTGCAAGATACTTCATGTTGAACCTCTCCTCGAATAATTCCCATGAAACAGAAAAGGGAGGAAGGTGCAATTGTTTCTCAAGGTCTGACCACCAATTTAGGGCATCACCCTTTAGCTGGAAGATGGCCATTCTAGCCTTGGAACTCGAAGTATACTCATTTAGTGCGAAGCACCTGTTCATACCCTTGAGCCACACTTCAGTGTGCTTACCCGGTCATCCTCCAGAGAACTCAGAAATTTTGATCTTCTGCAGCTCTCTAGAAATGTCCTGAAGCGGTTCTTGCCTTGGGACCTGTGCCCTCTCAGAGTTTTCTCGGCTCACCTGCGTGGTTTCTACCTCTACGATCCTCTCTGACTGCCTGTTTAGTGTGGCCATGATGGTTTCCAAGGACCTCAGTATAAACCCGATCTCAATATTGGAAGTTGTCCCTTCCGGTGCCGGTGGTGGGATCTGTGGCGGCGGTGAGGGTGCTTGATCTGGGGTCGGTGGTGGTGGCGAGGGTGGTCGACCTCGACCCCGCCCTCGACCTCGACCTCTGCGTGTTTGAACCATGATAATTCCTGGCATATTCAACAATATTATGCTATTATTATCTTAATCTAATAATTGCAGAGATAATATTTTAGTTATGCAATGCTTACCATTATGCATAAAGACAAATTGTCAATGTTTGCATAAAAATTGCATAGTCGCTTTCATTAAATGGTTTCGTCTTGAGGTTTAATTTGTGCCTAAATGTTCAGCTCATAATGCTATCCTTAACAGTGTCTTGTTTTTCTTATTTCATCTCCAGCTTGCCTCTTCGACTATCAGTCAAAGTCTTGGTAATGTCTTAAGTTTAATATCTGAATTCCCAATAACATAGGCTAACTATCGCTACCATATCTAAATTTTAATGTTATCTATATTGTTAGGTGTAGAATTAACATTCAACTTCAATCACTTAATATTTAAATGTTATAGCTAAACATTTAATATTACATTAAAGCAAAATAACATTAAATTATATTTTATTAACCTAACTTCTATTTTAATCATGCAACTCATCTTAGCTTGATTTAAAGCAAAAAAACATTAAATTATATTTTATTAACCTAACTTCTATTTTAATCATGCAACTCATCTTAGCTTGATTTAAACATAACATCAAAAACATAGACAAATTATAACTCAAATAAAATTAGTTCTCTATAACAAGTTCTAATGTTAAATAATAAAATAAAATTTTATTAAAAACTTTACTCTAAAATAATAATAATAACTTACTCTAAAACTTATTATTATTATTTTCAATTTATTTATATGTTTTTATTTATCAGCTAACCTAAAACAAAACATATATTGTTCCGTCCATTTGATATATTTTTTAAAACAAAATTTAAATTAACTAATTGAACAAAATTTAATTTGAATAATTATAATAAATTAATAATAAAAAAATTATTTAAATAATTACATATTATGGAATAATGTTTTAATTAATTTATAATTTGACTTTAAAAATAAATTAAAATATATACAAAAGTTAAAACATAATAAAACTAAAAAAATAAATTCAAACCCTACGTAACCTTTTCATGCCATACCCAGCTCGACTTAAACCCCAATTAATTGATTATGTTTATACCTTAATTGGTATTTACCCTATTCATGAAAGAGGCCACGCGGCCTTACCTGGTTATTCCACCGTCAATGTAAGATATTAAGAAAATCGCACAAGGTATGGTGTGGTGAGGAAGCCTGGCTGCATGACATAACCGCACGTAACAATCGCACGTATCAAGGCCAAGGGGCCCATGAGAAGGGGTGGGCTGCATGCATGCCAGGCGGGCTGCATGCACGCCCTCCTCCCGTATTCCCTAGCAGGGTTCCTCCCAACAAAAGAAGGTCACTCCTTCCCCGCGCGTGAAGGCCATACTTGCATGTTGAGGTCGCAGAGAACAGTCTGCCCTTTGCTACTTGAGATCGCTATGCATGATGTATCGGTTGTGCATGAGATCGCTATGCCCAAGCCTGGATTGGAAAGACAGGTCCGAGGTCAGAATTTCATCTCAGGAAGAACCTGTAAGGACGAAGAGCGAGACCGTTGCTTTACGCTGTAAAGAAGCCACCGGCCTTGATAAAAATCCCAATAGTAAAATATAAGGCTGGTTTTTTTTTTGTTTTTTTTGTTTTTTTAGGGTTTCAAGGCATATATTGATGTTTTTGTGCTTTGGCCAAATCGCCTGCGGGGTTACAAAAGCTGATGCAATCATTCCTCACTTTTATTTCAGTGGCCATTTTGGCCATTGATTACAGACAAGAGTAGAAGTTGGTCGCTGTACAGTTAAATATTGTTTTATATTCCTAGTAATTTAAAGGGTGTAAATTTTTTTTTTGAATTCCCTCCCACTGACCAGCAGGTGGCTTCTCCAGGTGCATGCCTTAATTGTTTTTCTGAAGGTCGCATGTTCAAGTGTGGCGCGCTGGCAGGGTTCTTGGCAAGCAAGGAGGAGGTCGCGCGCTTCTTTGGTGGGTTTTTTTTCTTTTTTTCTTTTTTTTTGTTTTCACATATATAACATATAATGCTATAATGAAGCCTACTATGATTTTTGGCAGTCCATGCACTGCAATCCTATTGTCATTCTCGTTGATGTGGCAATAAACTACTTATTTGTTTGTTGCAGATGTGCTACCTACTAGAAATAGCTAAATTGATGGATTGCGTTGATTCTAGTTGTTTTCCTATTTTTTTTTTTTAAATTGTTTCCATTATTTGTTGTACTGTGATATCTATTTTAATTGTGGTTTCATCTGTACCGCAAGCCGTGCCTTACTGAGTCAAAATTGAATAGCTGAGAAACATCTGGCTACAGCCGCTGGGCGACTTACGGTAATTTATTAACGATACTTATTCTCAGGAAAAACAATGAAGACGCCAATTTGTTTAATGGTTTGGCTCTTTGTGGCCGATGGTTATTTGATTGCATGGGTTTGATTGATTGCCTGGAAATTTTCAGCTTAAAAGAAGCAAAGAACATTAACAACGACATACAAAGTATTTTGTTTATTGGTGAAAAAACAGAATAGGGTTAGGGTTGGCCATTAATTACTTTTCGTGAATAGACTAAGAATCTATCATCGGGGTAAAATAGTTCGAAATGCTGCTCTGTAGTATTTCCAGGCCTTTGGTCTTCATTAAACCTGGTGAAGACAAATGACTCAACGCTTTCTCTTGGCCTTTTGGGCGTTCCAACGGTAGACAGCACATGATGGATGAAATTATTTTTGTAAGTATGTGCAAATAACTGAAATAGGGGTAGACATTGATCAAGAAAGCAGAATCTGTAGTTTCGATGAGATCTAGAATTGATTTCAGAGAATCTGTTATAATTTTTAACAGAATTTTGATGGGTGAAATGTCTCATGACAGGCATTTGTTTGAAATTTTAACACTGTTTGTAGAATTTAGAATTTTTAACATTATAATGCAGTCGACTAAGGACTTTTAACACGGTTAATAATGCCTCATACGGAGATACATATAATGCAGTCGACTATGGCATTATTAACACGGCATTTGTTTGAATAGTGCACTCGACTATGGAATTTTAACACAGTTTAGAATTTTTAACATTATTTTAATGGGTAAAATCCCTCATCATGACGATCATATGGCCGTGAAATTCCAATCATGACGATCATATGCCCGTGAAATTTCAACCCTTTTAACATTTTTGATGGGTAAAATGCCCCATGACGCTCATATGGGCAATATGCTATGGGCGCCCAATTCATATCGATGACTAGTAGTTCTAGCTAGTTC
This sequence comes from Pseudotsuga menziesii, assembly GCA_001517045.1. Classification (NCBI taxonomy): domain Eukaryota; kingdom Viridiplantae; phylum Streptophyta; class Pinopsida; order Pinales; family Pinaceae; genus Pseudotsuga; species Pseudotsuga menziesii. The sequence goes on from LPNX010400745.1 coordinate 14,369, forward strand.
AACTTATCTTCTCTATATTGATACGAATTAGCTTTAGCTAAGTTCCAACTAGTGTAGTGTCGGAAATGCAACTGATTGATAGCAAGCAGTAGTTAACCTTAACATGAGTGCAGAAGATGAGTTAATCTATATTTATTTCAATCCTGTGATTTTTTTTTTTCTCTAACTCCAGTGGGTAGCTTCCTACGTATGAAGCAGTAAGTACTATATTTTATAGACTAACTTAAGCAGTGAACTACGAGCACTTTGTTCTGTTTTTTTTTGTTTTTGTTTTGTTTTATAGATACATATATATATATATATATATATATATATATATATATATATATATATATTATGCAAAGCCTAATCAATATTGCAGTGCAGCTCAAAAAATCTACAGCTCAAAAGAATAACTTTACGACTTCTTTCTTCTCTACCTTAATTCGAAGTACTCGTCAAGTTTTCTAGGTTTTGTTCTAGCTGTGGATAGGCCTGAAGGTCTCAGTGTTTGAGCTACAGGATCTGATACCATTCTGTAGTGCTCTGTCTGCCGGGCAGATCACTCAGTCAATCCTTAACAGTAAAAAAAAATATCTTTTTCAAAATCAGGTTTTTAATTTAATTTTGTGCAGTAAAGAGATAGTTTATCAGTAGAATACCTCGAATTACTTCCGCTCTTCAATCCTGCTTCTGCTTCTGCTTCTGCTCCTGAAAGAGCCTTACTGCCAGCTCTGATTTTCCACCCTGCCAACCAGCAGGTTTGTTGGCCCTAGGAAACCGATGGGTTTCCTAGCCCCCGAGCCCACGTACCAATAAAATGGACAGCAACCTCCTTCACTCACAGTACAAATCTGCCTGGAGTAATCCCAAAAATTTCTCCCTTCTTCCTCTCTATTCTTCCGTAAAAAAATTTCACTCCCGTTCTTCGGTAAAAATTTCACTCCCGTTCTTCGGTAAAAATTTCCTCCCCTGTTCTTCCGTAAAAAAATCCCTTATACCTCCTTCCCCCACCGCCTTCCTTCTTCCACCTCCCTTTCTTCCACCGCCCCTTTTATTAATTTAAGTTATTCTTTTTCTTGGGCAGTGTAGTTAAATTTCCGTTTGACATGTGTTAGTTTCTTTGAACGGTGTGTGTTACACAACTTAACCACATGTCCTAGCATTTTTATCTATGTGGCTTGCTTAAGTTTATATTGAGCGGTAAGGTAATGGTCTTCATAATTTTGTTAATTATTATTTATTAATAACTTAAATCATAATTACTTAATAATTAACCTTAATAATTATTATATATATATATATATATATTTTCAAATAAATTAAAAGCACTTACTATTAGTCATTAATTAATATGGGGCATTACAATGTTCATGATGTTCATGATGTTGATGATGATGATGATGAAGATGATGAAGGTGATGATGATGATGAGGATGATGATGATGATGTTCATGATGTTGATGGTGATGATGATGATGAGGATGATCTTCATGATGTTGATGATGATGAGGATGGTGATGATGATGATGAGGGTGATGTTGATGATGATGATGATGATGAGGATGATGATGATGAGGATGATGTTCATGATGATGTTCATGATGTTGATGGTGATGATGATGATGAGGATGATCTTCATGATGTTGATGATGATGAGGATGATGATGATGATGATGAGGATGATGTTCATGATGTTGATGATGATGAATGATGATGATGTTCATGACGATGATGATGATGATGATAATGATGATGATGTTGAAGGTGATGATGATGAGGATGATGATGATGATGTTCATGATGTTGATGATGATGATGATGATGATCATGATGTTGATGATGATGATGATGATGTTCATGATGTTGATGATGATGAGGATGATGATGATGATGATGATGTTCATGATGTTCATGATGATGATGATGTTCATGATGTTCATGATGTTGATGACGAGGATGATGAGGATGATGAAGGTGATGATGATGATGAGGATGATGATGATGGTGTTCATGATGTTGATGGTGATGACGAGGATGAGGATGATGTTCATGATATTGATGATGATGAGGATGATGATGATGTTCATGATGTTCATGATGTTCATGATGATGATGATGAGGATGATGAAGGTGATGATGATGATGAGGATGATGATGATGATGTTCTTGATGTTGATGGTGATGATGATGAGGAGGATGATCTTCATGATGTTGATGATGATGAGGATGAGGATGAGGATGAGGATGATGACGATGATGTTCATGATGTTGATGATGATGAATGATGATGATGATGATGATGATGATGATGTTGAAGGTGAGGATGATGAGGATGATGATGATGATGATGATAATGATGATGATGTTGAAGGTGATGAGGATGATGATGATGATGATGATCAGGATGATGATGATGATGTTCATGATGATGATGAGCATGTTGATGATGATGATGATGATGATGATGAAGGTGATGATGATGATGAGGATGAGGATGACGATGAGGATGATGATGATGATGTTCATGATGTTGATGGTGATGATGATGATGAGGATGAGGATGACGATGAGGATGATGATGATGATGTTCATGATGTTGATGGTGATGATGATGATGAGGATGATGATGATGGTGATGATGATGATGAGGATGATGATGATGATGTTCATGATGTTGATGGTGATGAAAATGATGATTATGTTCATGATGTTCATGATGTTGATGATGATGATGATGATGATGTTCACGATGATGATGAATGATGATGAATGATGATGATGATGATGATGATGATGATGATGATGATGATGAAGGTGGTGATGATGATGAGGATGATGATGATGATGTTCATGATGTTGATGGTGATGATGAGGAGGATGATGATGATGAGGATGTTCATGATGATGATGATCATGTTGATGATGATGATGATGTTGATGGTGATGATGATGAGGATGATGATGATGATGTTCACTATGTTGATGGGCATGATTAATGATGATGATGATGATGATGATGATGATGATGATGATGACGATGTTCATGATGTTGATGGTGATGAGGATGATGATGATGTTCATGATGTTGATGATGAGGATGATGATGATAATGTTGATGGTGATGACGTTGGTGGTGATGATGTTGATGGTGATGATGATGATGAGGATGATGTTGATGATGTTCATGATGTTGATGGTGATGATGACGATGATGAGGATGACGATGATGATGAAGGTGATGATGATGATGAGGATGGTGATGATGATGTTCATGATGATGATGGCGATGATGATGTTCATGATGATGATGGTGATGATGATGATGAGGATGTTCACGATGATGAAGGTGATGATGATGATGTTCATGAAATTGATGGTGCGGATGATGATGATGATGATGATGATGATGATGAATGATGATGATGTTCATGATGTTGATAGTGAGGATGATGATGATGATGAATGATGATGATGTTCATGATGTTGATAGTGAGGATGATGATGATGATGTTCATGATGTTGATGGTGATGAGGATTATGATGATGAAGGTGACGTTCATGGTGAGGATGATGATGATGTTCATGATGTTGATGGTGATGATGATGATGATGATGTTCATGACATTGATGGTGATGATGATGAGGAGGATGGTGATGATGATGTTCATGATGTTGATGTCGATGGTGATGGTGAGGATGATGATGATGATATTCATGATGTTGATGGTGATGTTGACGATGTTGATGGTGATGATGATGATCATGTTGATGATGATGATGATGATGTTCAAGGTGATGATGATGATGAGGATGAGGATGACGATGAGGAAGGTGATGATGATGTTCATGATGTTGATGGTGATCACAATGATGATGAGGATGATGATGATGATGAAGGTGATGATGAGGATGAGGATGGTGATGATGATGTTCATGATGTTCATGATGTTGATGATGAGGATGATGTTGATGGTGATGATGATGAGGATGATGATGATGATGAAGATGATGATGATGATGTTCACGATGTTGATGGTGATGATGAATGATGATGATGATGATGACGATTATGAAGGTGATGATGATGAATGATGATGAGGATGAGGATGAGGATGAGGATGGTGATGTTCATGATGTTGACGGTGATGATGATGATGATGATGATGACGATGATGAAGGGGATGATGATGAATGATGATGAGGATGAGGATGAGGATGGTGATGTTCATGATGTTGACGGTGATGATGATGATGATGATGATGACGATGATGAAGGTGATGATGATGATGAGGATGATGATGATGGTGTTCATGATGAGGATGGTGAGGATGATGATGAGGATGAGGATGATGATGTTCATGGTGAGGATGGTGAGGATGATTATGATGATGTTCATGATGTTCATGATGAGGATGATGTTGTTGATGTTGATGGTGATGATGATGAGGATGATGATGATGATGTTCACGATGTTGATGGTGATGATGAATGATGATGATGATGATGAAGGTGATGATGATGATGATGATGAAGAATTATGATGATGATGATGATGACAACGATGGTGATGAGGACGATGTTCATGACGACGATGGTGATGATGATGTTCATGATGTTGATGGTGATGATGATGAGGATGATGGTGATGATGATGATGACGATGTTCATGATGTTGATGGTGATGATGATGATCATGTTGATGATGATGATGATGGTGATGATGAAGTTTTTCTTATTTATCTTCTGTCATCACTCCTCAACTCAAAAAACACACTAGTAGATGGCAATGGTGATGATGATGATGAGGAAGGTGATGATGATGATGATGAATTATTTCACTGCAAGAGGGATTTATTATTTGTGTATCATATAAAGCACCTATGGGAGCATCGGATGTCGCCATTGAAGGAGCTAAGGTTGCCGCTATTAGCATGATACTGGAGACATGATGCATTGGAAAATTGTAGCAGGTCATTAAGGCTATGGAAGAGGTTGCAGTAGTTCACTAGTGGAAATCCCTAAGCATCGTTATGTACCAGATCCCTCTCTCCATCACCAATCAGTGTACAATTAGTAACTAGTTTAATACTAATACCTCTAGTAGTAATAGTATACACACACATTCTATATCATTTGTGTGATACCAATTGATGTATTTTATATTAATGAACCTACAAACTTTATGTTATATGTGGAGTGTACACCAACTTGAAGAATAGAAGCATTATGATCCCAAGATTTATGTCAAAATTATGTTGGCGCTATTTTTTTGGTTTCACATATCGCGCACGCGATTTATATGAACATAACGCGCACGCGTTTTGTGTTGATATAACGTGCACGCATTTTGTGTTGATATAACACGCACGCATTTTGTAGTGTTAAATCACGCACACGTATTCTTAAATTCAAATTTTTATTCCCTCCAAATGATAAGGCCGAGCCTCCACCCATGCTTTCGTGGAATTCCTATGCCTATGTGTCTGCTTTGTACTTTGCTTCGGATTCAACATGCCTGTGCCTTGGAGTATGATAAACCATGGCAAATTCAGCATTATATCCATATTTTCAATATGCTCATGTTTAACGGTTCGTCTGATTGTGATGCACACCTCCATTTTTTATGAGATTTTAGAAACAGATATGGTTTTTTTTGCAGATTATAAATATGTAAATTTTAACAAGAATACATAATTTTTTCTATTTTTTTCTTATTTATCTTCTGTCATCACTCCTCAACTCAAAAAACACACTAGTAGTGTTTCTTCTATAACTTTTTCAATTCTTGATCACTTCAAACAAAAATTGTATGGTGCACAAGTAGATACTAACCTCTACGTTCTATCAAAACCCCATTTCATGATTTTTGCATTAAGACCTTCAAAGGATACACCCACAAAACACGTACCATTTTCGAGGTTTTCTCACTTAGACAATTATAAAAATATTATAAAATTACTAATTTAATTTTCGAAAAATAATGCTGCACTAGTGCTATGGGTTATATACATGGATGTCAATTTGTGTAGCTTGATTCGATCATATAGGACCTCAAAGGCTACACCCACAAAAACATATACCTTATAATTTCCCTGAAAAATAACAAGTGCCTGTTAGGAAAAATGAAATTTGACATAGCTATGCAAATTTTCAATACATAAAAGTTATATATTCGGAAAGGTGATTGAATTTCCTACATTTCATGTTTTTTACTCAATGCAAGATATTTTGCATAAGTATCTCAAAAAATCCAAGTAAGTTGAGGGATGCCTGATTTTTCAAGTTTCTATTGCATCTAACACGCCAAAAAGGTCCATCATCTTCTTGCACTGACCCTTTTGCAATACCATTTTGGTGTGGTGTATATCTAATTGTAAGTTTCCTTTTGATCCCATTTGTTTTCCAAAAACTCAAGAAATCATTGGACACGAATTCTCCACCTCTATCTGTTCTTAGAATTTTAATGTAGTGTCCACTTTGCTTTTCAACCATGACTTTAAACCACTTAAAATTTTCAAAATCTTATGATTTGTGTTTCAAGAAATATACCCAAGTTTTCCTGGAGATAAATTCTCTCCCCATGAGACTTTATCTGATTTACTGTACTCGGTGCATGAGTGAAAAAGTCATTTATTGTCTCAAAATCTAACATTTGCAAATTTTCAAAATATCTTCTAAGCATTTGTAATCATACCAACTTGACTTTACTAAGTACCTTGATAAGAGTTTTTTAGAGTGTCCCATGCATGCTTGGACCTTGTAGTTGTTGCATCCCATGGGGAAATTGATTCTTCCATTTACTTTTGTATTAAATCAATGCCTTGGCATCCTTCTTCTTATTCTCTTTGAGAAGATCCTTTTTTGCTTGTGATAAAGCTTTTTATGTTGCTTGATCTGGTGGCTCTATAAAACCATTCTCAACCAAGTACATGCATAATTCTTTGGAACAAAATAAACTCTTCATGTGAATTCTCTAATATTCATAATTTTTCCCATTAAATTGTGGAATTTGGGGTTGAGTAAGACTACTGCTTCTCACACCTGCCATATTTCAACTAATAAAAAAATATTGCACTTTCACAATACTTGGAGAATTTTTTTTTTTTAATATCGTGTCGTCTTTTTAACAAAAATATAATTAAACCATCAACCACAGGTGACCCAAAAATAACAAGGTGTCTTCCCAAAACAATGAACTTGCAATCACATGTCTACAATTTACTTGCAACAATTGCATCAAACCAAATCAATTGTTTTACCTTTCATTCAGCATAAAACTACATTCCCAAAAACCAATTTTGCTCTTCCATGATTCATCTCTTGCAAAACCATAGTTTGCAGCTCTACAACCATCCTATGCTCTTCCACAACCAGACTTTGATACCAGTTTGTAGGTAGAGAATGCAAGGGGAAAACTAAAAACAAGAACTAAAAATGCAATAAGATAGAAAATATTAGCAAATATGAGTTTTTGCTCAAAATTTTATTAATCAAAAGAAGAAGGTACAAGTCTTATTTATGCAACTCTGAAATTATCTATTTATAGCATATTTTACAAGCATGTTTTTACTATTCTTTTTGTAGCTAGATGATGAAGCTTAATTACTAGATGGCTGGGTGGTTGGAAGTTGGCTAGACGGCTGGCTGTTAGTCGGTTGTGGTTGGTCAGATCTATATTCACTGTAATCAAGCTTACAATGTTCAAGAAAAATATCACATCCTTGAAACATCTCTCTCTAGACAGAGTCGATCTCAGAGCATCATCATCATCATGGGGACAATCAATAAGTCATCTTTCTGAGCTCATAAATATTACAATGACCAACTGTGGATTGATGGGTTTCATTCCTCCTTCTTTGCAAAAATTTCTTCCCTACAAATATTGTATCTTAATCGTAACACATTTAACACTGAATTCCCTAGTTGGATAGGGAATATGACTAGTTTCGTCTCTCTACAGATGTCAAGTTCAAATCTCAATGGATCTATTTCATTTGAGTGCCTCTCTCGGATTCCTTACTTGAATAATATCTATTTTGGGAATAACAAAATTTGTGGGAATGTTTCTAATATTTTTCAGGGAAAATGGAAGAAGGTGACACTATTCCATATGCCAAACCATAGTTTACACATATTCATGCCATCTTTTATAGGAAATCTGTCATATCTAGCTTAACTACAATTGCAAGGAAACAAGTTGAAGGGAACTATTCCAAAGTCATTGAAAAACCTCCACTCACTTACTGTACTAGGCCTGAGCTACAACCATTTGAATGGAGCTCTCCCACCATACCTCATATCGTTATCTAAACTAACCAATATTAGTCTTATCCACACCGCTTTGATCGGTCCTATATCAGAGTTACACTTTCACAAGCTCAACAATATGAAATTTCTTAACCTGTCGAATAACAACTTAACCTTTAATATCACCTCCATGTGGACTCCGCCATTTGATATACATGTATTGATATTATCTATTTGTAAAATAAAGCGGACATTTCCTATTTTTCTAAATACCTAACATTCTATTACCATGTTTGTTCTCACCAATCATTCCATCAAGGGAGAAATACCTTCATGGTGATGGAATCTTCCAAAGCTTAAGAGTTTGGTCCTATCCTACAATCAATTGGAAGGGATAGTACCTCCTCAGCTATATAGCTCTTTGATTACTTTGAATCAGGTAGAGTTACGAGCAAATCAGTTTCATGGTAGACTTCCTCGACCACCAATTTCTTCCACAGGTTTCCCTCTAGGAATTGATCTGTCAAGTAATAATAGTGTAGTTTAAATCCCCTCGAAAATGTGCACGATGTTGAATTCTTCGATTTTCTTGTTCCTAGCATCGAATAAACTGGACGTGAAGATTCCTCCTTGCATTTGTGAGCAAACTGAGTACCTACAAGTTCTATATGTTTCAGACAATAACCTCTCTCGCCAACTTCCTTCATAGTTAGGCAACTACTCTTCTCTCAATGTATTGAATCTAGCAAATAATGGTTTTCAAGGGAAGATACAAGTGGAACTAGGAAAACTTAACAAACTTAAGGTATTGCACATCAATCACAACATATTGACTAGAAATATTCCCATGTCTCTGCAAAATTGCAAAAGCTTAGAAATTATGGATTTAAATAGAAACAATTTGTTAGGGAAAATGCATGAATGGATTGGGGATCTTTCGAAGCACCACATACTCATTTTTAGATCAAATAATTTTGAAGGTGAGATACCGATCCATATTCACTACCTTAAGAAACTCCAAATTCTTGACGTAGTATTGAACCATCTATCAAGTTCGATACCATGATAACTTTCAAACCTATCAATAATGATGAATGAAGATTTCACAAGGTCAAGCTCTATGCCCACTGATCTTGTATATGGAGAATACCATATGGATGTAGTTAATTTGATGGACAAGAGTCACGAAATGGCGTATATTTCCAGCGACCTTCAGATTGACACAACTATGAATCTTAGGAAATAGGATTACTGTAGACATCCTTGAGAATATTGGATGTCTGAATGGTTTGTGGACTTTGAATCTATCACATAATCATCTAACTAGATAAATTCCACAAAAAATTGGCGACATGATCGAGTTAGAAACATTAGATATGTCATGCAACCAGTTAGAGGGAAAAATACCTATAACACTTACATATCTGAACTCCTTAGGTTGGTTAAGATTATTAAATAACAAGCTATCAGAAAGGATTACAAATGGGAGACACTTTGACACATATGGGGAAACTTCGTTCGTGGGTAATCCAGAGTTGTGTGGGCCTCCCCTTGCAAGAAACTATTGAGAACACAACCAAGAGGTTGGGGACGGTAGTGAGAAGACTATGTATTTGTAGGAGTTGTGGGGAGTTGGAGTGGGATTTGGTTGGGCAACATGATTTGGAATTGTGATCAGAGCATTATCTTTCAGTAGGAATCTAGGGATGAACTACTTTCAGCTTATCAATAGCTTTATGGCATATTTTGATTAATAAAAGAATCAGATACGTGATATAAAGTCTATATAGGTATTAGAATAAAATTTGCATGTTAAATGTCATATTTCCACAGTTATGTAATGGTCCATATCGATTTCCACAAGACTATTATGTAGCAGATGGGAATAACTAAGTAAATGTGTAATAAATCATATAGTCCATCCAATGGACACAAATTATTATTTTCTATAATTTCTATATTTTCATTGCCGATGATTACTGAACATATATATCTTTTTTGTTTGTTTTGTTTACAAAACTAAATTGAACCAATAGGTTCACATTTTCTTGGTTACTTCAAACTTTAACAAAAACAAATGCTTTTCTTTTAAAAGGCAATCTATTTATATGTTCGCGTTTACATTCTCTGAATCATCTCTGTTTTGAATACGGTTGTCATAGTAAAAATATTTACGTATATGAACTTTGAACAAGGTTAATTTTATCTATTTATTTGTTATGAGATTTATAATAAAAACAATCAAAAGTATTAATAATGTTAAGAAAGTAGTAATTAGCTTGATTCTCCTTAATCCAAAACCTAACCTAAATGGTGCTTAATTCACATTGGTCTAATGTTACCTTATTTGCAAATTGGGACACCATACTTCATAAATTTATGGCACACATCACCCCACTTTTAATAATTATTCATGAACCTTACAAGGTGACTTAGCCATTGCCTCCCCTAGTCGAAAGGAGTGCTCCATAGAAAAATATTTGCGGACCTTACAACATCATCCTTCAATTAGTGTTTTTTACAAACACTTGGTGTACACACTCAAAACCATGTCTACATATGGTTATACATACCCATATTTTTTTAATCTTCAAGGTATTTCACTCAATGGCTTCCTCAACCCACTGATCATTTAAAATTTTAATTAAAGGATTACAAATCTAAACCAATTGATCATATAAACTCTGAATGGAAGATTTGCAAATCTTATATACATGATAGCATGCATTCAAATGAAAGTCACATTTCCAATTAAAGGATTTTTCCAAACAATGAGTAAACATGCTCTAAAGCTTTATTTGAAATTCAATCATGTACTACCATATTTCTTCTAAGTGAAAAAATAGTTATCATGAACTAATTAAATTTAAGCATAAAGTATCCAAAATTACCTCACTTCATCAATGCTTCTTACCCCAATTTATTTCTTTTTGTATTGGTCAAGTTCTTCGAACCTTGCTTCTTCTTTTCCTTGGTTAATACCAACATATTTTTGAATGTATTTTGAAGGGCGTATTTCTCAATCTGATAGGAGAAATTTTAGATAAAACACAATAGAATTCTCATGCCAATTCTCAAGTGAGTACCAAAATTAATAATTCATTAAGAATAATTGTGATCACACTAATTAAAAGACATACATATGCATCAAAGTTAAACATAACAACAGTATATTTATACCTACACAAGAGCGATTTCTTTCCCTAATGAAGTGTTCACTCTATTAGGTCCATTTGCCAACTTAAAAGGACCAACTGATTTTCCACCCTAGTAGATTCAAGACTATGTGCCCTAATCTGTGTAATACCTTATTTTATTTTCTAAAAGACATTTTAATTATTATTTATTACTGTAAAATTCATTGGACTTTATTGAGACCCTAGAGGTTGAGCCTTATAGCAAACTAGATTTATAATAAAATTAATAAAGGGAACAAAATGGATTTGACTATTGAATACTGATCACTGTGCCATAGTATGGAAATTGACAATTGGTATCCTAAAAAGACCAAATGGCATATTTGGAAATAAACCCAAGATCATGCGGGGGATAATACTCATAAATTTAAGGAGACAATCCTTCTAGGTTGGTGGCAGCTAAGACCTAGGAAAAAATAATTGATAAATAAGCATTAGGTGAACAAGATGTTGTTCGTTGCATTGGGGGATGGCTTGCTACTTAGCAATGTTTGGATGGAATAACTTGAAAATTATGTAATCCCATTGTTAAGGTTGTTACATACTTTCAGATGAAGTACTGCATGTAGACGAAGGAGTCTTGGTTGTGTACATTTTCCTCTATGGTGTAGTGACTAGGCTCGGGGATGAATTAAGCAAGTAGTTGTGGCTTCTTATTCTTATGGACGGGAGGAAAGATGAATTCCAATTTATTTTCCCACAATTGTTACATATATGTTGTGTATCCTTTCCATGTTTTCCCATTAATTAGATTCCATAAGTTGAAATGAATTCTTGTTACTTAGGTTGTTTACATACTCGGATTTCACTTAGATAGTATAGATGTTGAGAGTGGTTGAATGCTAAATTTGAAGAACCATAGTTAGAGTTGTAAGTTATAGTAATAAGTAACCAAATAGACATGCCATTGTACTACACAATTAGGTCTATTAAGTGTATAAGTTCTACAAGAAGCTTCCTTTTAATGTTATGCTAAATAACAATGGAAGTATTAAAGATCATTTTCATTATTGGTTTTATTAAAGTAGAGATACAATATGTTTTTGCACTAACAATTCTATTTAGTATACATAAATGGCATATTTAGTATTTTTAGAACCTTTACCCGTGGGATTAGTTGTTATGCTTGTATGCATATAAAGACAAATTTGCACTGTTACTGTGTAATGATTTTGATAACAATCCCAAAGCATATCACGAAGAACGTGCAAGTGAGCAAAGTATGTCATAAATTCTACATGAAAGACAAATACAAACCTGGTGGATGAGAAGTATAATGACATTAAGCCTAGCAAATGAAATGCAATTATGTTATCATTACTTTTTAGTTTAAGGTCTATGCAAGGGATTTGGTACAATCACTACTAATTATGTAGATAGCTAACTTTTGTTTCTTGAATAATTTTGAAAATATATGCAAATACTAGTAGTTGGAACGCATAACCTAATTACCATCTAATATCAAGCCCTGGAATAGATTGGACATGCTAACCCATGTCCTAGGTGTTATCATATATAAATAGCCAAAGACGTTAAAAGAATTGTAGTATATTACTCTCAAGACTATGTTAAATGAAGCCATTCTATCATCCTAAAACCATGGGAAAGTCAAGAGCGTCTCTAGTTGGGAGGAATATATGATTACTGTAAATTTAAGGATGGCTCTAAATATACAAATTGCACAATAATAATATTGATAAAACAAATTTAACAATAGGGAATCCATACAAATTAGGGGCATAAATATATCCAACCTGCTTGCAAGCAATAACTACAACGAATTTGGGAGATGAGGTTTCATAACCCCAATCCTTATTTTAGTAAACAAAAACTGTGACACCAAATAAATCTAGAACAACATGAATACAAGTAAAGTAAGAGGCTGTATGTTTATTTAATGTTAGTAAGGGTTACATTCTTGAGAAGAAGCTGAAAAGTATGGTGACTCAAAACCTATTAGAGATGGAAATTAAATGAGTACCCAAAACATTTCATGCAACATTGCTCGACATACACATTTAAAATTTGAAGATAAGTATATATAGACGGATATATGTACCAAATAAAAATGTGTGAGGTAATACATATTGATGTGCAAAATATCTAGTAGGGCTACACGGGTTTATTTTGTTACAAGACTGGCCAAACCATTGCATTCCAAATAAGAACCAATAACTCCTATCTGATTTTCTCCCTGTGGTGGAAGTAGTCATACTGTGGATGATCATACCTAGGTTATCTAAATCATGAGTCTTTTAAGGAAGAAACATTATCTAAATACATGCATTCAGAGTAATGAAAAGAATGGGTTAACCTCCATTCTTCTGCTCAAAGAGGAATAGATAAGGTAAATGAATTGCTACAAAGGGAAATGGACTTTACTTATGCAATGTAGAAAAGTGACGGGATAATACCTTGGAGGGTATTTCCATGTGGCAATATAAGTTTCATGAATTAAAAAACTCCATGACATATTACAAGCCAAGTACACCCTTTTCAAACTTGAAAAATGAACAAGCGAAGAATAATCAATTGCAAAATCCAATAAGTTAATGCAATGACATAGATAAACAAATGTACATACAAATAAGAAACAAAGACACATTTCATTTTCATACCTTTATTGAGTGTTGTACAAAATGTTGGTTACAATTATTAGATTGAGAAACAAAGAGTCAAAGTTTGGAATATCAAGGAGTCAAGAAATAATGGTCACCAAAAACTATAGGATGGATACCCCTTCCTCATTGTAGAGTAGTTAGAGCCATTAGTAGGTTAAATTTCTTTGGTGGTCAAGTTGAAGCATGAAACCCCCCCACTAGAGACCCTAGCTTGAAGGAACCCTAACCAATTTAGACAAGAGCATAATAGTGGACTCTACCGAGTGAATGAATGACAAAGTAAGGCCCAAAACATCAATGAACAATATCCACCCTATAGTGCAACATTTAATGCTACTGCAACAAGGATGTGTATCATTCGAACTGATCCAACAGTCCACATTCATCCCACAGTAGCATTAGATGTTGCATTATGGGATGGAGATTGTTCACCTTAATGCCTAGCCTAGCTTCAGAATTCTCACTGACTCGTTGACCATTTACGATGTTTTGAGTGAACAATATCCACCTCGTAGTGTAGCATTCAATGCTACTACGGTCAGGAGGTCGATCGTTGGATTTGATCCAACAATCCACATTCAGCCTACAACAACATTAAATGAGGCGATGTGAGGTGGATATTGTTCGCCAAGGCATCAATTAGTTTCCACATGAAAAACTCAAGGAAAACCTAACAACTGTCCACCATTTTACTTCAATTAGATGGTTGTAAGGACACCAAGCCATTAGGTGTACCATTATTTCACAATTATTAATATCATATAAAACATTATATAATTGCAAGTGTTGGTACCTTATGGATTATTCTTGTTTTGAATTGTCTGCACCTCATAGTATTAACAATTGTATGTTGTAATGAACACCCCCCACAAGAAATACATACAAGTTGTGACCTGGAGTGAGTCCATGGAATGACCTCGTGGACTAGGAACCAAGTTTTATTTCCTATTGGTAAAATCCATAAGAAGAATAAGATTTAACAACCCTTGTCAAGTTTAAGAAGGAACTTATAAAGCTAATTAGGGAGCTATAAAAATATACCTTGAAAATCTAGTGTGGGCTCAATAAGGAAATGAACTTTCTTGCAACTAAAATAAATTGTAAATTGGTGTTCTTATCACTGCAATAATCAAGTATATAAATAGGAGACTCTATATCATAGATCCAAGTCTCTATGCCTTTATCTTCCATAGATTCAGGATTGCACACCCTAACCTCCATGGTTTCTCATCTATTCTACCTCAAAAATCCACGTTTCTTTGAAGGTACTAGTTGTGAGCTCCTACCCATATGTTGGTTGATTAGTAAGGTATTATCCCAAGGCCTGCGCATATCACAATCTCATAGATTAACAACATCAATAAAATTTATAATGAAATTAAATTAATAGTTCATTTTATGTAGATGTGTATATGACTTTTACAGTCAT
>LPNX010400832.1:3769-24839 GCA_001517045.1 Pseudotsuga menziesii
AGGTCAGTTGCGCTCACTGGAACATTATCATCAGCTGCTTGTCCGGGCTCGCATGGATCACTCGAAATTTAATAGCATGGAAAAAAGCCTATCAGGGCAAACTATTGTGGACATATTAGTGGAAGATTTCAAAGTCTTACAGAAGTTCACCGTCATCAGAGCCAGGTTACCCAAGAAATCTTATGAAACATATATGGAGCTCGAGGTGACCATCCGAGAGATGATGGAGTGCGACACCCCAAGTTCGGAGCAGTGGAAAGCTATCGAGAGGTTTGGGAAAACAAAGTATATCATTCCCTCCTAAGAACAGGTGTCATGGTATCGAAGAGCTGACGGGGCAAAGACATGGAGCTGATGGCGCAAAGGCATGGAGCTGTTAGGCGAAGACGTGGAAGCTGTTAGGCCCAAGTTTGTTATTCAGTTGATTCATACTTTGTGATCGGTTAGGAGTGGAATTGTAACAACTTCCTAGTGGTGTAGGATTTCGGTTACAAACTCTAATTTACGTCGGTCATTCTGTTATTGATCTACTGGAGGCAGACTTATTGTTTGATCTATAAATTTGTCTCTCTTTTATGAGATGGGGGTTGGAACCCATCAGATGAAGTAATTTGTGGAGAACATATCTGTCTTATTTTTTACCAAAATGAATGCATGAGAGTTCTTTTTCAGAGATTCATGTATCATTGACATTGCAGTCCGTGCTTTCTTTCTCTGTGTGATTTGTAATTTTCCCTGTGTAACGCTCCATTCTGTTTTTTCTGTCGTATCTGGAACATAGTGTTTGATGTTTAGAATTCATATGATTATGCTCTATTCATCGTTTCAGGTATTATATGATCTTTTCTACTAAAGTTGATATGGAATTCGTCTTAGATGCTTCGTATTGATGGGTTGTTCCCTCATTTCTTCTATTTTCACCCTGACAAATGAGATGACTGCAATTATGTGATTATCTTGCCTTTGAAAAATCCTGTGTATGCATTTTGGGAATCTTTTTATATGTATATGACTCCATTGCCCAATGGATATGTGATTGTTTCAACCAAATAAATAAACCTTTAAATATTGTTACCGTTTTGTCTTGCAATTTGTAAAGTTCATGTTGAGAGATCCCTCTCTGGGAGAGAATACCAATATCTTCCTAAAGTGGTTTTGCTGTTACCTCGGGGTGTACCTTTCACAACCTGGGTACATTCTGAGTGCTAATAGTCATTATGCACCTGAATGTAGGAAGAAGCAGTTTGATATGAATAGGAAAAATGCGAATTTCTCAAGAGAAAATCACTCTAAAAATAGTGATTCAATGTTTATTACTTGTAATAGTGCACAAGAAATCTCAAAAGAAGTATGGTTCTTAGATAGTGGTTGTAGTAACCACATGAGTGGAAACAAGGATATGTTTGCAAACATAGATGAATCTGCACAGTCAAAAGTAAAATTGGGAGATGATAAAAAAGTAGTTTTCATGGGTAAAGGTAGCATAAAATTTGAAACTAAGCAAGGTGAAAAGAAACACATTCCAAATGTGTATTATGTCCCTAATCTCAAACACAATCCAATTAGCATTGGACAACTCTACTACAAAAGGGATGTAAAGTCTATTTTGAAAATGATGCATGCGAGATCTTTGATTCACATAGAACACTAATTGCAAAAGTCCGAATGACACAAAACAAGATGTTTCCTTTAAGGTTGCAAAATGATTTGTCTATTGCTTTCAAAGCAGTCATCTCAAATCAATCATGGTTATGGCACTTAAGATTTGGTCATTTAAGCTTCAGTGGTCTAAATTTGTTGCATAGAAAAAACATGGTGAATGGTTTACCGTTGATTGAACAACCAAACAAACTTTGTGAAGGGTCCATTCTTGGTAAGCAACATAGAGAATCATTTCCTGTTGGTAAGTCATATAGAGCAAGAGCTCCACTTGAAATTGTGCATTCAGATTTGTATGGGTATATGCAGACACCTTCTATTGGGAATAGCTTGTATTTCATAACTTTCATAGATGATTATTCCAGTAAAACTTGGGTATATTTCTTAAAACACAAATCATAAGCTTTTGAAGTGTCTAAGCAGTTTAAAGTCATGGTTGAAAAGCAAAGTGGGCACTACATTGAAATTCTAAGAACAAATAGCGGAGAATTTGCATCAAATAATTTCTTGAGTTTTTGCAAAACAAATGGGATCAAAAGGCAATTTACAACTAGCTATACACCACAACAAAATGGTATTGCAGAAAGAAAAAAATAGAACAATAATGGAAATGGCAAGAAGCATGATGAAAGCTACACATCTACCAAATGAATATTGCGCTGAAGTTGTAGCTTGTGCAGTATATATTTTGAATCGTTTCCCCACAAAGAGTGTCAAGGATAATATACCACAGGAAGCATGGAGTAATAAAAAGCATAATGTTTCTCATTTAAGAGTCTTTGGATTTATTGCATATGCACATGTTGCTACTAAAAATAGGAAGAAGTTAGCTAATAAAGGAGAAAGATGTATTTTTGTGGGATATAGTGAGCAATCAAAAGCATACAAGTTGTATAATCCTATCACAAAAAGGACTATAATCAATAGAGATGTCAAGTTTCTTGAAGATGAAGAATGGATTTGGAATGAAAATCTACATCAACAACAACAATTTGAAATGAAAGATTTTGATGAAGATTAAGCTCCCAACAATGGCTCTAGCGCAACATCAACACCGCAATCACCTTCAAGATCTCAGTCAACACCAAGATATCACTCAAGCAATAGCTCAAGGTCAGATGGAACTCCAGTGAAGACAAGAAGTCTCCAAGAAATATATGAGGTAATTCAAGGTAATGATGATGATGGTTTGATTTCTGATTTTGCATTATTTTCTATTGCTGATCCAATATATTTTGAAGAAGCAATTAAATATGAAAGTTGGCAAAAGGCTATGGATGAAGAAATTGAAGCAATAGAGAAAAAACAAACTTGGCAATTAGTGAATCTTCTAGAAGAAAAAGATGCAATAGGTGTAAAATGGATCTATAAAACAAAGTTTGATGCTCATGGAAATATTGTAAAGCATATAGCAAGGTTAGTTGCAAAGGATTTCTCACAACAACCCAAGATTCATTACAATGAGACTTTTTATCCAGTAGCTAGATGAGATACAGTAAGAACATTATTAGCAATAGCAGGACATCATAAATGGAAAGTTTATCAGATGGATGTCAAATCAGGCTTTGTATGGTCTCAAACAAGCTCCAAGAGCATGGTATAGCCGCATTGATTCATATTTCCAAACCCATGGTTTTAGCAAATGCAGTAGTGAGACAACTCTTTACATCAAGGTAAACAATCAAGGTGAGGTCTTAATTGTATGCCTATATGTTGATGATTTGATATTTACTGGAAACCTTTCAATTGAGTTGTTTAAATCAACAATGAAAAAGGAATTTGAGATGACAGATTTGGGCTTAATGAAATATTTCTTGGGCATAGAAGTAAGTCAAACAGATGATGAAATTTTCATTTGTCAAACAAAATATGCAAAGGATGTTTTGAAAAGGTTCAAGATGTTGAATTGCAAGCAAGCATCTACACCTGTGGCAACAAGATTGAAATTGAGCAAAGAAGACAAGGGTACAAAGGTAGATCCAAGTTTGTTCAAAATATTGGTAGGCAGCTATATGTATTTGACAGCAACAAGCCCTGACATTATGTATGCAGTCAATTTGATTTCAAGGTTCATGGAAACACCAATGGATTCACATTGGCAGACAGGGAAAAGGATTTTAAGATATATTAGTGGAACAAAAAATTATGACATCTTATATTCCAAATCAGATGATTTCATTCTAGTTGGGTACACATGATTTTGCAGGTAGTATTGATGATGGAAAAAGCACATCTAGGTATATTTTCCATCTTGGTTCTAGAGCAATCTCATGGGCTTCTCAAAAACAACCTATTGTTACTCTTTCAACTACAGAAGCAGAATATGTAGTAGCAACATTAGCAGCATGTCAAGCAATGTGGATAAGAAGAATGATGTCAGATTTGATGCAAGATCAGAAAGGAGCAATACAAATTTACTGTGACAATAATTCAACAATAGAACTATCAAAAAATCATGTTTTTCACGAAAGAAGCAAGCACATTGATATTAGATATCATTTCATCCAAGAACTTATCAACAATGGTGAAATATATCTTGAATTTTGCAAGTATGAAGATCAATATATCTTCACTAAGCCATTGGCAAAAAAAAGATTTGAACATCTAAGGAAAGGTTTGGGCATCATTGAGAAGTCAAGCTTAAGGGGAGTATTGAAAACATAAGCTTGACAGCATCAGACAAGCAGCCACTCATCCGTCCAAGCCGACAGCTGCAGCACCGCCCAGTCGTCCATCAACCACCTAGCAGTATGATAATTAATGAAACTCAACCTCAAAGCAAAAATTTGAACAATAAAACGTGTGTTGTAAATCTACTATAAATAGATCATCTCATAGCTGCTGCATAAGATACACTTGTAGTTTTTCTTCTTTGCTAATAAAATTCTGAGCAGCAGCTCATATTTGCTTTATATTTTCTATCTTTTGCATTTTCAGTTCTTCAATTTTTTAGTTTTCTTGCATCCTCTACCTACAGATTGCTACCCAGTCCATGGCGTTTAACTCCTATCGACAGAGGTGAATTCTCTGAAGCATAAGGTCTCATATCGACAGAGGTGAACTCTGAAGCATAAGGTCTCAAATTTGAAGAATTGATTACGTCCCTCCAAGCATCACTATGAGGCAAGAGAATTCAGCAGTTGGAGAATGAGCTGGACAAGGAAAGGCACACACACCAAGCCCAAGAGCATTAGCAGCCACACAATTTGAATTATGTAATAACTAAAGCATTAGCAGCCAAACAATTTGAATTATGTAATAAATTGATAGTCTAATAGAATCTATAATATGACACCAATCTCTTCTACGATACAATTAGTTTAAGCCATGCGTTTTTATGTTTATTATTTTTAATAAATCTTTAAATTCGAGTACAAATTGGTTAGGCCCGTAGTTATAATGTCTCACAGCCTGCAAAGCTTCAAAAATAATGGAAGCCTAACCTCTTACATTTCAAGTTAATTTATTATATAGTTATATTTTAGGTTCTTTCAATGTTCGTAGTTCTTATAATGAATAATTCGATTCGACTTCACAGATAAAAAAAATTACAAATCCTGCAATACTAAAGAAGGTCTAAAATTCCAAATCCTGCAATACTAAAGAAGGTCTATGCTTGCCTAGATCTGCGCCATACATCGACACTCCTTCGATCCACTCAAAAATTTCTGAAACTTCCGACACAACTTTTAACCCAAAAGATCTCATCATACTGCAAACAATCGTGCTGTGTACATGTCTCTTTTATGTGCACAAGATAAATGACAAAGAAAGAAAATGCAAGATTTAAGGGACAGAAGTTCAAACCCATCCGCAAAGGGAGAGGCACCGCCGGGCAAAAATACCCGGCCACGGCCAGTGCCTTTCACGGCCCTAAATACAATAGACAATGTCTCTCAGTGAACTCGCTAAATCTACATATCAAATTTCTTACTATATACACTAAATCTACAGATCAAATTTCTTACTATACATTGTACAACAATCAGAAACTGTCCTCCAACCCCGATCCATTAAATCCACGATCCGATCTTCACGCTTAATGAACCAAGCCGTCGCTGAACACTAGAAACTCAGGGAGATCTATTCTCCAGCGCTCGGAACCTCGACTACATATGGAAATACAACACGATAAAATCTAAAATTTGAATTATGCGCTGTGATTCAGTAAAAGCCAGGGTATTAAAGAACAGTTGAATCTGTGTAAGAACAAAATAATTTCATAATGAAAAGACACGAACCTTGCACAACATTCACGCAGCGCGTATCGATCACGGGCTTGAACGATTACAGCTTTAGTTTGCCCTAACCCTGTCATTTAAAGAATGCGCAAAAGAAATGGACGATCGAGATCAATCACCAGTGAATATTATCTGTCGAATATACCGCCATCTAACGGTAAATATTGCCTTGCTGCTTCGTCATGACAAACATAAAGGCGGTTGATACCCTGCCACGAAGCTCAGTACGGCCATGTGATGACAACAAGTGTAGAGTGATCAGCGATTTTTAAACTAGCAGTTGCTCCCAGAAGTTGCAATAATACACGCCGAAAGGTTATGGTTGGAAGGTAAAAAAGATTAAAGAAAGGGAGCTAAAATGAGTTGGTGTAGCTACAAGTTTTGTAAGGGAAATGAAGAGTCAAGTGTAAGAATGCTTTTTAGGATAACAATGTTAAAGCATACCACAATCATCTTTGATGTTAACATAAAGAGTCACACCACACAACCATACATTTGCAATCTACAAAAACCAGAATCCAACATAAACATCATATAAAACAAAAAAAAAGCGTCACAAGAAGCTCATTTGATTTTAATTTTTTTTAATATAATGATAGTCAACTACTATTGATTCAAATAAGTCAGAATTGCCTATATAAATTAGAGCAAGGAAAATGTAGATTTTTCATGAGGCCTTGATTACCTTGCCATCATATTCTTTATTGGACAAAACTTCAGGAGTAATGTATGCAAGTGTCCCAACATTTAAGCTGGGATGAGAATGAAGCACAAAAGACTAAAAGAAAATGGTAGTCATTTACAAGCCACCCTCAAAACTCCAATTATTTAAAAAATACTACGATGTATATTTCTACTAGCTCAAGAAATTTTCCAATTGTAGGTACAAGAAAGTACTTTCGAATAGCCAAAATCAAAGATCTTCATATGAGTTGCAAGACTTACATCCAAAAGTAGTGTTTTCCAGCTTCAAGTCGTGATGATGAACTTGATGCATAGTTTACAGGTCAAAGTCACAATGGATTTAATAGATCAATTTTAAGACTAGTAGAAAATGAGAACACTTGTACACTTTAAAATAGTCTAAAAAAGAATGAGAACACTTGTGCAAGAAAACCATCCAAAAGAGCGTTTTCCAGCTTGAAGTCACATTGATAGACTTGCTACATACTTTCCATGTCAAAATTCAACCCCTTCAGATATAATTCAAGCTTAAACGACAATGTTCACTTGCACACTTCAAATATGATAACATCTTTATGAGATCTAATTCTGTGTAAATGTAAGAACAAGGGCATTAATCACATAAAAATATTGTTGGCCCTAGGTATGTTTTAGATATTTTGGGTACCAGTTTTGAATTTCCATGTGAAGTGTGCCACAAAGCTGCGACAGAGTGGTCGAGAAAGCGACCAGCTCTGATGTTTTAGGCGAAGATAAAGGAAAACCAGTTGTTTTGACGAAGTCCAACGACAAGATTGGTTAGACGATCAAAAAATGTGTCCACTTGCATTTATGGGATCAGGTAGTGGGTGCAGGTTGTAAAACGACCATTAGAGCCCATAAATTTGTAGTGGGTTGGGATTTTTGGGGTTAACTAATTTTGAAGAAGAGAAGAGACTTTTTGTATCGTGTCAAAAAGCTATGTATTGTTTTTGTCAAACTCTAAGTTGAGTTAGAGTCACAAGTACAAGGGTTGATCTTTAGGTTGTGTGCACAGATCCATTGTAATGCAGTTTTGGAGAAATGTTCGTAGGTTGTGTGCACGAACCTAAACAGTTCAAGTGACGACTCTTCCATATTAACGAGCATTTTTGTGGTTTTTTCCATCTTGGGTTTCCATGTTAAAATCTCCGTGTTTATTGTGCATGATGTGTGTGATGATGAATTATTGTTTTTATTAATGTGTAAATGAATAACTGTGAATGGACGAATGGATCAAAATGTTACTGCAATGGATATTTATGTTGTTATGAAGTTGGTTAATGGTGTGGATAAATCTGTGGATCTCCATCGCAATCTTTGATCTATTAAATTTAGTTCTGTCGTAGTTATATATGACAAAATTTCCCTTCATCACTATGGAAACCTGGTTCATGCGAATCCCATAGGTACTTCGGGTGAGACTTCATTTGCTATGTAGGTGTTACCAAAAGGGTTAAAACCATTTCAGGCCGGTATCTTGGGTTTTGTTGGTATGGTGGTGTGTCAACCTAGGTTTTGTTAAGATTGTGCCAACAAATATTAACTGAATATTAGTATTTGATGCAAGGATGAAAGTAGGGAAAATCTTCTAAGAAAAAAATATTTGATGCAAGTATAGTTGATTGTCAAACTTCAATATTCCAAGATATGTGATCGCTTTTTGTAAAGACACTATTGCACATAGTTTTCCAAGAAAAGTAGCATTTATTATTAGCTTGTACAACATGTCAAATATGGCATGTTGTACAAAACATTTAAAATGGCATTAACTATAAAAAGTTATGGGAATATATCAAAAATTGTTGGTAGATTAATAAGTTTTATATATGAAATCATTGAATTCCAAATTACACATATGATATTTCCTTGATGAAATGGTAAGCCTACGAATGTGAAGAGAAAAAGTTGATTTTATCAATGCATCAATTAACATGGGTAAACAAGGTCAACCTCAGCATTTCATTTGTGTGAAGTGGTTGCATAGAGTTTTGTTAGCTAAATTTTGTAGAATTAGAAGAATCAACGTCAAAATTTGAGGCATCTGATTCCGAAATAGGATTTTGTTGTTGCAGTGTAAGTCTTTGCATATTCTTCAAACATTCATGCAAACTCTCAGTGATACCACCAAGATCAATAGTGGCGAAAAATTTGATGACAAATCATGAGTTCTTAGGAGTGTACTTTAGGGAAATTGACTCAAGTGAATCATGCATTGTACGATGATTAGACCTTTCATTCAGAAATTGTATGCCAAACAGCTCTACCAACTCCTGCAATATCATAAAATTCAAATAATATTACTTAGTCAATGATGTAGACTCAAAAAACAATGCCAATCTTTCAAGCAGTATGCGCATGTTTCCCACCCCTCATAGAAGTCCTCCTCGATTTAGATGGTGTTCTAAGTGTATTCAGTTGGATTATGTTGTAAAACTCTGTGAAATCAAATCAATATAAGAGGAACTTCAAATCAACATGTTGTTGAAGTGGCAGTTGAGCAATGAGCCCCTCTAATAGAGATGAATACTCGACAACAATAACATCCATCTCTTCTCCCATTACACGCAGAAACTATCATGTAAGTTGTAATGAGGACTTTCTACCTCCACTAACCCAAGCCCCCAACTTTTGAGGTTCTCTCTTGGACTTCTGCCTTGAATATGTTTCAACTATATAGAAAATAAGTGAAAAAAATACATGTTAGTGTGGAATACCTGGCAGAAATATGTCAAATATCTAACAAAAATGTTGTCCATATGACCTACTATTACATGCACAAGGAAAAGGGGAACAATATACCTTGTTTGCATTTCACGAGCACTTTCATATAATCTATCTCTATGGCTCCTAAAGAGTAAAATGAGATCAAACAATGAAAACAATGTTTTATATAAATGATGAGATCGCTCCTCGGAAGTGACTTATCTACAATCGCATTAACGTACCTCTCATGAGAAACTATAAGTTCATCAAGGTCTCTTACTTCTTCCATTTCATCCAAAAATTCCACCCATGAGTAAGCAAGAACTTTGAACATGAGATAGTATTGCATATTTGTGAAAAAATGGTTCATTTCATTTCTTAGTGTTTGACATCGTCTTAAAATGGATACAAATTGTTGCTCCCACCACCATCCCTAGTGGAAAATAGGCAAGCAATAGAGCATTTTGGTTTCATAGTCTTCCATGTAGCGCTCATAGCATGTTCCACACATTTAAGCTTCCAAAGACAGTTACAAATTTTAAGGTACCTGGCCATCACATAATCTGTAAAATGGTATTCAGAGGATCTCTTGCATTATATTCCAATAAGAAAACATCCCACCCCCTGTATCCACTATGGTGTGGCATCATCTTCACTCTCAGAATATTTAATATATATGGATCATCATATTGGGCATTGGAGGCACGAATTGCACTCTCCAGTAGACCCGAAAGCTTGAAAGAGCTTATAGTGTTAACCGGTTGAGAGATATCAGGGCCCACAATGTCCATGAGATACTAAATGAAGTCACCTTGGATGATAAGCAAGTAACTCTTGATTGCAAGGCAATGTAATTTGAACTTGAATTGACCATACATTATTTCTATCAAATGCCGATGGATCCTCTTAGTTGCTTCTATAACCAATATTCCAATTGAACAAAGCACCCACCTTGATAATTCCTTTATTGAAAAGGAATTTAGCTGAGATGATTTCCATATGATAAAGACCGCCCCTAAACTTGTCAAACCCCCTCCTAATCGACCAATAGGTTTTTATCTCAAAAAAAGGCATCAGTTGCACTTTCCCAGAGAACCGTCGACGGATCGAATCACTCACTAACTACCATAGGATTCCTCAGTTCCCATAGAAAGAATTTCCCACTAACCTCTAACCTGGTGGCAAGCTTGTGATCTGAGAGTCCAACATGGTCGATCTTCTACCAAATCTCACGTACACCACCGATTGAGCGGGTTGCAAGCCCAACCATTGCAGGGATCGCTTTGCAGAAGCATCGTCGTTATCCTGGTCATTGGATTGCTTCATCGATATTGATGGCATAAATAGTGGTCCAATCGAGTACACGGGAGGTAATTTCTCCATCACCTGTCTGCTCCAAATATCTAAGCAGATTGATCATGAGGATATGTTCAAGGGCGTCGATGGAATGCCCAATGGTTTCCCATCGTGAAAAAAATGGATCTTTTTCATGCTAATTTTAGTGATCTTTACAGTGAGCAACTTTCAATCTTCATGCTACTTGATACCACATCTCTTGAGAATTCACTTTGACATTGAAACGTCGAAAAAAAATAGGAAAAGAACTTTTGGAGACACTTATTGACCCAAATGCACAGAATAGTATATTGTTTTATCCACTATTTTTCAACCTAAGAACCCTATACACTGAATGAACCCAATTAAAGTTATCATGCAACTTGTCTTCTATGAATCTACAACCATGAAATCAAGCATTAAAATAATCATATATTAGGTTTATTCGAAAAAAAGTGTCATTAATCTTAATATCCATAAGAAGATAAGTTCTGACATGGAACACAAGCTTAAGAAGTCCAGAAAAAGTCCACGATAGTGTTTTTTTTTTTTGCAAAATACAACACATGAATATTCAACATCTTGAATATTTATAAATACCAATCTAAAGCATCTTCCAATTCACCATAATAATTCAACCAAAAATAAACCCTAGTAGGCTAACCCCACAACAAAACCTTACCGAACATCTACTACCAGAATACATATTCTGATTCAATGCTTGGAGGCCAGATTAATGTTTATGCACAAGATCTGTACATTTACCTAATCGACCTTCTCCATCATCTCCTACAAAACCAAATTCTCGGTATTCTTCTCAACATCGACAATGTCGGATATTGGCTTAAGGCGCTGGAAATAATTGTCATAGATGTACTCAGGGCATAAACCCTTTTCTTCATTGTAGAGCATGATGTGGTCATTTCATTTCCAAATGTTGTAGCTGGATTACAACTTCTCAAAGTTGGAAACACATATGTGATGTCCTCCAACCTCCACGTACTGGCAGCAACTACACTTCAATTCATCCCCCCTGCTACTTAAAATAATGCGAATGATCTTTTGTTTGAACTTTTCCATCTCCTTGGCGATCTTTGTCTCGATATTTGAGTCTCCTTAGTGATGTTCTATAAACTATATTCCTCTAGCATGAAATCCAGAGGAGTTGAGAAGAGGTCATTGGGTTCCTAGATGATGAATATCGACGGATTTTGGCACAATGACATACCCAAGGTATATCGAGGAACTAGGTTCTAGGAGACTCAAAGACTGCTACTGACTGGATTAATAACAAAATCACTATCAAAAAATCTAGTCTCAGTCACCTTGTGCAGGAAATGAAGAGGACCTTTGAGTCTTTTCAATGTGCCAGCTTTACTGACATTCTTCGGGATCCCAATCATAAAGTAGATGAGATTTCGAAGAAAGATCTCTCTCTGCAGACTAGTACTTTTGTTGTGACCAAGTTGATGGAGGAACACAAGATAAATTCGTTGTCTTTTTGTTTTTAATGGTTTATGTTGTACTAAGAGGTGTATTATGTATTGTGTAAGATGGTGAATATGGTCTCTCAGAGGCATTGTCTGTCGGGCTCTTTTTTTAAAGACAAAATGTAATAGGGATATGAGGGGTCACTTGGAGATGGTCCAGTCTGTCAGTAAAAGGTTTAGTATCAAGTTTTTGAATGTTATTTATGCTCAGTTTTGTATTGTCGTCTAGACAAAAACATGTATAGCAATATATATATATATAACGAATATTTATAGCAAGATTGTACCATGTTATTATGTTTTCTTTCTATAAAGAGATAGGCAATAGATGTATAGTGAGATGCACTAAAGCGTTGACGATGGTCAATAAAAAATCATGGAACATTATGGTTGCCTTGCCTTTTATCTATCATCAATAAAAATATTTATAGACTTTTAGCAAAAAAATATAGTGCAACTGGTAAGCAATTGATCGCGGAATATTTCATTCTCTCTCGTATGTCATGGGAGCATCTATGTTTGTTGAAGGGAATAACAATATTACACACAAGACTTAGTTTACTCTTCATCATGATGCGTAACAATGACTAAATTTATTTATTTATAGATTTCATACATAAGCGAGAATAATACTAAATGGAAGGCTTTCCCTCTCTAAAAATAACCCTTGACTGTTCAATGTTGATAGATTCCTTGAAAGCCTCAAAATGAATGTATGGAGTAGAATGAAAATCATTACCTTACCCCTCTGTAACGATCAATTTGTGGCTTGAACACTGTTATATGGCCTCTTTAGCTGAATTTTGTAGGTGTTGAAGCATGGCATAATGGACGCCGACGGTCAAGGGTGTACAGTGCACAAACGGGAGCGCAACTTAGTGTGTTAAACCTGAATCGATTTCTCCATTCTTCTTTTTTTAATGGCATATGTATGCTAAGTGTTTTTACTCAAACATGCACCTTCTATATTGAATTAACTCTATCCATATGTAATGATTAAATTTCATAAGCATTTACGTTGTACAACTTTGGTTTGGTTACTCCATACTATGCCACTCTGCCGTCTAAGGATGGAATTTGACAGTCAAAATGTTCGTCATGGAGCATTTTGGCTGTCAAATATAGCCATAAAATATGTAGACCCGTATACATTTAAGAAATCTGCATTTTGGTTGTCATGGAGCATTTTGGATGTCAAATACAATCATAAAATTTGCATACATGTATAGAAATTCATCCAAACTATCAAATGGGTAGGTTAATATAGTTTTTCAGATACCAACCCTACATTGCCTTCCTAGGCTCTAGCCTATTGTTCTTTAATGTTCAGGTTGAAAATAAATTGTGTACAATTGGCTCTTGTCCTTCCATAGTGAAGTTCCACTCACCATTTGTGAAACCGACCAAATGTTAAGTCTTTAGCCATTTTATTTTACCTTTTTAAGATTTTTTGCCCAACAATTCTAGCTCAAGCCAGAACTAAATTGTGTAATCACAACCTTCTACCAATGAGAAAATAGAATCATAAATATGGGGCATTTGTTGGGAAAGGGAAAGGAAAAAACATGCCTCTATTTTACAAATTTGATGTCCACTAATCAGTTGATCAACGAACTTCATGCAAACTACTGATATTTGACTATCGATTTGCCAAAAGGTAGAATAGATGCATGCTATTAAACTGAATTGTTTATAGCTTTCTCCGCATAGGTTCATTATTTTGACCATGTAAAATATGTGCACATAATGAAAGACCATGGAATATGCTAATGAGAATGTATTAATTGTTAAAGTGCTTCATTAAATTTTCCAATTACATTTACATACCTGAAACAAAATTTAAATTACAACATTCTAACGATGTGCATTATATGTGCAAGGTATTTTTCATACACACCAATATATATAATCCATAAAATCTCATTCACACCAATCCACAAAATATCTTCCACATCAATACATACAATCCACAAAAGCAATTGAAGGAGACAAGTGAAAATGATTTTGGAACACCTGCAGATAGGCAACCAAAGTAGACCAACTGATGCAGGAGCATTAGTTCTCAAGGCCAACTACTAAATTTCTGATTGGCCCTTAAGCTCTAAACACTTTCCCAAGGAGGGGTCAATTGTAGAGACATTTATGTTGCCAAATTTCTGTGGTGGTTAGTTGTTGATGTTGCTGTCGGAGAAACCACAGTATCAAAATGATCGAGTGGACGTTTCGAATCCATATCAGGATCCATCTTCAGGACAATGTCGAATGTGAAGAGATTGAGAATCAAGGATAAATACAGGAACCAGGTAGAAGAGTTCAAAGGTCGGCTACGTAGGCTAGGGTTAGGTCGAAAATTTTTAATTTTATTTTTAAATCAAGAATGTGCGGAAAAAAGAAAACGTTTATAATGTTAAAATTTCCTAAAACGGCTGAATTAAGGCAATAAAAACTTGATCAGAGAATCTATTACTTATTATTAATCAATTTTAATATGATTATTAATGTGCCTCACTTTAGGGAAATTTATAAGTTTCTCATATTTAATTTTACTTTTGATTATAATTCCTACTTTTAATGAAATGTGAATGCACTCATTTGGTTAATTTAAGGAATTCTAAGGGTCAAAAAGTCAAGAAATAGATTCTTAATTTTACCTTAAAATTCCCAAGGTTTAAAATGAATTTTAAGGTTAATGTTGATTTTCATTTATTTAAAATCCTAAGTTTTAAGTGATGGTCAATCTTAATTATTTTTACAAATTTAATCTATTTATTATTATTGCCAAAACATTTTTATTAACAAATTTTATTTAAATGAATATGGTCAGTAATTCTAATTACAAGTTTCCACAATGTCTATTTAGTAATATTAATAAATCTTTATTATTAATAAATTTCATTTAAATGATTCAATATATGCCTAGACCTAGGAAAATTATAATATTTCAATTTTAACTTGTAATAAATTATTATTAATAAATCTTTATTATTAACAATTTACCCTTAATGATTATTGATATGCTTAGATATAGGGAAATTAATAATATTATTCTATTTTGTTTTAATTTTAATTATAATTTTCCAATTTTAACTTTTAGACATTTAGGTTAAAAAATTTAAGGGACCCTAAGGTTATTTTCCTATCAAGTCTAAATAAGATAAAATATATAATCTAATAGGTGTTAGTAAAGGATGAGTCATGTAACTAACATGATGCAGGAGCATCGTGGCATGCCAACAATGTGATGAGTTGGTCACATGTTGTGGCATATTTTTGGTTGTTTGATGAGTCATAGGTTGTTAGCGGTGATAGGAATGATGGCGGATCATGACTCCCTGCATGGAGATCAAGCCATAGGTTGGTTTATTGTGATAGGGATGTTTTCATCATGCTTAGTAGTGGTTTGTTTTCAGTTGCAGCACCACTCGATGTGGGAGTAATAGTTTAGCTTAAATAGGTAGATTAGAGAAGTAGAGGGGGTTCTGTTCTTCAGGGTTATTCGCAGAAGGGAAAATCAAACCTGTGTCTGGTTTCCACTTGTAAATATTTTGGGAAGACTGTAGAAGGAGAACTGAGCTATGTGCTTGTTGTATTGCTGAATAGGAAGAGTAGTTGTGTGTTTGCAGTGTTATTAGTATAGATGCATTTACTGTTTGAATGATGTATCCGTAAAGAGCCGACTTCAATGGTTTTCTGAACATCTGTGTATTTCTATGAAATTATTGATTCAAGTGTTAAATTGTTGCTTGAATAGATGAAATAGGTCGTAAATGCATGCATAGAAGTGTTAGGTTAATGAATCTTAAATATTGCAGGCTAGATTAATCGATTCTCTGATAAATCAGCGCAGCACACATATTTTATGCCACTAACAAGTTTTGCAAAGAATGAACATTGGAGATTGATTCCGTAGATGAAGATCTGATGTTCCAGGAGAGATCTGCAATGGAAGTTGTAAGGGCGATAACAGATCTACAAAGATCTGTGAGATCCACATCAAAGAGTAGATCGACGATCGACGATCGTCGAGAAGGCCGCAAAGATCTAACGGTTGAGAAAAATTGCGGAGGAAAAGTTGCGAAAGGAAAGCTACAGGGGAGCAAATTTGGAAAGTTGGTCGAGAATCCCGCATCCCGCATCCCGCAACCCACATGCGGAAATCCTGTTGTGGAAAATATGTTGCAGGAACAGAGTTGCAGAAATCTTGTTGTAGAAACAGAGTTGTAGAGAGCCTGTTGCGGAAGTAGAGTTGCGAAAAAGCGGTTGTGGAAAGGAAGCTGCGAGGAGGTAATTTTAGAGAAGAATTTGGTCGAGGGTTAAATTTGGTAATCCTGCTAAGTGTAGGATCCAAGAGATCCTGGAGGTGCTGGTTGGGTTGGATGTGGTTGATCCGTCCTGCACCACCAACTCATTTACATATATGAAATAAAATTTAAATTGCATCATTCTAACACTATACATTATATATGCAAGGTATTTTTCATATACACTAATACATACAATGCATAAAATCACATTCACACCAATCCAAAAAATTCCATCTACACCAATACATATAATCCAAAAAAACAATTGAAGGCAACATCTGAAAATGCTTTTGGAATACCCACAAACAAGCAACCAGAGTAGAGCAGAGGGAAAAATTCGTCCAAGAAAAAATGGCGTCATTCTTCATTGTCCTCACCTTCGTACACAACATCATGTTGTTTCTCTTTATCTGCAAGAATTTGCAATCTATGTATCTAGATTAAGGAAGCTTTGAAATACCATATTCGGTGCATAGAATAATCGTTAACTCCAGCAGGTTTGAAACCTCCAAGTATCTCTCCAATTGAACTCCCTTACAATGGGTTTTCCTCCTAGTTATCCTATGTCTCCACTGGCATCCTTCTCACCACTTTGCGATTAAAATACCCATCTAACATGGACATATAGTGCAATCAACGGTAACTTTCAACTTTTCTTGGAAGGATTTCTCATCATCATCGAGGCCCTGAGAGCATTGAGTATTGGTTTCAGTCTATTCTCCATGTTATAACTCAGTCATTGGATGACTCAAAATTATGAGAAATCTTCTATTCCTCAACAAGAAATTTGAGATTATGCAGAATTTTATCCTCAGACAACCCCAGAAGCTCAGACCACCTCTTAACAAGAATCCCAACGTTATCCTCTGTAAAACCTAATTCTCTCAAGATTTTCAATTTCAGCTTAATAGTGTCCCAGGTCAGCATAATCAAATGAAGAAAAGAGCAAGCAAATTCCTTCGACCATTTCTTAATGGGCGATCCCTCGACATCCTTAACAAGCCCCAAGCTAGTAGTTGGAAACAAAATTTCAAGGAATTTTTAATCGGATCTAGGTTCGCAACCACAACAGCTTGTTCGGGATCAAACATGGACTGTAAAAATCAAACCCTCGATTCGGGCATACGGTTAATACTTAATGAAAAATATAGGGATTCTATTGAATACTTTGAGCAATTTTGACTAGTGAAACCAATTTTCTCCAAGTATTTAACCTTGATTTCCAAACGCCGATTTTATTAAAACCCTTGCCTCAGGAATTATAGAGTTTAACGTGAATTATCGTAGTATTTGTAATCGATTAAATCCAGTTTTCTTTCGCAACTTCTGTTTGCGGAGTGGAGAGAGCATTCACAACGACGACGCAAACACAGTTTGTAGAGAAAAAATGGATTTATACATTCGCCAAAAAGAAATCTTGCTATTCCGGTGGTATCAGAGGGAGTAAAATGAGGGTTTCCAAAGTCAAATAAAATGATGAATTCAGACAGTGTAACTTTCACCAAAGGATCCTATCATTGTGTGAGATTTAGGGGCAACATTAAATAACTACCGCATCTTGTCGTGTGTTGGCTGTATGACCAGCACTGTTGCATCCCACTCATCTAGTACGGAACCTCATGAACATGCAACCATGCAACCACATCAACATAAAACTTCTTCAATCATGGCAGACTTTGATTTGGATATAAGAAGGTCACGTGGTGAAAGATGATTAGTTGTATGGACGATGAAGGTGAACAGTGTAAACAAACAGAACCTCTTATAGAAAAACGCCTAATGGCGTAATTAATTTTATTTAAAATATACCTAAACTTGCAAAACATTTCACATATATCATTATCACATAAAAGGACATTGTATCACAAAAAAGGACATCAATGTGATATCAGTACCCCATTGAGAATATGATTTTCTTTTTTGATTCCCTATTGAAGTAACGGACATCCATATGATTCATCAAATTCCATTGTACACAACTGCCTATAAAGATTTGGATTTCCTTGCTCTTATATGTTACTAAAGTTGCTTTCTATTCTAAAAAAAGTTTGCATAGGCAATAGAGTTACGTTATAACACATTACAAAATATTATTTTATTTTTAGAAGTCAAGATGATCCGAGTTACAAAAATATATCTCTAGGATCACATTCTCTAACCATTGCTTGAAAATCATTGAAAGAGTGACATCATCCCAGCATCGGTCACCTCCTAAAATATTATTTTATTTATAAACTTCAAGATAGCCGAACTTACAAAAATATCTCTTTGACCGTTACATTCTCTAACCATTGCTTCAAAACCATTGAAAAAGAGATACTATTCCAGTATCCAACACCTCCTAGTAGTGTTGTAAATGTTAACAACGGTTTAATTCTATAGTGGCAGCTAACTAGTAGATGATCATGTTGTCACCCACCTCTTTGCACATTAAACAAATGTCCAATCCATTCGAATATCTTTTTGCAATATGTCATAAGAGTATAATTCTTTAAAGACACTAATCACTAAAAGTTTCCTTCAAGTGAAAAAGTTTTCCAACAACATAAGAAAAGTACCCTAGCTTCAAGTACACAAAAATGCAATGTGAGTAGTTGAAAATAGTGTTATGTAGCTATACTACAAAAGTTTAAATTGGTAAAATCCAAGGTTCTTTCATTATTGTCTACATTAACCAAAACATGGAAAATTAAATCAGGACTGACAGAAGGTATAAATTATCACATAGACTAAAAACACTTAATTAGTTTTCATTGTAGTGGGCCAAAACTTGGGAACTTCTTTCTCTGGAAAAGGTAAGTAGATCAAAATGCAAGAATTATCTAAACAACAAACTATACCATTCAAATCACACTACAAATATCTTCAAATGTTAACTTCCCAAGGATCATCGTAGGATATAATAACTATTGCAATGAATAAGAAAAAATACATAATTTATAGCATATGTTAACCTTCATCCTTGTTCTCATCAATTGACATATCATTCCAAGGGTCATACTTCCTTTCAAAATAAGTGAGACCATTTTCAATTTCAAAATATTGTGGAAAAAAGTATTTATGAGTTGATTAGACATCCTTCTAAAATTAGCACGTGTTCAATTAAAAGATGGAGGTTTGGAGAACCAATTCTGCAATGGTTGAGAAGGTATCAAAACCTCTAGAAGGCTCCAACTTCTTTGAAAGATATAGTTTAGGGTAGCTTTTGTTTCAACAAGGTTTGGTTGTTAAAATAATAATTCACAAAGTTAGCACTACTAAATTGGCATTTTGCATTGTGTAGTAAGGATGTGTTGATTCAACCCGGTTTTTAGAAATATCAAACTGCCAAATTTTTTGGACATAGTTTTAGGATGACTTATGCTGCCTTGTTTTTCCTCTCTCTCAAGGAAGGGGACCATTTTAGGATATAATTGGACAATTCAAGACAACCACAAATTGATTTGGAACGTTGTTACATTGGTTGTAATACGCTTGATGGAAACATATAATTTAGGTTCAATAAGGAACCCCTATCCCTCATTTTAGGGCAATTAAGGAAGTTTGAGCAAGAGTTAACCCTGCTCCTGAGAGTTGACATTAGAGCATTCCATTGTGATGTATCGAGGTCTGGAATTCCATCACACTCTTGCTATGAATGTTGTAAGTACCTTGAATCTTGATGTACTCATTTTTCTCTGAAGTAATATATGAATCCTCCGTCTAATAAGTCTCTGCCATGCCATGCTATGCTAGTATGTCTTTGTATACTTCATATACAATACCTTGCCACATGTTCAGCAAGTGCTTAATTCTTAGATGACATAGCAAACAGATTTCTAAAAACACCCCAAGGAAGAAAACATATATTTGAATGTTTACACTATCCATTAAAACGAAAGGGTTCATAAAGCTTCCCTACTTACTCTTTTTCTTCTTTGAGAATGTTCCACCAGTTTGCTTTCTCTTTAGCTTCACCACCACTTGCATCGCATTCTGGACATTTAAGAAAACATATATCCACTATCAAAGGAGGACTATTTCCCAAATTTGCATTCAAATGATTTTGCTCACCAGATAGGATCCAAATCAAGCAATAAAGAAAAAAGGTGACATAATTTCATCAAGACAATGTCTACTTGCTACTGTGCAGGACTCATATACCGGCGTAGATCCAAATCCTAGGCTCTATTAAGCACCGAGAGGGATCAAATCTCTTCTTAGGTATCCATTGATTTGATTCAAACCAAAAGACACATCTTTTTANATTGTTATTAATAAAAATAGCGTTACTTAACCTTACAAGATCTCTCCCATACTGAGCTGTAAAGCGCCTTGGGTGCAATAAAAAAGTTGACTATCAACTCACGAGAATTCAAAACTAGAATTGTAAAATAAAACAGTTGACTGGAAAATTCAAAATTGGACAATACATACGAATTCTAAAAATGAGACATTCACTATAAAATCTGTGAAAGTTACTCTCTTACATAAGAGTTTGACTTAACGCCATTAGCCTATTGAGATATTATTAAGATCGANGCCCACGTATAGTATTTATTATTATTTTTTATTTTGTTAGGAACAAACCCTACAACATTTCCCCATACATGGTTTTAAAACCATATGCAAGGCCTTGCAAATGGTCTTAAAA
>LPNX010400832.1:40762-73995 GCA_001517045.1 Pseudotsuga menziesii
GAGTTGACATTAGAGCATTCCATTGTGATGTATCGAGGTCTGGAATTCCATCACACTCTTGCTATGAATGTTGTAAGTACCTTGAATCTTGATGTACTCATTTTTCTCTGAAGTAATATATGAATCCTCCGTCTAATAAGTCTCTGCCATGCCATGCTATGCTGGTATGTCTTTGTATACTTCATATACAATACCTTGCCACATGTTCAGCAAGTGCTTAAGTCTTAGATGACATAGCAGACAGATTTCTAAAAACACCCCAAGGAAGAAAACATATATTTGAATGTTTACACTATCCATTAAAACAAAAGGGTTCATAAAGCTTCCCTACTTACTCTTTTTCTTCTTTGAGAATGTTCCACCAGTTTGCTTTCTCTTTAGCTTCACCACCACTTGCATCGCATTCTGGACATTTAAGAAAACATATATCCACTATCAAAGGAAGACTATTTCCCAAATTTGCATTCAAATGATTTTGCTCACCAGATAGGATCCAAATCAAGCAATAAAGAAAAAAGGTGACATAATTTCATCAAGACAATGTCTACCTGCTACTGTGCAGGACTCATATACCAACGTAGATCCAAATTCTAGGCTCTATTAAGTGCCGAGAGGTATCAAATCTCTTCTTAGGTATCCATTGATTTGATTCAAACCAAAAGACACATCTTTTTAGGTAAGGTCCACATATAATATTATCATTATTAATATTTAATATTATTTATGGCCCACATATAGTATTTATTATTATTTTTTATTTTGTTAGGAACAAACCCTACAACATTTCCCCATACATGGTTTTAAAACCATATGCAAGGCCTTGCAAATGGTGTTAAAACCATTTGCAAAGCCCTCTTAAACCATGTACAATAAAACCATGGCTTGTTTAGGAGGCCTTGCACATGGTTTTAAAACCATCTGGAAGGCCCTCCTAAACCATGTACAATAAAACCATGGGTTGGTTAGAAGGCCTTGCAAATGGTTTTAAAACCAAATGCAAGGCCAACATTTTTTTGTGGATAATTCACAATTTTATTTTTTATTATTTTCTTAGGTAGGAACATTACAACATCTCCCCCATATTGTGTTCTTTTCCTGATCCACATTTTTTTTAGGGATAATTAAATTTTTACTTTTTTATTATTTTGTTAGGTAGTAATATTACAACATCTTCCATTTTTTTTAAGATAATTAATTTTTTACTTTTTTATTGTTTTGTTAGGTAGGAATATTACAACATCTTCGCCATATTAGGTGGTTTTTCTGGCCGACATTTATTTTGGCTTATAATTAAAAAAAATATTTGTTATTAATAAAAATAGCGTTACTTAACCTTACAAGATCTCTCCCATACTGACCTGTAAAGCACCTTGGGCGC
Organism: Pseudotsuga menziesii; assembly: GCA_001517045.1. Classification (NCBI taxonomy): domain Eukaryota; kingdom Viridiplantae; phylum Streptophyta; class Pinopsida; order Pinales; family Pinaceae; genus Pseudotsuga; species Pseudotsuga menziesii. The sequence continues at coordinate 42,141 of LPNX010400832.1, forward strand.
AATAAAAAAGTTGACTATCAACTCACTAGAATTCAAAACTAGAATTGTAAAATAAAACAGTTGACTGGAAAATTCAAAATTGGACAATACGTACGAATTCTAAAAATGAGACATTCACTATAAAATCTGTGAAAGTTACTCTCTTACATAAGAGTTTGACTTAACGCCATTAGCCTATTGAGATATTATTAAGATCGATTGGAATCTCATTCAACATAGTACAAATAAGATCTGTCATTATTAGCTACCCAGTCATGACACCCACACAGGGCTCAAGCATAAGAATTTTACAAACCATGACACCGACAGAGTGGTCAAGAATAAGATTTTTATTTTCTTAGTGTTACGAGCTTCCCTGCCTACTTCCAAAACAAAACATGGGATTGATGGGACTCGATAAGACAGCGCATGCTCTCGAAACTACCTAATGCTTATCAGCGAAGAGCCAATTCGAAACCTATATACACAGCACAATCTGAATACGAACCATTGCCAAATAGAATAATCTGAATACCATGGGCATAAACATATGATTTCATTGGTCAATTCAGAGATTGAATTTACTTCGTTGGAATTCATCTGTACTTCCCAGAACTTATCTTCAGATTAGCTGGAAATCTGGTTATAAGTGGCATTGGTGCAGTTGATCAGAAGCTGAAGGGAATCTACAATCCAGAAAGGAGAAGGCAATTTTATATCTTAGAAGCTGATCAAAACTCCCATCTTCGAAAGAATCGGAGCTATTAAAATCCCCTCATTCTCCATGATCGACTGTTCTCAAACATTAGCAGGGATTATGACAAATTCCAACATGGCTGAAGTTGCACCCAAGTCTAGATCAGAATCTGTGATGTTGGCCGCCAATTCCAACTCTTACTCTGCTGCAAATGATGAACAAAGATCAAGGAAATATTTGCAGCACAAGAATATTATCGCTCCAAAGATACGTTTTGTGTATGTTTATGAACCCAAGATTATCAAAACGGACCCACAAAACTTTCGTTCTCTTGTTCAGAAACTCACCGGGAAGCCTACAAAAGAGAAGCAGAGGCACACAAATTCCAAGAGTCCATCTTCTGAGCTAATCTTTGCAGAAACTTGTACAGAAAATCTTGAAGTTGATACTTTTTATAGCAATTATCAGCTTCCTACCGGGGAAAACACAAGTAGACATTCTTCGACTACGAATTGCTTTAGCTACTAATGGATTCCATGACAGAGACATGTTTTCCCCCGGTCCTAAGGATCATGGATTACTGCATAATATTCATCTGGTTAGGAACAATTCTCCATTTAGTAATATGTATTTTTAGATCAAAGTTTACCGATCTACATGAGAATGGCTAAAAGATCTCTCCCATAATATTCACTTTCACTATTATTTTTTGCGAACATGTTAGTAACGTTACATCACATTACAAGATCTCTCCCATAATATTCACTTTCACTATTATTTTTTGCCGACATGTTAGTAACGTTACATCAGGTGACAAGATCTCCCCCATAATATTCACTTTCACTATTATTTTTTGCCGTCATGTTAGTAACGTTTCATCACGTTACATCACGTGACAAGATCTCTCCCATAATATTCACTTTCACTATTATTTTTTGCCGTCATGTTAGTAACGTTTCATCACGTTACATCACGTGACAAGATCTCTCCCATAATATTCACTTTCACTATTATTTTTTGCCGACATGTTAGTAACGTTACATCACGTTACATCACGTTACATCACGTGACAAGATCTCCCCCATACTGGGCTGTAGAGCACCTCTCGGTGCAATGACATTAATTTAGATGAGAAAATACAAAACAAAAAAATGTTGTGTTCACCTGTGACCTCTTGTTGATATAAACTGCGACCTATTTCCAGCGAATTGCACCTGAGACCAGGAAATATAATTAATCAGGTAAAACCCAAATTTATTCAAACTTCCCAAACATAGATTATCTTGAATAATGACACTACCTTTTCTTGTGCGTTTTAGAATTTCTGCTCCTCTTTTGAGAAAATCCTGAGAACAGATCTCTGATTCATTGTCCTTAGAAGCTAACATTTCACTGAACCCAGCCACCGGATTGGGCTCCTTCTCATATGGAATAGCAGCTGCATGGTTCCATAATTCTCTCTGTGCTCTTGCTTTCAGATTTGCTGCTCAATGCAGTGCTGGTTGGACAGAATGAAGATTTATGAGAGATTCTAGAAACATGCATCTCTTAAACTCCCAAGTTCTTAACTCCATACAAAAATTCCCAGTGCCAAGATATCTATCCCTTAGAAGTTGATCAACATTATTGCATAGAGGAAGATCAGATTTAATGAAAGAATTCAGCAACAACCCACAAACTTGTAAAAATACCGTGTGCAAGATCAAACAAAATTTCATTAAATGCCAACTTCTAGTTTGGTCATGCTAACATAAACTCTATTGTAATAGTGTAAATTATATTCAATGCAATCGATGAGTGCATTTTAACCTGGAAAGGTACTATGTTTAGTTTCCCAAATGGATGCTAGTTGCTTGAAAGAAGGTCCTTCAGGAATAATTGAGTACATGTGGCTGCCCCTGCAGTTAGGTTCATAATATCTCCAAGATTTTTTACATTGACTGCAGAGTTGACCATTGAAGCCATTTGTTCCTTATCTGCTCCCATACACTCTGCAAGCTCAACGCACTATGTTGCTACAAGCATTGTTGCTGATGCAACTGCCATACTTGTCTTTGATTCATTATTCCCAGTCCCACCACTACCAGATGAGATAGCGGTTGTAGCTGCAACTGCAGCAACAACAAAAGCTACACCAACAACTAAAATAGTTGCATGGACTTGTGCATTATGAACACAAGTCTCTTCTTTTTTCTCTCTTTTATATCTTTCTACCATCGTCCTATTGTTTTTCCCCCAAAGTGTGTTTTCCTTGAGTTGACAGTCTTACAAAACTGCCAATAAAATGATTGTAGGGTTAGAGTCTCCAAGCAAACTCTAAATGAGATACCAAACACACGTGACATGACTTGGGAAAGAGAAGAGAGCAGTAATAATCTCTCATCCACTCCAGATTAATTTTTTTGACATTAGTTTCTTTAATGAAATATCATATAAATTTTAAACAGGCTGAATGAATGGAAGGTGTTCCATTTGGTGCATATATTGCAAAAACGTTTAATAGGCCCTAAAGCAAAGTTATTTTTATGTTTCAAGGAAAATTTGACCTTTTGTGGAGGAGAATAGCTACTCTGTTTAACCAGCCTTCGTGGTTGTCTTTTAGAAAGTTTAGACCCATAAAGCTTGCTATTCTTTGAATTGGAAGTTTATATTTTTATCTTGTGGTTATTTATATAAAGAGATCAAACATTCATAAAATGGGTATAATATCTTCATTGTGCTCAAATGAAAACCAATGCATCCCAAAGTTAAAGAAATGGCAGAGATACGACTCTTCGTTGTAAATTTATAATACTTTTCATTCAAATGTATAATAATGTTGAAATATTGGACAATACTGAGAGGGGGATGAATCAATATTGATAACTTTTATTAATTAAAACCACTTTTAACATTAATCATTAAAACACAGAATCAACAAGAAACATAGAACACAAATTGTATCGTGGAATCCCAATTGGGTAAACCACTAATACTTCCTATTACTGCAAAATTGTATTTACAAATAGGTTTTGCCTACTACTACAAACAAGGATGGTGCTACACCCTATTTACCAGCAACTACTAGAAGGAGGCTACGACCCCTCGGTTTTATGAGCTTCTACTAAAAGAATGATACTACACCTTATTTACCAACTACTACTGGAAGGAGGCTACGACCCCTTGATTTTATCAGCTACTACTGAAATGACACTACTACACCCTATTTACTGGAAGGAGGCTACAAGCCCCTAGCAAGCATGTGGCTTTCCCTAGCTCCGCCCTACCACCCTATTATGTTTTATTTGATTTCCAGATCTCCTTTATGTTATTTGTCACTGGTTTACTTTAGTCTTTGTCTTTTTCTACTGTTGCATGGATCTAGATCATACAGATAATTTCTGTCACTCATCATTCTATCTATAAATATCCTCTAAAACATTTTCTGTGAATGTATCTCTTAATCGTTGCACCTTTTCATTCTTAGATCATGCCTCTTCATGAAGACTCAATTCTTCATTTTAACAATTCTTTAACTCTATTTAGGTTTATCTGTCATACATTTCTGTGACACAATATTGCCAGAATTGCCTCTTCGCAATGATAATTCTTCACCAGAAATTCTTCCAAATTTGTCTTTCTGCAACAGAATCTTGCCATAATTTCCTCTCCGCAATGATAATTCTTCACCATAAATTCTTCCAAATTTTCCTTTCCGCAACAAATCCTTTCCTCAACCATCCTAACCCATTGATCCATTGCGGACTCTTTCCTGTTTGTCGATCCAACACATAGATTTCCCTCTGTAATCATCTTTCCGTAATTTCCTTAGCTTTCTGCAATTGTCTTTCCGCAACAACCTTTCCGCGAGGTACTTTTCGCACCATTGATTTCTTCCAGACTCTTCCTATACTGTTGATCCTAATATCAAATGTGTATCGCGAATTGCAGGTTTTCCAAAATCCTTAAAACTGCTTCCGCAATTTGCTTTCCGTAAGATTTCTTCTATGCTGTCGATCTCATTCGGATTCTTTATTGATCGTTGATCTTAGATCAGATGCATATTGCGGATTACGGGTTTTCCAAATTTCTTGAAAACACTTCCGCAGTTTCCTTTCCATGGTCTTTCTTTCTCATCGTCGATCTCTTGTGGAGTCTTTCCTGACCATCGATATTCTAGATTGCAGGTTCATAAAATCTCAAACGTTGTTTCTGCAATTATTCTTCCACACCATCGATTGTTTATGGATGCTCTCCTAATCGTCGATATTGTGGGTTCACTCTTGTTCGTTGATTTACAATCAAATGCGGATTTGCACTATAGTATTGTGCATCGCTCTGCAGTTGTTGATCTCTTTGCAGATTCAATCCTAACCGTTGATCCATGATCAAATGCGGATTCAAATCTAGTCGTTGATCTGTACATTTTCGATCCTTCCAAAAGGTAGGGGGCCTGACAGGTTGTCACGGTATCCAAGCTGGTGACTTCTTGTGCAATCCAAGCACCTAGAGCCCCCACACTACCTTTTCTCTATGCATTGAATAAGTCTAGTGAGATGAGTGTATATAAGCACCTACAAACTTAACCATGTTGTCAATGTGGGATAAATCTCAAATAAGAAATCAATATGCATCGTTGATTTCCTTGATCGGACGGTTTCTGAGTCTGTGTATGGATTCTGTTGTCGATCCTATGCCTCTTGCATCATGTTTACTGGCGTATTCATTGTTGAACTCATTTGACATCAATCAACAACTATTTTAAACAAAGAAAGCATCAGAAACGTTATAAAGAAAGTTGAATGTAAATACCATAATTGTACCCAACATCAAAAGGAAAAAATTGAAACAAAGAACCACATCACTTGGAGTAACCATAGAAACTATTAGAGATGATTAGAACCAATTATTGAATTTGGTTCCCTTCAATATCATTCACTCTTTCATCATACTCAATGGTATAACAATGTGATTTTAATGACAACCATGAATTTCCAATGAGACCTTAGGGTTTCAGGGAGAATGCCAGTAGTGCAGCTAGGTATGCCGACCTTCAAGAGTTGTGTTTTTCTTGGCATTTCCTTGTGATAGTGCGATTCAAGCCTTCTTTGTTGAAGGTTAATTTCAACAAAAAAACATGAAAAACCCCACAAAAAACAGTCAGACAGATAGATCTTCAATCATTAAACTTGCACTAGCAGAATCTCATATAACTTGCACATGAGCACCGATGGAGGAGAGAATTGGAAGATGTGGTTGTTGAGTCCATCTCAACGTCCTGAGTAGCAATCTTGGATTTATGTTTTTACTTGAAATGAAAAAACCTCCTATCAATGAAAAACGATGGTAAAAAATAATAATAATAATAATAAAATACATTTTGGGGATGTGGAAGTAGGCAGTGAGGGAAACAAAGAAAATTGAAAAAAACCTTGCATCACTGCCAATAGAGAAAATCTATATTGGTTGAAGAAGCTTGCTCCTCTGCTGCAGATATGCAGTAACTGTAACTGATGGAACAATCTCCAAATCCATCTTATCAACTATGGATTTCCTTAATCAAAATGGTGTATGGTTTCTTCAAAGTCTACATGAATCCTATCATCCATTTCTATTTGGGCCACTTCTATGGCATTCTGGGCTTCGGCCATTGTTATGGAAGAAGGTGGTCACATTCGCAGGATCTACACTCTACGCTCGAGGCAAACTTGTTGGACACACAAGCTTTAAAACCCTTATTGAAAAATTTATCTGAAATATGCTAATTTTTCTTAATACATGTGGCAACTTGTCATTCACTGGAGGGACAATGAAGTGAATAGTGTTCACAAAGCTGACCTTGGGAAAGAAAATGCCTATCGGCGTAAAAGTCCAAAATATGTCCCACTATGTGCTTTCCTTTCCACCTTTTTGCTTATGGAATCTTTATGTTAATCTTCATTTTCTATATTTTTAAAATATTTATAAGAACAACGTTAATATAAATTCAAAAGAATGTTCTTTAAAAATATTTTGCATATTTAAATACTTATAAAAGGAGAGAGAGAGCATGGGTAAGGTATGAGGTCTCATTAGATGCAGATATATCTTAGTAGACTAAGACAAGGGCTAGGCCTATATGTAAGAAACCAACCATATTCAAGTATTTTTGATAGTGTTTTTTGAGTTGTTTTGGTTTTGTTGAAGTTTGGTATGTATTGTAAGTCCATATGTATAGGCTAGATTGCTCAGGATGAAATAAAACTTGTAGTATTTCTTATATGGTTAGTGGTTGTGTGCTCGACAAAGGATATTTGCAGTTATGTTACGATGTAAATTTGATTCAGAATGAATATCAAGTTACTTTCTTTTTCGTCTTGAAAAAAAGGACAAGGGAGTGAGCTTCAACCCTAGCCATAAGGAAGAAATTACAAATATTTGGTGAAGTTCAAGGTCCTACAACATTCTCCAGATCTATACAATGGAGATAATACTTATAGGACTTTAGAATTGGTGAAATGGTGTTGGACTAGCATTTTGACAAGATAAGAAAAGGCGTTAAAGGAAACAATGTCAATGGTTCAAAGTCCCAACCAGTCAATAAGGAAACGACATAATGAACCTTTAATCCCCTTGCCATGGGAGTTAATACTAAGGGTAATGTGGGAGTAAATTGTATGTGTGAAGTATTATCTTCAAGAGGGGAGTTTATTGAAGGCACAAAGGCTTAGTTCCGTGAAAAACTATCAATTTTTTGTGAATCCAGACAAGTGAGGAGTGAGAGCCCTTTTAGTAGCCCTGTCTTTCTTGAAGTGGAAGGGAGGGATATTGAGAATGGAATAAGGCTAGGCTAGCTTCCCAAATACGAGTTCAGGGGGTAGAAGTGTTAGAAGTGTAGGTGCAAGTAGAAAGGAAGATAATAAAAAATAAGAGGAAGTAGTGGGGTATAATGCTGAAGAAAGAAAGGGTTAAAATGGTCCTTGAGGGAGATATCGAAATGGAGGTGGTTATTGAGTTGATGGAAAAAACACTTACTAGTCATCATTTTATGGCCAAGAAGGTAAAGGAATAAACCCTAAGTGATGGATGGAGGAAATCTAGTTGTGAGTTTTAGGGTATTTTCCCAAATTTCATACCTTACTTCATGGATGACACTATTTCAAGTTCAAATTGACTAAGGGTGCTATAAAAATTAAGAGAAAGACCTAGTTTTTGGGTCCCTCAATTTGTTGTTAAAACAATGGAGACCCAATTTAGACCATAGAACCCCTCTTCATTCAATTCATATGGGTGATCATATTGGGGCTTCCTATGGAGCTCTAAAGAAAATATATCCTATAGAAACTAGGATTAGCTTGGGAAAGTATATAGCCTTCGGTGAAAATTTCTGAAATCAGGATGATAAAATATTTATAAAAATTTTAGTGGAATTCAAGTGAAGGATTGAAGGTTTGATGTCAAAAATAAATGTTGAGTGTGGGACTCATAAGGATTTACAAAGGTTTGACTATTGGAATTTTCTCTTTAGTTGTTTGTTTCATGAAATTGATCATATTGACAAAGAGTACAAGAAGAAGACTCCAAACCAGGTTTGGTAGAAGAAAGAGAAATTTCAGGAAGATACCCTTGGTTCTATAGGTTCAAAAGACAAAAAAAAGATAGTAGGGGAAACGAAAGGGTTGGTATTTGGAGGATTAAGGGTTAAGGATGTTAATACAAGTGAGCCTTTTGTTGGAAAAGGTGAGGGTTCAACAAATCTAGTTCAAGGCTCTTTGAAGAGAATATAAGCATCTTTTATGGTCACCAATTTCAAATTCTCTACTAATAAAGGTATGAAAACCCAGAGTTTTGAATTCAATTCTGATCCAATTCTAGAAGATAAAATGAACAAAAAAGAATGTCCCATTGGTTTCCTATTGTGGGAAAAGAAAGAAATTTCTTGGGGGTTATGCACCTTAAGTTTCCACTACTCAATCTAAGATAATAAAAAATAACTTGATAGGAAGGAAACCATGTGTAATTTTGTATATTTTGAGTTTGGATCTCCTTTAAATAGTCCTTAAGTAGTGAGGAGGAAACAAAGCCCAAGGAAAATGGTAGCTATAGTTACAACCAAATATATACGAAGAAATATTTGTGAATGAGGGAGGAGGCAAATAAGGTGGTTTGGCATTAGACACGATCTAGGTCCCTTATGTTTGGAAGAAAATCCTATATGTCCATTGAGAAAGGGAAATATGTTAAAGGAGTCAATGAGGGGAAACAATTGACCAATAAAGGGGCTCCTAGAATGGGGATGGCCCATTAAATGTGCCCAAAATATGGTCCCATCCCTAAACTCTAGAGTGGTCAAGGGTGCCCACAAGAAGCTAGCACTAAAAGGATTTTTTCTTTTGTTTTCAAGTATAATGTAATTTTAGTTTAAAAAACAATGTGTGAAGGAAAAATAGTACTTGGAAAAAAATTCATCTTACTTAAATGACATCAGTTCTATTTTCTAGATGCAACACACCATTATAGAAGATTGATCATGGCTTGGAATCACAATATTAACCCCTTATCTACCTCCATTTTGAATGAAGGAATTCAGTTGGAATTCATATTAAAGGAATTGGGAAGTGCACATTATTATTAATATATATGGGCCTTATGGGTATAGGAAGGTTTTCTAGGATAAAATGCTAATCCAAGGTAGTTTAATAGAATATAGTGCAATCATTGAGGAATACTTGAACTTGACTATGAATATAGAGGAAACTTGGGGAAACACTGGTAGGCAAGATCCTTTTGTTGATTATTTCACCCATATTTCTAAAGACTTGAAGTTGATTGTTGTGGAGCCTATTCAATTGGTCCCCATATGAAGGAATTCAAGAAGAGGGGGAGAGAGAATTAGATAGGATTTTAGTGGCCAAAAAAATTGTAGAGAAAAAATACATAATGCAATTTTGAGTGGGAACTAGGGGGTGTTCATATTATCTACTTATACTTCTTCAAAAGGGATAAAAAAATCAAAATTCTTGACTCAATTTAAATTGAATCACACTTGGCTTGAAGCGTACATATTTAGAGACAGTAACTCAAAAATAGCAAAAGTATTGTAACAATTTAAGGAGTTATAATGTTTCAATTTGTTGAGAATCTAGAAAATGTGAAGAAATTAGTACTTGATTAGGCATAGAAAAAAAAAGCAAAAGAAAGACAAAAGGATATGAAAGTAGTCAAAGAAGAACCTAGTAGAATACTTGAGAATAATGTTGATGGAATTTTCTGAGAGAAAGAGTTCCAAAGCTTGAACAGAATGAAAGAAGAAAAATAAGGACATTCCATTAAAGAAGTAAAGTGTAAGCTTAAGAGTAGGGAGATTTTGTAAACAAAAGATGATGAAAATAGCGAATTCTTCCAAATCTATGCTAAACATAGGAAAAATCTTCACAGAATTTGGGAAATATATTTACTGCATGTCTCAAATCCTTTCCAAAAATGTTGGAGAAGGAAAATGTAATCCAGTTCTTTTCAAGATCCAATCAAGGATAATATAGCATAAGTGATGAAGGTTGTATATTTTTTTACTAAGACTTATTAATGAGAAAATGAATGAATAGCTTGGAGACAAAATAAATCATGGAGGTATTAAATTTGTTTTTAATTTTGATAAGAATGCTAAAGATCCAAGGTTGGATGGTGTTAGAAAACAAGACCACAGAGAAATAACAGATATACAGCTAAATCATTAAACAATATGAAAAACACATTAAACACATTACAGAGATACACATATATAATGTGGTTCACCCAAATGATGGGCTACGCTCACAAATAAATTTCCAATCCTTTTATTATAGTCCAGAAAGATGAAGGGATACAACCTGCAGCAAAACCGCTGCAGTTCCTCTTCACACTCTCACAATCTCTCTCACGCGATCACAAAGATTTTTTACAATACTATAATACCATACACAGTCGTGTCACAATGCTTTCTTTTATAGGGGAATAAATACCATGGGAAAATACTACGGTTAACCCAATACCATGGGTCCACATAACTATTGGGGAAACGAGTGTATAGTACACCTGGGATACAAACAAAAATGAATAATATCTATGGATCTGGAAGATCAGGCTCCAAAACCAACAATATCTATAGAAATAATAGATCAATGATATGAGCAATGATGCTAAGAAGAAGCAGAGGAAATATATCTTGCTACTAAGAATTCTCACAAGCATACACAGGAAAAATAGAGAGAAGAAAAGAGACGAAATCACATGAATGAAGAGATGAATATTGGTGTGTATCCTTCCATTGAATAATGATGAATAATAGTGTACATAAATAGTACATCCCTCATAGGAAAATCGAGTTGTATGGAGACAACTCATAAAGCTCAAAAAGGATGACTTACCAAAGTATAGCAAACCCCCATAGGTGGCTAAAGCACTTCCCAAATCTATCAAGGACCTCACGAATTGGAAAAAGCATGAGTGAGTTGTCAAGGTGATGGAAAAAAACATGCTAATCCTAGAAAATGGAGAAAACTTCATGAAGGATGGGTTGGCAACAAAAGAACCCAGTTTCCTAGTTTGACTAGCTTTACCTTATCCACAGAAAAGTAGGAAAAGCATAATAAAGCTGAATCTATTGTAAAGTGATGTATACTAATTATGGATGGTCAAAAGGTGGTCAAGATCAACCCAAAATTAGAAATAAATCATTCCTAGTATATAGATGGCATGTATTGACTTTAAGGTGAAAGTGGATGCCAACTAATTAAGCTAGTGTGTGAATAATTAATCAAATAATGATTAATTATTTTATCCTAAGTTGTGAGTGGGTTTAATATATTCCAACAATCTCCCACTTGGAGACTGATCACAACAACTCCACCATTGTTGCACTTGCTGGACTATGCTTTGGACCTTGGACTTGGAAAATTTCTTATTTTCACCCTCATGCTTGAAGGCCAATAGAAACTAATCGATAACTCAGTTTCTCTTTGGTTACTCCCTTTGTCAACATGTCTGCAGGATTCTGGCTAGTATGTATCTTTTCTAGTTTAACAGTTCTTCATCTAGAATAGATCTTCTGAAGTGGTACTTGTGCTATATATGTTTAGTCTTCGAATGAAAGGTTGAGTTATTTGCAATATGAATGGCACTCTAGTTGTCACTGTACAGCCTGCTATTCTCTTGCTTCTTACCCAATTCCTCCATGAACCTCTGCAACCAGATCATCCCCTTACTAGCCTCTATAGCAACAACATACTCTACTTTCATTGTTGAAAGTGCAACAACATGTTGCAGTTTTGAAATCCAATTTACTGTTGTTCCACCCACAATAAACACATACCCTATGGTGATCCTCCTTCTGTCTTTATCACCAACCATATCTACATCAACATATCCCTGTAGAACAGTGTCTAAACCTCCAAAACATAATGCATGTGAAGTGGTACCTCTCAAATACCCGAGAATCCACTGTACTGCTTTCTAATGCTCTTTACCTAGAATATTCATATACCTGCTCACAACTGCCACTGCATGTGCAATATCCGGTCTTATGCACACCATGGAATACATCAAGCTTCCAACAGCTGATGAATAGGGAATCCTAGACATGTAATCTATCTCTTCCTATGTCTCTGGACATATCTCCTTACTTAGTTTGAAATGGATGGCTAAAGGTGTACTAACTAGTTTTTCATTCTGAATTCTAAACCTCTGCAACACCTTTTCTATGTACTCACCTTTAGACAATGTCAATTTGTGATTTTTCCTATCTCTTGTTATTCTCATACCAAGGATTTTCTTTGTAGCACCCAAATCCTTCATCACAAATGATTTAGCTAGTTTTATTTTGAGCACATTTATATCCTACATGTTAGACCCTGCAACAAGCATGTCATCCACATGCAATAACAAGATAATATATCTTCCATTATCTAGACTAATGAAATAAACACAGTGGTCAGAATGACATCTATCATAACCTTGTTCTGTCATAAACTTATCAAATTGTAAATACCACTGCCTTGGAGCTTGCTTCAGGCAATACAAGCTCTTCTTCAACCTACAAACCAAATTCTCCTTCCCTTTGACCTCACACCCTTGTGGCTACTGCCTATAAATATCTTCCTCCAAATCCCCATGGAGAAAGGTTGTTTTTACATCTAACTGTTCAAGATGCAAATCTTCTACCGCCACTAGACTTAAAATAGTTCTAATTGAAGTCATTTTAACAACAGGATAAAATATTTCATCAAAATCTATACCTTTCTTTTGTGCAAACCCATTTACAACAAGTCTAGCCTTGTACCGCTTCTTGCCTCCATATTCTTCCTTCAACCTATAAAACCATTTATTTTGCAATGCCCTTTTTCTTGTAGGCAACTTAACCAGATCCAAAGTCTGGTTTCTTACCAATGAGTCCATCTCCTCATCCATGCCTTGCTCCCACTTCTTTCTAGTTTCTACTTGCATTGCTTCTTCAAAACATTATGGTTCACCAGAATCAATCGTCAATAAATAATACAATGAAGGAGAGAATCATTCAGGGAGTCTACTTAACCTGGTAGATTTTCTTACAGTTGCAGGAGTTTCAAGTACCTGATGTTGCTCTTGATTTTTTGGTTCCTTTGGAACTTCATTTTCCTTGATTTCATCAAGCATTGTGTACTGTGTGTTTTCCTTTTCCACTGTCTTTCCCTGCAACTGATCTTTGTACATGGCCTTTTCATTGAATAATACATCTCTACTCCTAATTATTTTTTTCGTTTTTCATAATCCCGCAAATGATAATAAAAATCATCAACCCCATATCCAATAAAGTTACATTTATTAATCTGCACAGTGATCTAGGGACTAAATACAAGTCTCATCAAAGATTAATAACAAATAACTCATGAAAATGGTGTAATAGGGCTACGGAATGAGTAGCCACTCTGTATATTCACACAAAGAATGAGTAATTACATTACAAGATCATGTTGCAAGCATGAATGACTAGCAATTCGAATCCTCAAGGAGGTCATTCAAATTGAATGAGTGAGTCTAGCTTAACTGAATGTAAGCCACAATCAACACTCAAGTTAACCACTGATCAAAACCCTAATTGACTCAATTGAGCCCTAACTAAAGTTGGAGTGCAATAAATGACTGAGTCTAACTGAAAGAGGTCAGACACATGTCACAGCAAGCCAACCATCAAGTGGTAGTGCTTCAATGACTCCAATGAACCCCGATGAGGTTTAACTGAACATCAGAAGTGGTTGGAGGCACCTCTGTTGACTCCAGTTCATTAAATAATAATTAAATAATCAATTTAATGAGGAGAGGCACCTTCACTGCTCTGTTTAAATGATTGTAACCATCAGTTAGCAATTTGGGGCATTAATGACACTCAGATCACTCCCGAAGTGCTCCAGTTAGCCTCCCCGAATGTAGGAGAATGCTAAGTTAGCCTCCTTGACTGAAGGTAGGCGTGGGTGTGATCTAGTTGATGTCAATTAAGTCAATAATACTTAGGATAGTGGTTTAACTAGGCCAAATTGACCAAAATGAGTGTGTATGGTGGTAAATGTCTCCAACACCCCCCCTTAAACTATACTCAAGAGGAGTTAGAAAACATAAATGCATAAAAATTCTAGGGCCCCGGTAACTAAGGCCATAGGTCACCCTATACAATACTGAAACTGAAACAATGCTAAAAAACAAACTAAGTGAGGAAAAGAGGGAAAACCCAGTGGGAAACCCCCCCCCCCCCCCAGCTGAACACTGAAAGTAGTCTGAATCACCCTGATGAACTCACCCCCAACAGTGAACTAATTTTCTGAAAAGCTCTTGGTGAAGATGTCTGCAATCTACTCATCAGTCGGGCAGTATTGCAGAATGATGGTCTTGTCATGCACTAGCTCCCTGATGTAGTGAATGTGGATCTCTACATGCTTGGTCCTCTGCCTGGTAACTGGATCTGTGGATATCTTAATAGCACTTTGATTGTCACAAAATAGGACAGTGGACAAAGTACTACAAGATCAAACTCTGAAATAATTCCTTACAACCAAACTGCTTGGATGCAAGCATTCACTGCTCCTCAACACTCAACCTCTGCTAAAGATAGTGCTATGGAAGCCTGCTTTTTGCTAGACCAGAAAATGGGGCCACCACCAAACATGAATACATATCTAGAATTAGACTTCTGATTAATAGAATCACCCGCCCAATCAGAATCTGTGTATCCAACTAGCTCTAGCTCGGAGTCTGCAGCATAGTGAATGTCGTAGGTCCTGGTTCCCTGAATATACTGGAGGATCCTCTTGGCTGCCTTCCAATGAAGATCATGAGGTTTCTGCATGTATCTTGATACATCATTCACAGCATAATAGATATTAGGCCGAGAATGTGTCAAGTACAACAAGCTACCAATCAGTGGTTGATAGATAGTGCAGTCCATGGGAGGTGTGCTTTTTCCTTCTTCAAGGCTGATCCCTGAAAGGAAAGGGAATGGTGCAGGCATAAATTCAGCCATTTTAAACTTGAATAATAGGTCTGATATGTATTTTGACTGAGTGACCATTATCCCATCAAAATGTTGCTCAATTTCGAGCCCCAAAAATTGTTTTGGAGCCCCAAATCACTCATCTCAAAGGCATTGTGGAGAGCAGTTTTGATGGTTGAAATGGAAGCAACTGTGCTACCTGTTATCAGTAATTCATAAACATATAAAACAAAAATAATCAAATGACCATCATACTACTGTAAATACACATTTGGATCTGATATACACCTTTGGAAGTTTTGCGAGAGAAGGAAGGCATCCATCTTGGAATACCACTCTCTTGGGGCCTGTTTTAACCTGTATAGTGACTTATTTAGCTTGCAAAACAAAGATGTATCAGTGATGTAGCCCTTAGGAAACTTCATGTATATCTCCTCATTAATATCTCCATGCATAAATGCTGACTTAACATCCATATGATGCACTTCCCAGTGCTTAGATGCCGAAATTGCCAAAACTAGGCGGATGGAGTCCATTTTTGCAACCGGTGCAAAGGTCTCATGGTAGTCCACACATTGGACCTGAGAGAAACCTTTTTCCACCAGACTTGCCTTATATTTATAGGTGCTTCCATTAGTATCAACCTTGGTATGAAACACCCACTTGCATTGAACCAATTTTCTTCCCAAAGGAAGAGAAACTAGCTCCCAAGTAGTGTTTTTCTGAAGAGAATTCATCTCTTCATCCATGGCAACTTGCCATCTCGGATCCTTTCGAGCATGGTAGTAGGATTTTGGGTCAAAACTCATCATCAAATAGCAATTTTTAGACAGAAAATTATCAGGACAAGAGAGCGTAATACCTGCTCTCTGTAAATCGGACCAGGTTCTCCTTGGATCATCCGGATTTCCAATGTTATCTCCTGTGGAGGAGAGTGTCTGTCAGGCCCATGTGGGAAGATGATTTTGTACTTTAGGTTCTGATTCAGTATCTGATGTTTGCTGCACACTAATATAAGAAATCAGAGGATCCAAATCAGGTTCATCACCCCCAATTTCATCATCCAAATATTTAGTAGAATAGGAAGGAAATTCAGCAGTTTTCTCCTTCACTAGTTCCACCTCCTGAAGAGGCTCATCGAACTTGACACTTCTCTCGATGATGATCTATTTTGTTTTTATATCCAGTAGCTTGAAACCTTTTGATTCATTAGGATACCCAATAAACAAACACTCTATTATTTTCAATTGCAAGGCCCTTCCTTTATCAAGTGGAATCCGGGCCCATGCAGTGGACCCAAACACCTATAGGTTCGACACATCGGGCTTGTGTCCAAAGTATGCTTCGAAAGGGGTTTTCCCTTTCACATATGAGTGTGGCGCCCTGTTTTGAATGTATGCTATAGCATGCATGGCTTTAGCCCACAAATTTACAGCCAACTTCTTTGATTCCAACATACAAGTGGTCATCTCCTTGAGAGACCGATTCTTCCTTTCCGCTACTCCGTTCTGCTGGGGAGTGTAGGGAATTGAATGTTGGACCTGAATACCACTTTGGGAGCATATGTGCAGCAAATCATTACTGGCATAATCCCTATCATTATCATATCTCAAGATCTTTATCTTAATCCCAGAGGCATTCTCGATCAAGGCTTTCAGTTCAGAAATTTTTTCACATACTTCAGGCTTCTTTTTGAGAAAGAAGACCCATGTGTACCTTGAAAAATCATCAATAAAATTCAGAAGATACCTTGATCCATTCATGGATGTGACAGGCATGGGACCGCTGATATCAAAATGTATCAGCCCTAATATGCATGTAGCTCGGTTTCCTTCCCCCGATCGAACTTGTGCTCAAGGTGTTTTCCAATCACACAGCCCTTGCAATTTCCAGTGGTTTCCTTGATGACCGAGAGGCCTTCAACCATGGATTTTTTCTATAATTGCTGCAAATATTTGAAATTTAGATGGCCAAACCTTTCATTCCATAGCCTACTAGCTTCATTTCCGTGAGTTAGCAGAGCAGTGGGCTTTGCAATTGCAACAAAGTGAGAGAACTCATAGGATTTTGCATGATGGTTTGCAAGGCCTTTAGCAATGAGTTTCCTGAATGCAATCTCCGTTATCTCAACATCATTTGGGCTAAAAGAAACTCTCTTAGGCACTCCTATATGTGTCATCTGATAGACACTAAGGATATTTGATGCTAGAGATGGTACATACAAAACATTTGAAAAATAGCCATTCTCAAGATCAACCGTACCTTGTCCTTCTGAAATGATGGTGGAGTCACCTTCCATGTGGATGGGGATGGATTTGCTGGTCTCCAAGGATGAAAAGGAGTCTCTTTCAGCCATCATGTGGTTCGAAGCTCCAGAATCAATCAAGAGTGGTTTGGAATTCGAAGTGCTTTCCATGAGGGCATGACCTTTTTCATGATGTGGTTCCCGTTCTTGTTGATCTCTCCTCTGAAAGCTTTCTGGAAAATTTGATGTGATTTCTCTCAAGGAGAGAGGTAGTTTCATCAAGCTTCTTCTTCATGCAGGCATGTTCAGGGTGGAAGCTCTTCCTGCAGTATGAACACTTGAATTTTTCCTTTCCATGGTGCCCTTTTCCTTTGTTCTTCCTTGACTGGAAGATTCATCATGCTCCTGGTTTTCAACTTTAGGCTTAGGAGATTCAAATTGGGTTCTTCTGCTGCTTTCCTTTACCCTTCAGATCTTTGGGCCCCGAGACATGGAGGGCTTGATCACGGGAGGATCTGATGATCCCCATCTGGACAAGCTTATCATGTTGACTTGTTAGGGACTTAATGAAGGAATTGAGTGTAGGCATCTTCCATCCAGGGGTTGTGAGCTTCCACACATGAAATGTAGAGACAAAAACTAAATAATCAGCTCCAATTTTGGAGAGTATGGCAAGGATGAGCTGATCATCCACCTTCTCCACTTTGCATTGCTTCAAGAGTAAGACAGTGTGCTTGAACTTTGTGAAAAAGTCATTCAATGTCTTGAAATTGGAAGGTTGGAGAGACATCAATTCATTTTCGAGCTGGTAAACTCTCAAATCATCCTGCTTTCCATATAGGGTTTCCAATTTGTCCCAAATTTCCTTTGGATTCTTCAATCCCAAAAGATGGAAAAGAAGATCCCAGGAAATAGAGAGGCACAAGAATCCGAATGCTTCATCTTTCTTGTTCAAGAATCTTGATTTTTCTATAGCAGAACTAGGCTCATCTTCAGTGTCCATGGTGACTCTATAGAGTCCTCTGGAGTGCAGGTAAATCTCCATGTCTCCTTTCCATGGGTGGAAATTGAATGGAGTCAAAAGATATGCTGAGGAAGCCATCTGGATCTGCTGCAGCAAATTCTTCACCTGTAGAAAACCTGAAAATCACAACATAAAGTGCAATGTAAGGTCGGACAGCCTGCACATTTTAGGATTTCATCACACCCAGCATAGTCAATCAAGCAAGCTTGATCAACAAGTTCTTTACTTGGGATATTAAGTGGTAAGCCTTGGCTTCTAGTGCATTGCTGGATTTTTGAGCTATTGCTCAATTTTCATGCAAGATCTGTCAAAAACCTTGTTTTTGAGAGATTTGAGCTTTGTCCCGCTGTGAGCTTTGATACCATATTAATATGCACAGTCATCTAGGGACTAAACACAAGTCTCATCAAAGATTAATAAAAAATAACTCATGAAAATGGTGTAATAGGGCTACAGAATGAGTAGCCGCTCTGTATATTCACACAAAGAATGAGCAATTACATTACAAGATCATGCTGTAAGCATGAATGACTAGAAATTCGAATCCTCAAGGAGGTCATTCGAATTGAATGAGTGAGTCTAACTTAACTGAATGTAAGCCACAGTCAACACTCAAGTTAACCACTTATCAAAACCCTAATTGACTCCACTAAGCCCTAACTGAAGCCGGAGTGCAATAAATGACTGATTCTAAATGAAAGATGTCAGACACATGTCACAGCAAGCCAACCATCAAGTGGTAGCGCTTCAATGACTCCAATGAACCCCGATGAGGTTAAATGAAGTGTAATTGAGCATCAGAAGTGGTTGGAGGTGCCTCTGTTGACTCCAGTTCATTAAATAATCATTAAATAATCAATTTAATGAGGAGAGGCACCTTCATTGCTCTGTTTAACTAATTGTAACCATCAATTAGCAATTTGGGGCATTAATGACACTTAGATCACCCCTAGAGTACTGCTCCAGTTAGCCTCCCTGAATGTAGGAGAAGGCTAAGTTATCCTCCTTGACTGAAGGTAGGCATAGATGTGATCTAGTTGATGTCATTTAATGATCCACTGATGTCAATTAAGTCAATAATACTTAGGATAGCGGTTTAACTAGGCCAAATTGACCAAAATAAGTGTGTATGGTGGTAAATGTCTCCAACAACATTTCTTGGATTTATCCTCAACCTTTGTTTTATCATCTTTATCAATATGGACAAATGCTTCACAACCAAAAGTTCTCAGAAATGAGTATTTTACCTGTTTACCTATCCATGCCTCCTCTAGAATCCCACCATCCAAAGCGCTTGAAGGCCCTCTATTTATTAAATAAACAACAATGTTTACAGCATCAGCCCAAAACGGTAAGGGAAACCCTGCATGCAATCTCATACACCTCACATGCACCATGATCGTTCTGTTCATCCTTTCTGACACACCATTTTCTTGTGGTGTTCAAGGGACTGTATTGTCTCTATGAATCCCATTATGTGAACAGTGACTTTCAAATTTCTAGTTGCGGTATTCACCTCCATTATCAGATCTAAGAAATTTCAACCTTTTTCTTGTATCATTCTCAGCCAAAGCTTTCCACTTCTTAAAAGTATCAAACACATCATATTTCTATCTAATGAAATAAACCCAAGTTTTTCTAATTGCATCATCAATAAAAGTAACATAATAACCAGAGCCACCAAGAGATTGTACATGAGTTGGTCCCCATACATCTATATGGACAAGCTCTAACTTTTCACTCTTCTTTTGTTTCCCAACCTTGAGAAAACTAACTCTCTTATATTTTCCATAAACACAGTTCTCACAGAATTCCATACTAACATGCTTCAGATTTGGAACCAGTTTCCTTGAGTGGAGAATATGCATCCCCTTCTTACTCATGTGGCCAAACCTATGATGCCACAACGCCACACCTATTTCTATGGAAGCTATAGAGATAGAATAATAAGTATTATGAGGACATAAATACAACGTGCCTATCCTATCTCCTTTTTCTATTACCATTGATCCTTTAGTGACCTTCCACCACATTTCTCCAAGCGTAGACAAACAACCGCCATCTCCCAACTGTACTATTGAGATTAGATTTATTTTCATAGCAGGAATGTGCCTTACATATTTTAGCAACCAGTAATCTCCATTATTTAACTTAATCCATACCTTACCCTTTCCAACAATTTTACATGGTTCATCATCCCCTAATAACACATGCCCAAAATCACCTTGAACATAATCATGAAATAATTTCCTATGGGGTGTAGAAGGACATGAAGCCCCTGAATCTACTACCCAGTAATCGCTAGTATTATCTAATGCAAGAATCAAAGAATCTTGTAACACATCACCTACTACATTCGCTTCGTGAGTAGTCTCTTGTTGTCTGTCTCCTTTCTTGTTTAGAGCTATGCAGTCTTTCTTCAAATCTCCTTTCTTACCACAGTTCCAACACTCTATTTTTCTGAATCTGGACTTGGATCTGCCCTTTCCAGACTTGCTGCGATTACCTGGGCTCTTTCCTCTCTCCTTTTGTCTCCCTCTTCTCTCCATGGTCAACGCATTACTTGATGTCCCACCTGTGCTTTTTCTTCGCATTTCCTCACTAAGAATAACACCAACAACATCATCAAACTTAAGAGTGTTTGAACTAGGGATAGAGTTACTTACATCCATGACCAAGATATTCCAGCTTTCTGGCAATGAACATAAGATTAGAAGAGTCCTAACCTCATCATCAAATTTCACTTTTACAGAACTTAACTGAATGGTAAGTGTATTAAACTCATTTAAATGATTGGCAATAGATCCACCTTCCGACATCTTCATATTAAATAAACACTTCATTAAAAATACCTTGTTGGAATCCAAGGGTTTTTCATAGAGCTTACCCAATGCGCTCATCATGCCCTCTATTGTTTTTTCCTTCAAAATATTGAAAGCCACCGATGAAGCCAAGCACAACCGTATTGTTCCCAGTACCTTGATGTTAAGAACCTCCCATTCTTCATCCTTCATAGCCGTTGGTTGTTTTTCTTTTTCGCCCAACAACAGGTACAGATCCTTCTGGTACAGATAGTCCTCCATTTTCATTTTCCATAATTGATAGTTTTGGCCGTTAAATTTCTCGACCCTAAACTTTCTCTCTTCCGCCATTGCTGCAACTCGAACAGGAACCCTTCTTTCCTGCGAGTTTACCATCCAAATAGACATTTTTGATTTGATACCAATTGTTAGAAAACAGGACCACAGAGCAATAACTGATATACAGTTAAATCATTAAACAAGATGAAAAGAACATTAAGCACATTACAAAGAGACACAGATATAACGTGGTTCACCCAAACAACGGGCTACATCCATAAAGAAATTTTCAGTCCTTTTATTACAGTCCAGAAAGATGAAGGGATACAACCTGGAGCAAAACTGCTGCAGTTCCTCTTCACACTCTCGCAGTCTCTCTCACATGATCACAGATATTGTTTACAATGCTATAATACCATACACAGTCATGTTACAATGATTTCTTTTATAGGGAGAAAAATACCATGGGAAAATACTACGGTTAACCCAATACCATGGGTCCGCATAACTGTTGGCCAACAAACATCCAAAAAAAATTCTCAAGGGCTTCGCCCCCGAACCTCAAGGCAGGGGGAACGAGTGTGCAGTACACCTAGGTTACAATCACAACTGAATAATATCTATGGATTTGGAAGATCAGGGTCCACAACCAAATAGATGGGTGGATAGTGAAATTTACTTAGGCTTCTATAAAGTGTTGGAGGAATAATTGCTAAGAGTAATGGAAGAGTCTAGATCATATGGAATGATCCTAGTAGCATTAAAAGCTACTTTTATAGCATTGATAATAAAAAAATGACCCAAGCTCATTTGATGACTATAGGCCAATATCAGTATACAACTTAGTCTATCAAATCATCTCGAAGATATTAGTTAATAGGTTAAAGTGCATTTTATTAGGGATCATTTGAGAAGAACAATTATGTTTTCTTTCATTAGAAAAATACATGATGAAGTTGTCTCAACATAGGAGAATATGCATACTTTAAATGTGGACAAAATTCTAGTAGTGGTAATGAAAGCTAATTTGGCAAAGATATATGATAGGATAAAATAGTTGTATATAAGTTTGTTATTAATCCAAATAGGGATTAAATTTCTTCAATATATTTTATAGTTCTCATTAATGGTTATTCCATTAGTTCCTTTTATAATTCAAGAGGAATTATGCAAGGTTTCCCATTGTCTCCCTTTATTTTCTTTTTTTATGATGACAGAGGGTTTGATTAGATTGAATTTGGATAGAAAAGGAAGTGTCCATAAATAGTATAAAGATAGTGTAATTAGTCACATCAACCTGCCTTCTCTTTGTAGATGATATAATGTTATTTGGAACAAGTTCACTTCAACACATGACCAAATGTTCTAAGTATTAGCCATGATGATGGACTCAATTATGTTAAGGTCCGAAACGTTGGTTTAAAAAATAATACACAGGGTTCCCTCTT
The DNA here is from genome assembly GCA_001517045.1 of Pseudotsuga menziesii. Lineage (NCBI taxonomy): Eukaryota > Viridiplantae > Streptophyta > Pinopsida > Pinales > Pinaceae > Pseudotsuga > Pseudotsuga menziesii. The sequence goes on from LPNX010400832.1 coordinate 65,069, forward strand.
CACAAAATGCAAAGAACTTATAGACCTTTATTGCAAGGAAAAATCAATTTTCAAAACTAATCTCCTCTTAAATGGGATGGAAGAATATTTGGAAAGGAAAAATATCACAAATCCTTCCATATAATCCTTCCTCATTTTATAATGGTATTAACTACTTCGGATTTCATAATTCTTTGATCGGATTTAGTTGTATAAGGAAATTGGAGACATAATGTCAAATTGGTGTTTTATATGGTTGTCCTGAGTAGTTAGGTTGAACCTAGTTAAATTATTTATCGAAAGTATTATTTTTTACTAATTTTCCTTGGCCCATATCCTAAAAGGAATATTGGACAATATCATAAGAAAATGTTTCAGTTTTTTGTGAAAAACGTGAAATGAAGGTGATACTGTCATAACCCCAAAATTTCATAAAAATTTAAAATTTTTAAGGTAACATAAAATGTCGGAATATGCAGTTTAATAACTACTAGCGGTTAGCGGGAAATGAAACAGTTTAACACTTGGTATTAATTAGTTTCAAAATACAAATAACTAATACAACTATAATTTTTTATTAGTTATATAACAATGACTTGCATTTAGATTGCTTCTAGCTGTACTAATAATTTACTTTTGCCAAGTAGGTGAAAAACTATCTTTGAAATTTGGGGCTTACTTAGCATTATGCTAAATCGGATGGACTGCTGGTTTTTGCAAGTTCAGCAGGTAATGAATGATCCAATAGGAGTTTATTTTGTATGATAGCGAGAAGTATTTCTGTAGCATGTTAAGATGCTAGTAAATAAATTTATTATTTAAAAGCAAGGCTCTGATGAGGTAAATAAATTTTCTTTCATAGTTTTGGTTCTAAGACAATATTCATAGATTAGTCATAAAGATTGATATCCTTAACATACTTAGTTAAACAAATAGATTCTTCCTGTGAGCTTAGAGCTCAAGCTCTTGACATACAATTACTTTTATTTTAACATGATCATACTGCTATTGCTCTGTTTAATGCTCAAATGCACTGCTTTTTATGCATGAATATACTCCTATAGTTTTCAAAGGTAAAGTTTACCAATAGATTACATATTTCTACTTTGTCTCTTCTTTACTAGTCATGAAGATTATCAACCTGTTAATTGTATGCAATTATGCTTATCCCTTTGCATTGTTAAATATCAAGTTATAAACTTCGATTCCTAAGTTATTGCCATACTACAAGTATTATTGTAAAAGTACAATACCACATCATTTTTATAATGTACCAAAATATTTTTTACTTATCTCCTTAGGTAGTTTTACTACCTGGCAATTTTCATGATATATTATAAGGTTGGTTCTTTGTAACTAGATAAATTATCTCAAGGTGGAATACTACCTAACCACCATTTCCCTAAAGTTGAAACTAAAGGTAAACACATTATCAGTGTTATTCTTATAGTTTACTAGATCTAAGCATGGTTTACATAATAGTAGGATGGCTATTTGAAATATTACCACACTATAATGAGTTGTAGTTTATAATAACTACTATGGTAGATTTTACTACCTAAAAACTTCTATCCTAAGGTCGACATCAAAGTCAAACATTATAAATGGTGTTCTTATACTATGCTAATTCCAAGCAAGCACAAGTAGTAATATAAATGTATTTGTAAACAATTTATGACCCATCCAAAAGGTCGTTGGCAAAGTAGTCATGAGAATCAACATTATAAAACGTTTATACTATGGTCGAACTTCGTGATTGTATCATTGACAAGGTTTATGCACGTCTAATCTATAGTCGATGACATAGATTCATTATTGGCAATCATAGCAGGCCTTTATGCAATTGATTTGCAAATGATATAAGTTCGATTGTAAATGATATAAGTTCGATTTGCAAATCATATATGTATTTATTCAATAGTTGATTGCATAGTTTTTCATTATAGGAAATGATAAGTTTATATTTGATAGCGCATGGTTGACTATAGAAATGACCCTTGCATGGTTAAATAATTTGGGGGGCACATGGTCTGATCTCCTCCATGCATTGGCGACTTAAAAGGAGTGTAAACCCTATTCCTTTGGCATTTGGCTCCGAGGGTTTTGTCGGCCTGCGGCTGCACTGTGTAGTTTCCTTGCGGCCATGAGAGGCTGTTCCTTCTCTTTTCTTTCTCCGTAGCTTGTAATTGATACTAAGTGGTATCGATACCCATTCTTGTAGTCTCGCTTTCTCTTGGGTGTAAACACTACTGTGCGGGTGGTCTTTGCTTAATCGTTTGGCTCGAGGCCTGTATATGGTTTTTAGCTCTAACATTACTTGTTCCTCGCCATGGCTTGTGTAGTTTTAAGTTTGTTTCTTACTACCTCCATCACAAGGTCGGCATAAGGGTTTGATTTCCTCTCTGTGTAAATTCCTTACGCTAGTGACAACTCATTCACGGCTCGACTCTCTTCTTGCTCGCAAGTATTACTTAATTTTTAAAATGAATATTTCTTCTGTCTTAAGTATTGTTTAAGTTATGGTTTATGTTTAAGAGCTGAGTCTTGTTCTAATGCTTGGAACTGTGCTCCTTGCACGAACTTACGACAGCTCCAACCTTCAGTGGAAAAGAAATACAACTTCAAGCTTTGTGAACTTTGGGGCCTCCAACCGGTAAACCTTGGTTTCGATGTGGGTTTTCCCTACTTACGATGAGGGTTGTTGGAAAGAATTTTACAGTGCTTGGAAGCCTGGTTTCGGTTTCTTCAATAGTTAAAATGTTTAGTGTGTTATTACTAGAGTTTTACTTAAAAACCCTTGCGGTTTTCGCTGGGTAGTACCGTCTCTTGAGCCGTGATATGTATTTGGTTGTTGGGTTAACAGTTTAGCCCCGCGCCTTGATAATGTAACACAATTGGGTTAAGAAAATAATAATTTTGTTAATCTTTGAGTTTTTATTTGAGCTTTGTCTTGTTTGCTCCAGTTTTTCTTTACATGTGGACTGTTATTTCATTAACCTGTCAATAATGTGTTTAATTTACTGTTAAAAGATTTATAAATATATTTTATTTAAGGAAAAATACCATGGTCAGTCTATTTAGTAGTAACTGGTTGTAAATTGGTTGTAATTCATTACAGGGTTATTATGTATTTAAAACGAATAGCATAAAGGGTTTCGACCCTGGTTTTCATAGGTTATAAGCCTGTCTGTTTTAAATTTTTTATAATGTCTATATATAAATAATTCTTAGTTTACTTTGTTTATTGTTTACATATACATTTATTTTATTTACTACTCTGTAAGTTATAATTATTTTGAACTTCGTAAAGAAAACCATGTTAACTCTAGAACTCTGTTTAATTTACAAAAATGAAGGGTTTATATATGAAACCCTAATCTGGTTTTATTAAGTTAATATTTAAATACTGTTTGGTTATTAACTTGTTTATATACTTTCTCAAATATTAGTTATTATCTCCTATAAGACTTTTATTTCCTATCAGTATGTTAATACTATGGTACTAGTATATTTAACTATTTCTTTTACCTGTATTTTCTTTAGTTAGTCTAAGTAAAACAGTAAATATAAATAAACCATAACACTGCTTTTTCATTGCATTCTTCAAACATTGAAATAAAATTTACTCTGTTTACCTACAGATACAAAATCATATCTATTATTTTCATTCTCATAAAGAATTATTTCATTTATTTAAAACAATCTAAATGTTCTAGAGTACAATCTAGTTTCCAGGTGTGGAAAAACACAACTTAGAAATTTAACTTCTATCTGTTTCACTATTTCCCAAACCATTTTCATTTCTATAAATAATCTAAAAGGAATACTGAATCTAACATTTCACAAACTCTGAACTTTTAACATTCATGTAGTAGATAAACTAAGATTTATTTAACTAAGACAATAAAATAAATAGAACCTATTGAGGACAAGGTGACAACAGCTTAAGGAGGTTGTTCCTCCCTACCAATCTCCTAGAGAGCACTCAAACAACGCTTCCTCAGGACCCCCGATCCTGTTCCCGGTCTTCTTGGCTGAGAACTAGGTGGAGAATGCAACTGTAGAACCCTCTGCCACCTGAATGGTTCAATACCTCAATAAAAACAATCTGCTCTCAACAATATGATCTTCAGCTTAAAAGCTGCAACTAGATCCATCTCAGCAGTTATCCCCTCAAACACTTTCCAGATTCCCCTCCATTGAATTTCTCTTGAGTAAATTCATTCACCCTGAATGATCACTTTAGAATGAGCAGCCTCAGCTCTCTTCAATGGAAAATTTTATTGAGATGCCTAGGTCTTCTGGGTCAGTTTTCATTAATTGATCCACCCACTCTAATTCCACTTTCTTTGGGAATCATGACCACAAATATAGGGAGGTTTCCACCTACAACAGTTGGAAGTGGTTTGAGGATGCTACCACATGTCAGTTTGCTCTCCACCTAGTCTCCTCCACCAAATTGACCAGTAAACACTCTTTTAACAGCTCTCCTAAGCTGTTGTCTCCTCATTTATCTATTTATAAATAAAATATTTTGAATTTACATTAAATATTCTTGACCCCACTGGTCATCAATTACAACTTAGCATAAAATTTAACATAATGTTCCTCAAATAATGTAAAATCTTTTTTGCAAATTGGGGCATGTGACAGATACCTTTGGTGAAATGGAAAAAAATGATCCAATAAAAAAGAGGTAGGTAATTAGGGATTCATAACATATTTATGTTTGATGTGGTCACAAATATTTTATGAAGCATGATCTATAATGAGAGTATTTGCAGAAGAGTAATGCCAGAAATATGTACAGGAGAAGGTTCAAAGGAATAATCACTAATAAGGGAGAGAAAGTAGTTTAAAGGAACCTCGATAATATGGAAATAAGTAGTAAAGACCTTCCCTCAAGTCTGTAGATGGTTAGTTTGGAAATTAGGGAAATGAAACAAGGTTATACTTGGTGAATATTTATGCTGAAAATTTTAGACTTTTGGATCCTTTGATTAATCCACTTCATAACCAAGAAATTATTAATTTAGTAGATGCTAAATCACAATGTACAGACACTAACTAGGGAAGGGGTTCGGAAGGATGCAAGTGTACTAAATATTTAGGATGAAGTTACTAAATAATGGAAGAATTATGTTCTCCGCATAAAACAAAGTGATAAAAAAATGAATTATGTAGAAAATGAATTAAAATGGTCAAAGAACAAAGGAACATGGGTTTACACAACAAAACATGGTTATATAGTTATAATGGAGGAAGAAGTAGTTGAGGAGAAAAAATGGTGGTGGCTCAATAGTATCTCAATGGCTTGCATTATCCAATAAACTTATAACTTAGTAAAATGGTCAAAGGGGAAATCGGCACGAGTGTGGAAGATGTATTTTATCTACAAATAATGAGGAAATTATAAATCACCTATTATTTCAGTGCCCATATGCAAGAGAGGTTTGGAATGAAGCTTTAAAGTTATCAAATGTTAATAATAGGCGGGGAACGATTCATTACTATCCTATTTTGAGAATTGGTATAAAGATAAATATGTGGTTGTTGAAAAATCTTTACCTTGATTTACTTTGTGGGGATTTTCGCTCTCAAAAAATAATATTCTACTCTAAAGGAAATTATATTCATCTAGCACAGGTTGTCCATCATATTTGATTTTCCTATGCACGGTCATGGAAACTTAAAAAAGTTACAATTAAAAAAAATATTAAAAGATCCATAGATGGACAATTCTAAGGGTTGGATTTTATTTACTATGCATGTCAAGGAACATTGGGTAACATTGGGTAAATGTGGTACTAGAGGCATCCCATATTTGAAGGAAAATCATTGTTTTTGTTCAAGTATGTAATTGGACAAGGAACAAATAATATAGATGAACTCTTTGCTTTATGGTTACTTCTCAAATGTGCAGTTGAAATATGTAATGATAAACTCTACGTAATGGGAGACTCGAAGTTACTAATGAACTAGGGAAATGGAATATGCCACATAGATCATCTGGTCCTATTCCAAATCATGGGTAGAGTTTTCAAGGTAAAATTGAAGCTTTCATAGATCACTTTAACTCACATATATAGAGAATTCAATGTTCATAGATCATTTGGTCCTATTCCAAATCATGGGTAGAGTTTTCAAGGTAAAATTGAAGCTTTCATAGATCACTTTAACTCACATATATAGAGAATTCAATGTTCACGTGAGCATACTATCAAAAGAGGACTTATCTAATTACAAGACAAGATACTTTGTATAAACATGTCTTCAAGGACATTTCTTTCCTTCTGGAACATGTGCACTCCCTTTATTGAAATGCAAGAAAATAGTAGTGCAATAACTGGTTTCTTTTTCTCTCGAAAGATGTCTTTTGTTTTCGTGTCGTTCTTATCAAAATGCCCTATTTAAGAAATATTTGTTTTTGCAATTCTTGTAATGCTTTAAAGCACAAAGAGAAGCTAGAAATGCTTATGAAAATTGTAATATTTGGAATAGGATCTTTTTTATGACTTCTTTCTTGGTAGACGACAAGTAGTGGCCTCTAGTCTTGAAATTTCATACCATCAAATTTCATCAACCATTGCCAATACCCATCTTTAATTCCTCATGTTGTTTAATATTTTTATTTGAGTGTGTGTCTATGTGTATATATATACATATATATACATATTGGATACTAGGAAATTTTCAACTTTCCCACCAACTTGACGGTTTTGAAAATTGATTAAAAGTTAGTAATGGTGTGCTATTTTAAAAATTGATTGTATTTGATGGTTAAATAAGGGAAAAAGGGGTATACCTGTTAAATTTAAACCCTTTTGAAAGCGCCCCTCAATAGGAGAATTGTCATGCTCCAAACTATATAGTTTTAAATGTGAGGTAACTGAACATCTACTGAGGCCACTAAAATCAACACCCATTTTTCTAAGAGAAAGGTCAATTGTGTTGTCAAATCCGAGAGATACAAGGGTTATTAAACATAATCAATTTTATTCTCTAGTGAAGGGACTTTTGGAATATTCAATCGTCTCGGCAGTTAATTCCCTTACATCCTATGTGCCTTGTTGAGAACAAAGGGGCTTCCTCTTGGTGGCCTACATCTTGTCCCACTGCCAATTCTTCCAAATACAATGGAATCAATTGCCCCCACAATTCCATCAACTCCTCTTTTGTTCGAAATATTTTAGCAAACCCAACCATGTCATCTTCAAGATTGAAATCCACTAGTTCGACCTCCTCCATCCACTGTAGGACCCCCATGCTTCCTATACCTAGGCCCAATACCCGAGCTCCATCTTAAATTCTCCTCCTCACATAATCATATTTTACCCTCCCCAACACACACACACACATAATATATATATATATATATATATATATATATATATATATATATATATATAAGGAGATGATTGACCCTAATCTAAAAGATCAAAAGTATTTCTTTGTGTAAAGAAGAAAATCACCATTTCTAAAATAAGAACAAATTCTCATGAGCTTTGGACAATTCGCATAGAATTTATCATCTTTGTAACACTAAGAGTTGACCTTAAACTATCATCATGATCATCAATATTATTCTTCAATATTAAACATCATAAACTTACATTTATACATGAGAATATTAAACATCATAAACTTACATTTATACATGATGATCATCAATACTATTTTTCAATATTAAACATCATAAACTTATATTTATACATGATTTGGAACATTAAATATAGGCCAAATTTTATTTACAAGAAAATTAAATAAAATTGATAATTGAATGTTAGTTTGTTAAACATTAATTTTTTATCCACTCTAAACATCCAAATCATTAAAATTTAAAACTTTACTAACCTCAAAATTCAAGTTAACACGTGGAAAACTTACTTATCCACTCTATTGGAATATCCAACCAATGAAATTTACAATTTTTACAACTACAAAACTTGGTTAAATAAAACTAAACAAATCCTGGTATTAGAGGCAACCATTATCGGAACAATCAACCAATAAAATTTACAGTTTAAAAAACTTCGAAACTTAATTAAATAAAACCAAGCAAATGCTCCGTAACTAAAAAATGCCATGTATTTAAGGCAAACTTTGTTATCTATTTAAAAAAGTTAAATCTAAAATTTTGCCAACTTCAAAATTCAAAACTTTGGAGACTGAAAATGTTTATATATTTATAATTTTGTTAATTTCAAAATTTAATTAACAAAACTGTGAACAATGAAAATGTTCATATACTTGGAAGTTAACTCGATTATATTATAAACTAAAACCTTAAAATAGTATAATAAATCAGAATACAATATATGTAGAGAAAATTCAATGAAAAACAACTTCAAACAAGTGGAATAAGCAACAAAGTCGCTTAGTACCTACCGCTCAAGAAAAGTTTGGAAAAAGTAATAATAACACTAGATGTAGATGTAGCAAAGAGGCTTACTGTCAAGTCTTATTTTTTTTATTTTTTATTTTTTTTTAATGTGGTTCACCATTTGTTAGAGGGTTACTCCACGGAAAATTCCAATACCCAAACTGAATCAAGGTATGGTCAGCTCATCAATCACAACATTTATTACAAAGGGCTCCACAAGAGCAACATGTCACTTACAAGAGTAGAACCTAGGTGGGGAGGGTAACATTCATTCCTCCCAACCACCCAAACTACATCCATTTGACATCTTACTGTCAAGTCTTAAGTAAAAAGGAGATTGCTTAGTCTCTTCCGAAAAGTTTGAAGAAAATAATAATAGGTTAACATTTTAAATGGTAAAAGGATTACACATTAATGAATATATAATCCAAAATAATTAAAAAACACATTAATAAATACATAATCCAAAATAATTAAAAAACACATTAATAAACCCATAAATCTAGGAAAAGTAACATTAGATGTATAGAACAGTAAAGAAAATAGAATATTACTAATAACCAAA
>LPNX010400847.1:0-12524 GCA_001517045.1 Pseudotsuga menziesii
CTACAATGTCTATAGACATCTACAATGTGTCTCCACATGGATTTTTCTCGCTCTCAAGTTGCTTCTTTAATTGTATATGTAACACCATTATTTTTCCTTGCAATCTTGCATAGTTGTTGGAAATCCAATATACATTACCTCAACATTGACTATTCACTTCTCTAGTTGGATCCCAAGGCTTGGCATATCAACATGTACCTATATCAATCATTAAGAAGATATATGCATGTTATAAACATTCTCATGCAACAATTTTTGTGTCTGTAGATTTTTTTTATATATATCACAAGGTATGCATTTATATTTATATCACCAAATAAGTACGAAATTTGAATCCAATACTTATTTATATGCATATTTATTTGTTTCCCATGCCTTCCATGCACAATAGGGAAAGTCGATACTCTTTTTGACACTCTCACCTTGATTCCAACATAATTTCCACATGAATATGTTATAGCAAATTAATTTAGGTTTCCTCTTCCTTTCCACTCTCACCCTTGAAGGTTCAAGCATCCATATCGCCAAGGATTTCACATGCAAAAAGAGTGACATTTTATAGAGTCTCATTGTTAGGAATTCCATTAACAACTTCTAATAAACTAATAACCTATGGAAATCATAGGGTCCTCATCTCATCACATTGGCCTTCTTCTTGGTCTTTCTAGCTCACAATAGTCATCATTTTCCTAACTAAGTATATTCCCATTCACCTGTATTATAACATAAATGTATAGTGTCATGAGACATATTTCCATTTTTCAATTGGAAGTAAATATTACAATAATTGAATTCCAAATAATACAACAAATTTTACATAGTCCTTGTATTCATTATGATTTACTTTCATTGCCATATTATCCAAGGAATCTTTTCATGCAACTATGTTCTTTCGACAGTGTTGGGTATATGTTATATTATTTTCATGTGTGTGTGTGTGTGTGGGGGGGTTGCACCTGTCAGCAACACACCTGACGATCCCTTCACCTAGTGCTCTATTGTATGTGTTGGGCGCATTGTGCTAGCTCAAGGGGGGGGAGCCCTCCCCCTTCCACGAAGCGGATATAGGAAATGGTCGTTAGGCCATTTTCGATCGAAAAAAGCCTTTAGGGTTGTTTCTAATGCGACCATAGTGAGCACCAATTTTTTTGGGGTTTTTTTTGGCTATTTTTGAGAATTTTATAAACATATGTAATTTAATCCCGGTTAAGTGACTGGGGCCTATTTTCTAATATGGTTTAACATATTAGGGTATTGGATTTTGTGAAATACCTATATTATATTGTGAGTGATTCATAATGATAATGAGAAAATAAGAGTGGTGGATCCAAGGTTTGTTGGACATGCATAGAGAAACAAATAAAGAGAAAACTACTCTCATATATCTATGTTTTCATAATATTTGTTTCTCTATGCATGTCCCCAACGAGGTCGGGGTACAAGGAGTTGGGACTTGATCTACTTGATCCTCTAAAGTACCATCCTCACCAAAATCAATGACCTCCCATTTAATAAGAAAAGAGAGACGAGGGAGACGAAGATCCTATTAAGTTGTTATCGAAATAAATTATATGATATATAACTTTTCCCAAATCCTTCGACGGATTCTGAAAACAAATAAACGACTTCATCAAGAAACCAGTTTGGACGCTCTTTACCCTTTAGGGTACAAGTTAATTTTGATATTCCCTCATTGGAAGGTTAGACAGATCCAGATGCATTGGAAAAAAATTTAAACATGATAGAAGGATATTTCTCTATCCAAAAAAATTTTGATAGGGAAAAATCTCCTTTGCACTCCTTAAGGTTGTTTCCCATGCCACAAGTTGGTGGGAAACTTACTGTGAGCAACAAATTCATAGAGGAGTCTCAGATGTTTAGATTTGATCCCACTTAGGACTCTTTTAAGTATGTTGTTAAGGAACAATATTACCATGTTGGAAACTATGATGAATAGTACATGATATGGACCACATTGTGCCAGGAGAGGGACCAAACAATGCCAGACTTCACAAATAATTTCCATACCTTGCACACCAAGTTGGGTATCAGAGACTCCAAGAGAATCCAAGCGAAATTTGGTTCTAAAATATCAGGGGGGTATACATAGGTACATCTAAATATAAATGGATTTTATGTACATGTTGTCATTTGGATATGCTTATCATTATGTTGTCAAAATCGAGCAAGAACTGAAGCAAGGGAATAAGTGGGAGTTTGGATTTGCAAAATAATAGGTATCCCCAATGCACAAAATGAAGGACAAAGAAAGTATGGATAACCTTAGTACAACTAGTCTAAGATGCAAGCAAATAAGGGTAATGGGAAGACGAAGAAAGACATTGAGAAGTAGTGCGAGTTCCATAAAATCCATGGGCACAACACTAATGAATGTCACTCAAATAATTCAGTTGCGACTGAGATGAAAGCCTAAGATTCATATCTACCCTCTGAATATGATTCAGATACAGAAAAAGGGAAGTAGACAATTGATGTAGAACATAGTGCTAGAGTCTCTGCCACCAAGGTCTACCCCAACAACTTGAGGATATGAAGAAGGTGAGCACATTTTTCACTTGTAGATGTGGGTGAAGGGCGCTCATTACATTTGATTGTTAATAGTGCAAGACAAAAGAACCTAATATCACTATAGGTAATCAAGTGGTTTGATTTGTTGACAACACCACAACCACAACCATACAACATAAGGTGTCTCAACCATGGATGTGATCTCCATGTCAACCAACAATGCCAACTATACTATGGCATCAATCCCTTCAAGGATGAGGTATTTTGTGATGTTTCCCCATTTGATGTTTGTGATTTTCTTTTAGGTCATCCTTATATGTGGAAATGACATGTTGTGTATGAGTTCATACCTAATAGCATCATTGTTACTTTGGGTAGAAAACTATACAGGATATTAGAGGTAGATCGACCTACCATAGTCTCTTTTATCTCAACTAAACAGTGTAATAAGATCTTCTGCCAGAATCAAATTTTTTCCTCTTCATGATTCATTATCATAATGAATGGAAGGTTTTGGCCACATTATTGCCTCTGCACATGCCTCTCTACACATCAAAACAAAGGGGAAAAAGTCATAGAAGAATACCGAGTCATATTCACCTCACCTACTAGGGTGCCTCTACACTATCAGGTCAAGCATTAGATCGATATGAACCTTGGTGCACCTTTACAGAATGGGCCAGTATATCAATGCTATACCTTGGAAAATGAGTAAATCAAGAATCATATTCAAGAGATGCTCCAAATGGGGCACATTCAACTCAATTTCTCACCCTGCAAAAGTATAGTCATGTTCATGCATAAGAAAGATGAGACTTGGAAACTATGTATTTATTACATATCTCTAAACAAAATAACACTCGTGAAATGACACATAATTCCTTGAATTGACAACCTTCTCGACCAAATCAAGCGAGCCAAGTATTTTCACAAGATTGATATGAAGTTCATCTACCACTAGGTCTATATAGAATCAACTAATGTATGAAAGATTGCTTTCAATTCTAAATAATAGTAGGGTTTTCCGGAGAATCCGCAATGGTCATTTTGAAAGTTGACGTTTCGATTCCAAATCAGGAACCATCATCATGACAAAAAGTCAGATAGGTAAGCTGCAGATATGGAGTAATAAATAGGTTTTCTAAATAAGTTTTTTAGCCGACTAGGTTAGTGGGTTAAAATCTTTGCTTATGTCTTTTATTTCATATGTTCTTCATTTTTTTTCAAGTTTTTCAAATTTTTTTCAATTTTAAATTTTATTAGAAGTTTGTTAAAATTAGGTTTTTTTTATTAATTTTTAAAACAAGTTTCTTATAAAATATTATATTCTTAAGATTTAATAAAATATTAGTTAAATTTTTTATTATAATAATATTTTAAGATTCCTTATTGAAATTATTAAGAATATTTAATTGAAATTATTAATAATAAATTATTTATTTATTAAATATAAAGATATCATTATGTTTGTTAAAAAGATTTCAATTACGTTATGATAATTTTTTTTTAAAAGGTTTTCAAATCTTAATTAAGTTTTTTCCTTATCCATTTTTAAGAATTAATTATGTCCTATAAGAATTAATTATGTTTCAGTAAGATTTTAACTAAGTTTTTTGTTATAAAGTTTTTTAAAATTTTAAAATTATTTTTATAAAGTTAAAAGAAAATTTAAAATTTTTATTTGAGAGTTTTAAAATTTTTAATTATGAAAAATGTCGCTTAAAGTACTAAAGTTTTAAAGTTAATTAATTTAGGTCAAGGGTCAAGGGTTAGTATTTTGTAACATACCTGAAACCTAGACCTGTCGAGTTTGTTTTGATTTTGATACTTGATTAGGGGGACCCAATTTTTACTCACCTCAAATACACCATCTCTATTTAGGTTTTTTGGGTGTTTGATTATTTCAAGGGATTCTTTAAATAGCCTTTTGTAATAGTGGTTTTCTATGGAAAGCATCGAGGTTTATTCAAGGCAGATATGGTGTCTTAATTTCTCTGAGTGTTCTGCCAAGGCTGAGGTGCAGATGCGTTGGTTGCAGATGTCAGCCCTATGTTCTTTCATTCTAACCTTGAAAGGCCAACTAGTTTCCCCAATGTAGTTAAGGCCACATGAACATGTAACCTTATAGACCCCTTTTTCCCGACGTTCTTCAATCTTGTCTTTGACAGTTCTCATTTTCTTCCTTAAGGTTTCTATAGGTTTGAAAGCTGTAAGGATCTCCTTCTTTCTTAGGATTTTGGAAACCCTATCGGTGATGCCTTGAATGTAAGGGATATAGGCCCTCTTTTTTTCATTGTGTTGTTGGGTTTTTTTTTGTTTACCTAAGGGGTTCCTAAAATCTCTCTTGATGTCACTCTCCTTGTAACCGATGTTCTTAAATATTTTAGCTAGGTTATCCTGCTCTTCTTTAAGATGTTCATCATCACAGATTCTAGCCGCCCTCATTGCTAGGGTGTTGATGATCCCTAGCTTCTGAGCAGGATGATGATGAGAATCTGCATCGAGATAACTATCGGTGTGGGTTTTCTTTCTGAATACCTTATGTCCCAAAGAACCATCTAATCTCTTGTAGATCAAGACATCAAGGAAGGGGATGCTCTCATTCTCTTCCACTTCCATGGTGAATTTAATGTTAACTGATTGGTAGTTGAGATGCTCCAAGAATCTATTGAGTTCTTGTTCTCCATGGGGCCAAATGACATTAGTGTCATCCACACATCTTTTCCACAATTTTGGTTTAAAGGGATAGGCTTCAAGGGCCTTATTTTCAAATTTCTCCATGAAAAGATTGGAAATGATAGGTGAGAGGGGAGATCCCATTGCTACCCCACTGGATTGTTCGTAGAATTCCTCTTGGAAACTGAAGAACATGGAGCGGAGACAAACTTTTGCAAATTTAACTGGCTCTAGGTTGGTGACTTCATGAATGAATTCAATAGATTCATTCAATGGGATCTTGGTGAATAGACTCACAACATCAAAGCTAACCAGGATGTCACTAGGGTTAATATTATCCTTCAAAATTAGTTCAACAAAATCTTTGGAGTCTTTAATGAAGGACTCACTTTATCCCACGAATGGACCTAATCGTTTCGCTACAAATTTTGTGAGCTCATAAGTTGGGGAACCGATTGTATTAACGATTGGTCTTAGGGGGACCCCTTATTTATGAATTTTGGGTAAACCATAAATTATCGGGGTGATTTCTCCTACCGGCATGAGGAGATTCTCAACCGCCAATCAGTTCACATTAAATTCACCATGGAAGTGGAAGAGAATGAGAGCATCCCCTTCCTTGATGTTTTGATCTAAAATAGATTAGATGGTTCTTTGGGACATAAATTCTTCATAAAGAGAACCCACACCGACAATTATCTCGATGCAGATTCTCATCATCATCCTGCTCAGAAGCTAGGGATCATCAATACCCTAGCAAAGAGGGAGGCTAGAATCTGTGATGATGAACATCTTAAATAAGAGTAGGATAACCTAGCTAAAATATTTAAGAACATCGGTTACAAGGAGAGTGAAATCATGAGATATTTTAGGAACCCCTTAGGTAAACCAAAAAACCCCCAACAACGCAATGAAAAAAAGAGGGCCTATATCCCTTACATTCAAGGCTTTAGCGATAGGGTTTCCAAAATCCCTAGAAAGAAGGAGATCCTTACAGCTTTCAAACCTCTAGAAACCTTAAGGTAGAAAATGAGTACTGTCAAAGACAAGATTGAGGAACGTCAGCAAAAACGGGTCTATAAGGTTACATGTTCATGTGTCCTTAACTACATTGGGGAAACTGGTTGGTCTCTCAAGGTTAGAATGAAAGAACACAGGGCTGACATTCGCAACCAATGCATCCGCACCTTAGCCTTGGCAGAACACTTAGAGAAATCAAGACACCATATCTGCCTTGAAGAAACCTCAATGCTTGCCAGAGAAAAACACTATTACAAAAGGAAATTCAAAGAAGCCCTTGAAATAATCAAACACCCAAAAAACTTAAATAGAGATGGTGGATTTGAGGTGAGTAAAAATTGGGTCCCCCTAATCAAGTATCAAAATCAAAACAAACTCGACAGGTCTAGGTTTTAGGTCTGTTACAAAATATTAACCCTTGACCCTTAACCTAAATTAATTAATTAATTAATTAATTTCAAAAATTTAATGCTTTAAGCAACATTTTTGATAATTAAAAATTTTAAAAACTTAATTTAAAAACTCTTTATAAAAATTTTAAAAACTCTTTATAAAAATTTTTAAAAACTCTTTATAAAAATTTTAAAAAATTTTAAATTGTTTTTTTTAACTTAGTAAAAATAATTTTAAAATTTTAAAAAACTTTATATCAAAGAACTTAGTTAAAATCTTGCTGAAACATAATTAATTCTTATAGGACATAATTAATTCTTAAAAATGGATAAGGAAAAAACTTAATTTAGATTTGAAAACCTTTTAAAAAAAATTCGCATAACATAATTGAAATATTTATAACAAACATAATGATATCTTTATTTTTAATAAATAAATAATTTATTATTAATAATTTCAATTAAATATTTTTAATAATTTCAATTTAAAATTTTAATAAGGAATCTTAAAAAAAATATTATAATAATTTTTTTTAACTAATATTTTATTAAGTCTTAAGAATATAATATTAGATAAAAGACATAATTAAATATTTTAACCCTCTAATTTAGTTCGCTAAAAAACTTATTTAGAAAACCTAAATAACAAACCTATTTATTACTCCATATCTGTAGCTTGCCTATCTGAATTTTTGTCTTGGTGATGGTTCCTGATTCAGAATCACAACGTCGACTTTCAAAATGACCACTATGGATTCTCCGAAAAACAATACTATTGATCTACCTCACCGCAGAAACTTACGAACTGAAATTCTGAATAAGGTCTTTTCAAGTGTTTGGTCATGCCCTTTTGCTTAACGAATCCCCCAACAACTTCCATGAGTTTGATGGATGGAATCTTAAGAAATTTCACCAAATCCTTTGTGGTTGTATATCTATATGACATCCTCATCTTCAATAAGAGTTGGAAGAACACTTGCAACACATTTAGTAGGTCCTCCACACTTTGTGGCAACACAAGCTATACACTAACTTAGAGAAATACTCCTTCTACATGAACATGATCCAACACCTTGTATACATTGTGGATGAGAATGGTGTGCGTGTGTATCTAGCCAAGATATGAGTCATTCGTGTATGACTAGCCTCAACATCACTAACCAAGCTTTGGATATTCTTAGTCCTTGCTAACTTCTATCACAGTTTCATGTTGGGATTCTTGCATATTTCATGGCCCCTCATCCAAGTAACCAAGGTTGGTTGCAAAGACAAATTTGGGTGGAGCAAGTCACAACAAAAAGCATTCGACAATCTGAAGCATCATTTATTCTTAGCTCCATTGTTTTTGTTTCCTAATCCACAACAAAATTTTGAAATTGAGACAGATGCTTCATACTACACTATGGGTGTTATTCTTATACAACATGGTCATCTGGTGGCATATCATAGTGATACATGCTCAAATGTCATCCATAAGTACCCCACCTATGACAAAGAGATGTATTCCATTGTACAAGCCGGATGCTCATGGAAGCATTATATTTCAGGGAGGGAGATAGTCATCTATGCAGATCACAAGTCACTTTAGTTCATGAAGACACAAGGAAAATTACAGAGTGATTTCCATCAAAATTGGTACACATAATTGCAACATTTCACCTCAACATTAAATATAAGAAAGGGAGCCTCAATTGCATCACTATATTGCTCAATCGACCTCCTGTTGTAGCACCAACTACAATACTCAAATATTGTGAACATGAGACCTTTGGGTGGTCCCAACTCTATGACAACGATATTGACTTCACTACATCCTACCAAATGTTGGGTCTGGGTAAAGACATTACCAACTTTCATCTACAAAATAGACTAGTATTATATCTGGGTCATCTCTCTGCTCCTTCAAGTGCACATTTTAAATTGATTTGGGACTCCCACTACCCTTAGGTGGTAGGAAAATTTGGCATGGAGAATACAATAGCAGTACTACATAATTATTTCTATTTTTCGAAGCTTTGCTAAGATGTTATTTAACAGGTCCTACACTACATTCTCCATTTCCAAGCATTCAATTAAAACCCAAGGACTATACACCCCTCTACCTACTCCTGGAAGGCACTAGAAATCCATCTTGATTGAATACATGTGAGGTCTTCCTTCAACCAAGCATGGTAATGACTTTGTATTCGTGGTTGTTGATCACTTCTTTAAGATGGAATTATAATAATATTTAAGAAGAGTATCATAACCAAATCCACTTCCAATCTCTTCTTTGATCATGTGTGGATACATTTCGGAATCCCAAAGACCATAATCTCAGATCTGGAAAACATGTTATTAAGTACATTCCGGTCAATCCTCTGGTCACTATTGGACACCAAGCACACCAAATGCATGGCCTTCCACTCCCAAATTGATGGACATACAAAGGTCATCAACAAGATGATTTTGCACATCATGCACATGTACAACTCCAAGTATCCACGCATATGGGATGGGATCCTTCCTTATGTTTAACATAGCTACAACAAATTCCTTCATATAGCGACTAGCGACATCTCTTTTCAGGTGGGGCCAAGATTTCAACCATTGTGTCCCATATATATAACTTCACCCTTTCAACCTACACAGGTATAATCCTCCCATGCTCAATTAGAGGCCAACAAAGACACCAAATTCAATTGAACATATTCAACACATCTGCCAACAGGTCCATGATATTTTATAGAAATCCAATGCTAAGTACATGGAATGCCATGATCAACATAGAGTTCCACACAAGTTTAAGGTGGGAGACAAGGTTTGGTTGCATTTGTTGAAACAACACCTTATAGGACCCCATTGGATGTTGTGTCCACATCACTATGGGACTTATACAATAACAAAGGTTATGGGAGATAATGATTTTGAGTGAAGTATTCCCCTATTCCTTGAATTGCACCTAGTATTCAATGTTGACCCCCTTTTACCATATTTTCCACCACTATTGGACACAACAAAGGTGGAAGAGAAAGTGACACTTATAGAGCTCAACCTTGAATGCATGGAACATACTGCTAGTTATATACCATGGATGCATAGGTAGGAAAGGGGTTTTTTGAATCCATTTTCCTATATCCTTTTTCATGTTCATAGGATTTATGACATCTATCAAATATTGGGACTTCAGTGCATTATAAAGCAGATAGGTTTTTCTATTTATCAAATATTGGGACTTTGTTTCATTATAAAGTATGAATTATTTTCCTACCCACAGAGATCAATATTAGAGGTAAGTGTAGAAATTTTGGATGATCAACAATGAATTTTTATTTATTTTTCACCCTTTTATTCAACTCTCTTTTTACTTGTGTTTTCTCACCCGTTTATTTAATCCTTATAAAATGCTTAATTTCTATTATTTTGTGATATTGCTGGATAGGTCACAACCACATCAAATTAAACATGGAAGGAATATTGGATGGTATAGAAATAAATGACCGCTAGACCAAATAATTACAAACCCATTTAATTCCACAAACATGGTTTATCAAGAAGATATACTATACTATCCAGAATGTGATTCTACCCATGATGAAAAAGAATGCCCTCGGGCTATCATAAAAATGCAGGAAGTGGCCAGTCAAGATTCATGAGAATTTCACAAATTTAATTTTGTAGGGGATGAGTATCTCATTTGTGCCATAAGAGTCCAAACATATGTAGTGTCAAATAAAGGTATAAGTGCGATAAAGAGCAACCATTTTGATTTAGACAAGATCATGGATAATACTTACGGTCTAAAGCTCTCTCAGGAATAAATGAAAAGGAGACTTGGTGACAAGCCATAGGTGAATTAGCAAAGGAAAAATCAGATTTCCCCACAGAATCCAAAAATAGGAGGACGAGCTGCCCAACGAATTCCATCATACAAGCAACCAAACCCACAACCTAGTAGACAACATAAAACCCTTTTATTTAAGTCCTAGATAATGCTTAATTTCTATTTTTTTACAATTTTATTGTAAATTTAATGGTAGGGTGCATAAAACCCTAAGTTATTAAGATCTATGGTGATATTCAATACCTTTACAACCGAGGAAAAATGAAATTTCTTAGGTGAAAACAATTGTTCAAACCTTTCAATACCAGTAAAATGATTTTTCTCACTCAGTATTACAATGATTTTTTTAAACATGACTAGTCCTTTTTCATGCAATATTTCTCCAAGATTCATCAACAAAACTCAATAGCATTGCAAATTTATTGGAAGGGTCCAATTTTTATTCTGTAACATCCATTCATATGGGTTATAATAAAGTAATAACAATGCATGTTGGAGACTCGATCGACCCACTCTTCTCTCAACATACGATTTATGTTAACAGATTCACAGAATGAGTAGGTAGTCTCTTTATTATGCTTCATATAAACATGTTTTTTATCAACTTACTCATTAATTATCCTTTGGTTTATTCCAGACTCGTTCGAGTGCATAAATTCCCTACCATCGACAACTCACTCTCGTATATTGAACAAAAGTTGCTAGTGTTTACACTCGTAGAGTTTTATGTTACATTATTGTGCAACTTTGGGGTAGGTAAGTATGTTATTATATAAAAATATTTCTATTTCCTATATAATACCCTTTCCATAATTCTCAGTGTAAATGAATACAATTGTTCAAAAACAATCCATCTAGGGATGTCAACTGTTGGGATCGAACCTAGTACCATAAGGTTGAGAGCCTTGCGCTCTCTCGGGAATAAATGAAAAGGAGAGTTAGTGACGGGCCATAGGTGACTTATTAGAGGAAAAATTAGGTACCCCCATAGAAGCTAGAAACAGATGGACGAGTTTCCCAATTAATGTCATCATAGAAGCAACCAAACCCACCACCTGGTAGGCAACATAAATGCTTTTATTTAAGTCCTAGATAATACTTAATTTCTTTTTTTTGTTGCAATTTTACTATAAATTTAATGGTAGGAAGCATAAAACCCTAATCTTTTATTATCTATGGCGATTTTCAATCCTTTTACAGTTGAGGTAAAATGAAATTGCTTAGGTGAAAACAATTGTTCAAACCCTTCAATATTAGTAAAGTGATTTTTCTCACTCATTATTTTTCTCACTTAGTATTACAAGGATTTTTTAACATGACTGGTCCTTTTTCATGCACCACTACTCCAAGATTCATTTCAGAACTCAATATCATTGTGCATTTATTGGAAAGTGCTAGTTTTCATTGTGTAACATGTATTCATATGGATTATGATAAAGTAATAACAAGGCATGTTGGAGACTCGACTGCCCCACTATTCTCTCATTAATATAAGATGTGTTAACAACTTCACAGAATGAGTAGGTAGTCTCTTTGTTCTACTTCATATAAACACATTTTCGATCGATGTACTCATTGATTAGCCCTTGTTCTATTCCATACTTTCGAGTGCATAAATGGACTATCATCGACAACTCACTCTCGTATATTGGATAAAACTTTTTGCCCCTCCAAGAAATTGGTGTATCAACTAACCATAATGGGGACCACAAACGTTTTGGTGTTTCATGTTTTGGGATTAGGTTTTTTGATGTTCAGAGTTTTATCATTTATACTTTATATTAAAAGGTCCTTTTGGATTTATTGTATCTCACTTCTTATGAATGTGGGTGGTTGTTGTTCAGGACAATGCACCCTTGTAACCTACTAGGGTCTCTGGGGTTACCAAATTACTAAGACAATTGCAAACAATCAGATTATGTAGAAAATTAAATAGGAATAGGAAGGAATCTTAGGATAGCTGGTTTATGATGGTTGATCCAGGCTTGGTATTCTCCTTTTTCAGTCTCTCCCAAAGCTTCCAGGGCTTCTCTAATTCACCTACAAAGAACAAATTATTCCAGCAATATATTGCATATATATAT
>LPNX010400847.1:12742-80085 GCA_001517045.1 Pseudotsuga menziesii
TTCTTTATTAATAAACAGAGAATGGTTAGATTACAACCCAACTTCTGAAACAAGGACTCCTCTACAAACCGAGGACACTAAGTTCTACTGTTCCAAGATGTCTGAAGGCATACCACCAGCACAACTTTGTTCTTCTATGAATGATTGGTTAGCCCCATTACATTCCCTCTATTTATACATGGGGAAATAGAGAGGTTTTGAAGGTTAGGATGGTTGAGACAGTTGAGATAGTTATGAGTAGGGACTCAACTGATATCGACTAATCATGATTTATATTTTTTAACATTAAATTAAGCTATACAGGAATATTAATATAGGAAAGGTGCATATGACACGCTCCTTGATTTAGGGAAAGTCACGTGTTCAATGTACACGTGGGTTGCAATGAAAATAGTCATGTATGACACGCGTGTTGCAATGCAAATAGTCACGTGTGCAACCCTAATCTCCAAATAAAAATATATTAAGCTGGTCAGGAGATTATGTATCATTAGTCATGCAAATATATAATGTTTTGGCTACTTCAATCCTGTTCTTCCTTTTGTGTCTTGACATATTGGATGTCAGTACTCAGATGGAGAAGTTCCATTTTGGTTTATAACAAATGCCCCCTAATGTGTGAGGCCAGAGGGAAACAATGGATGAAATACATTACAATATTTTAATCTTGGAGAACTCAAGTGTCCAAGGCAGCAGAGGAAGTACCTGAAACAAATACATATCAATGTCATATACAAAATCAATTCGAGGATTCCATGTTCAATATAATGGAACACTAGCTCGTTTACAATATTTGATTACATCATGTGATATGGGTACAAGAACACACAAATTAAAAGGGTGGATCAAAGCCACCATATACAATTATGAGTTTTCCAAATATGAAAGATGTGTAACTGAACATAACACAATCTTGCGCACCTTAGGTTATCGATATGAACCTAAGGTCTCCATCAAAATCCAAAGGAACCAATACAATCCTTACGATGTGAATATATGTGTTGAAGTCGAACATGGAAAGAACTCAACAGAATGTCAGACAATGAGTGAAACTGACAACTAAAGAAAAGGAGTTCACAAATAATGATAGTGAATTGTTTTCAGGAATTATGCAATTGGTGCGGACACCGTTTGTTCCTCTACCTTGCAAAGTACAAGTGTAGAGCAAAAGAGCACAACAATATATCCTTTTCTTAAGTAATAAATTTTAACAACATGAAATAAAAACTATACCTCAGACATAAGTCTCTTTGTCCTTGTTTCAAAAAGTCCTTACAATGTTTAACACCTGCAAAAAAAATCAACAGACAAAAACACAAAGTGAGAGTATCATGATAAACCAATTACCTATATCAGTGATTAAGGAATTTGATAATATTCAACTAAAATTAATAACACATCAAATATAGGAAAGCGGAACACTTTTTTATTAATGATGAAAGAGAGTAAAGTACAACCAAGACTTGATGTTGATGGCTTTATCCTCTATAGGGAATCTACAATCCTTTACAACTGTGAGAATCTCTCCACATACAAGGCAAATCTATCTTTCCTCTAACTCAGACTTCAACCCAATATCATAAGGGTACTTTCTTTGGCCTCCTCCACTCACCTCAGGAAGGCTTAATTTATAGGCCAAAATACATGAGATTAGCTTGGGGAATGGATAGGATGTGATCCCAACAGGTGAGGGAGGCGAATGCCACCTCTCCCAAGCAAGTAGGAACTGACTCCACGGAGGCTTTCGAAAGGAAGCTTCCAATATATTCGTTTTCCTCTTTTTGGTCTATCGACACACCTAGAAGAAAGGGTAAAGGTTCCGACCTAACTTATTGTCAAAGAAAAGAGGGATCAACGCTCCTTGCTCCACTGTAGACAACACCATCGATGCTCTGTCAAAACTGGATAAAAGTGTCGCCCTTCAAAAATGTGGAAAAAAGATAACCAATGTATCTCAGGTCTGGTTTTCTGAAAGGAAAATAGGCTATGGTGGAATTTCCAGGTGCAACATAATTCCCCCCCAAGTACGAATCTAAAGGGAAGTGATAGGTGAAACAATTTGCAAGATAACCATCTGGTATAGAGGCAATGCGAAATGAGATAATAACTGACATAGGACCAATAACTAACTTTACCCAACTTAAGCATGGCTGCAGACCAATACACTATAGATCCATGATGATGACCATGTCATGGCTACCAATAATACACTTTAGATCCATGAACAACTAATATAGGAGGTAGAACATGGCTACAAAAATACAAAGTAGATCCATGTTATCTGATCTCAAACACTAAACATAACCACCAAAACATACAATGTGGATCTGTGTCAGGACTCTAACTAATCTTCAAACACAATCTGAGTATAGGAAACCATAATGGTGAATCCTAATCACTCAGGGTCTTCATTCCAATCCCCAACTGATATGATTCTAACCATGTGAATAGATGTCTTGATGTCGAACATGACATAAACCACTTGATTACCGGCCATTGATGAAAACGGTTAACAAGTGCGAGGGAAATCATCATTAATGTCAATGATACCCAAGGTATCTTAGCACATTATCCAAAGTGTGAATATATGTTTTGAAGTCGAACACTTGATAGAATATTTCAATCAGAGGTCATTGATGAAAACCTACTATCGAAAGTGAGGAAACCTGCCATTGAGGCATGCAGGCTTCAAGGTACTTGACTAGGTTTCTAAGTCTAATTCCTAGATAGTGAGCTGAAGTTGACAAGAATAGATTCTTCATAGGAGGGCCATGATGATTCTCCCATCAGTGACACGAAACAAGGAGCAAAAATTGATTTGAAGTGATGAAACTAACTCAGACATGACTAAATTTATGGATAGGTAGAGTTACTGATGAGTTATTTTTCTGAAGAGACATCCTTTGAACAATTTGCAGCACGACAAGTGACTTGGACACATTGAATTGACGAGACTAGAACCAGGTGTAATGCAAGGAATATGATAGAGCATTATTTGAATTGACTCAAAGGATTTAGGTGACTCACAAAATTGGATCGACTCGGAGACAAGCTGAATACCCAACTGTTCATATATGAAAATGTAGACAGGTGCCATGTTAAAAGGTGAACTATAGACTACCATAAATACAAATGAAAAACATTCCCCTTTCCTTTAATTTCCCCATCTCAAAATATGAGTGCCTCTTTTCATTTTTACGAGTCCAAACAGGGTAACAAACACTCGTTGTAGCTCATCAAGTGATGATTCCATTTTCACATGTTTTACAAACCTGAGAAAGGAGGGGTTCATTCCCAGATAGGGTCTTCCATCATTTTATTTTATTAGTTCGATGAAAGTGAACTCAATATCATTCACTTTTAGAGATTCTGAACGAAGACATAAGGAGACTCCAGGAGATTCCTTTTTCGTAAAATAGGCCTAATCGGCCTGAAAAAGTGATAAACTACTACCGACTAGTCGACCGTTCTGAAACTTTTACAAGAATGTACGTAACAAGCTTGCTTGGAAATATTTTTGTGTTTTTATGGAGACTAAAAAGAGATTAAATATAAATCCGTACTGGGTTTCCTTTTTTATAATCCAATTTTAACGGGTCTGAAAAAGCGAAAAATTGGACTCGACACTCTTTTACTAGCGGTTTAACGAGCATGTGAAAAGTGTACAAAAAAATTCAGTACCTTTTCAATTTTACTCTAAGCTTAAAAAAGACTAAAAGATCTTGTTTCATAGCCATGAACCAACCTTTGACCTGAAAGGTCAAAAACACATTAAAAATCCATTTCTATTAGAACATTAGTAATACAAGTGATAAAACCCACTTTTATAAAATAATTTTGGATTTCAAAAGTAATTAAATTATAATGAAATAATAAAAGTTTCCAAAATTACTATAAATAGAGAGGAATAGTAAAAACATTTACCATTTGTAATCTTACCACTTGGAGAGTTGAGAGTTGGAGTGAAAGAAGGAGAGCTTCCACTGGTGATTGCAAGTGTCTCCACCCATTGCTTCTTGATTTTGCTTGGAAGAGGTAAATTCTTAACCATTCTTTTTCATGCCCATGGTAAATTTTAAGTTTTAAACAAAGATAGCATGTTCTGATTGGGTTAAAAGGAGATTCTTGATTGGATTAATGAGGGTTTAAAGGCATTTTGGGGGTTCAAAACGCTGGTCGTGATGACCTTTTCTTTTTCTGGCCATGAGCACGATGACGCTTTGTCATGTTGGGACAAGTGCATCGTAGGCGCTCTGTCCACAACCGACAGAGGTATCGACCACTGGTGCTTTGTGTATGCAAAGGCAGATGGGCCATAGGTTCTCTATATGCAAAAGAAAAAGGCGCCATATGCCCTAAATTTTGCAAAATATAAGCCTTGCTCTCATCAAAAATCAATTTTTTCCTTCTCTTATTTAAAAACGCCATTTTTATGTTCCCTTATGCCCATAATGTGATTTCTAATAAGTATTTTTTATGTCTTACAAGCGCAAGAAAAAACTCGCATCATGGTCATTTGGAAAGAGCATGAACATGAGACGACAGACTTCCAGGCTATAAGTGATCAAGATACCGTAGAGACCTTACATAACTGTGGGCTACTGAAGTATTTTAGGGTACCAGGAATGAAGGCATACATCCATCTATTGGAGTACATTATAGACATATGGGATCTTGAGAAGCAACACTTTATGGTCGAGATCCACACCTTGACCATAGACATTGAGGATATTTAATTCTTGACTGGTTTGTCCTGGAGAGGGAGATAGTAGTCTTATCTGGCACACGAGGAGGGAGACTAGTAGTCTTATCCGGTGCATGATTTGATTGACCAATATTGTGCATTGGGTATGCATGCCCAGTATAGGAAATTACGCATCGAGTAGATAGTGGATCGTCCTCTGAGGATGGTAGTGTACACTATTGGGAAGGTGGTCGGGACTAGATCCGCTCACTTGACTACTAGGTCACACATGTTGTATGTAATTAAATCCAAATTTAATTATTAAGCTATGTTAATTAATGTAAATAAACTAAGAGGTGACATGAAAAGTCACCTCTCTTCCCCACTTACGGTATAAATTACTGGGGCACCTATTATGTAATTCATCTCTACATTTTATTAAATATACATTACATTACATTTCTCTTACATTCTTTGTCTATTCTCTCATTCTTACTCTTCCATTGGTATCAAAGCCTCTCAGATCTCGGCACCAGCCCACCACCACTCCCCAATACCACCTCCGCTGCACCCACCTCCTCTTTACCGTCCACGTGCTCACGCTGCACTCCATCCCCCCTCTACTGCCTGCTCCACATCTCCACCTCCATCCTGTTTCACCCGTCACTACTCCAAGTCACCACTCCACATGTAGACCCTTTCACGCTGATTCCAGACACCCACTCCACCCTCCTACTTCACCCTCCTGGTCCACTCTGTTGGCGCCTAGGGCCACGCTGCTCCCTCATCTACTCCACCCTTCCCCCATGTGCATCTTCTCTCACCCCGCAATGCTTACCACTCCTCCATATTCCATCTTCCATGCACCTTCTCCACCCACCCGTTCCCTTCCAAATCTCACTCCCTCCATCTGCCTCCTCCCGCTACTGTTAACCCACGCCCCTGCTTCCTCTCGCCTCACTGCCCATCCTCTCCATCCTTACCATCCTTACCCTCACCGCCCAATCTGCTACATTCCCTACTGTTCATCCTCCTCGCTGCCTCCTTTGTCGTTGTTTCCCTTCTGCCAACGTTGTTTTCCTCGCCGTCGCCCTCCTTCCGCCACTCTCTACGTGACCGTTAAGTGTTTTTTAATAATAAATTTTTAATATTAATAATATTTATTAAAAAATATTATTTATTAATATTATTATTAATTTAAAAAAAACTGTATTATAATAATAATTATTATTATTATAGTTAAAAAAATTTAATAATAATAAATATATATATATATATAAATATATAAAGAATTGTGGTGGGACGACATGATATAGTAAACAAAAATAAATCCACATTTAGCGCCAAGAAAATTCCAATCACGAGATCAATGGACGCTCGGTTCGACCAAATCAATGAGAAGATTAACAAGAACTACGAGGAACTCCACGAAAAGATCAAATAAACCAGTGACAAATTGACATCAAATTGGACACAATTTACATCATGAATAGAGAATAGCTTCCTCACTCTATAGGCAGACCAAAAGAAAAATCAAGCATTATTAACCGCCATCTTGGACAAATTACAAATATTAAATGACCTGCAACCAAACTCTCCCAGAACACCGGAGTAGCCAAATCCTCTATTCAACATGTTGTCCTCAAAGTCATATACACAAGGACGCCAAATACGGGTGAAAGTCGAGTTACCCAAATATGATGGGGACGAACGACAATGCATAGCGTGGATTAACAAAGCCAAGGAATACCTAGACATCCACAACATCCATTATGACGGTGAGAAAATTAAATATGCTTCCATGCATCTATAAGGCAACACTTACAACTAGTACTTATGGTGGAAGAATACTGCAAGAATATGTTCTTACAACTGGGTTAGCTTCTGGAACGACCTCATCAAAAGATTCCAAGGTGTTGAAGAAAAATAATTCTTTTCCAAAATCATAAGGTTACAACAAAAAAATAGTGTCGATGAGTACACCTATGAATGGGAAGCATTGTCAACATGAGTCCCAGAGCTAAATGATGACCAACGACTACAAACCTACATACACAGTCTAAAAAAACACATCCATGAGGAACTAGAGTTACACAACATCTCTACCATGGAGGAAGCATGACGTAAAGCCAAGATTATTGAAAGCAAATCCGTTCATACAAATGTCGACCAAGATGACTCCAAAAAGAACCCCCTCCAATTAGGATACACAGGAAATCCAAGGTATACACCGCCTCAACTTAGAGAAGGAGCAAAGCCCAATTTAGAGGCTTAGAGAATAAAAGAAGGAAAATGTAAGTTCTGTGGAGACAAATGGGATCCTAAGCACAGATGCTTACAAAATAAATTATATGCTTGTGAAGCAGAGCTAGAAGTCACTGAACCAATTGAGAATGATGTAAATATCCAAGAAGACTACCACCCAGGAATCGAGGACGACTCCCCACAAATATCATTAGCTGCTATTACCGGAATCTCCCAACCACGAACATGGAAGATTAAAGGTCATATAAAAAATAATAACGCCACAGTTCTCATCGACTTTGGCAGCACCCATAACTTCATTAATGTCAACCTTGCTAAAGTATTTAACCTATTTATTCATCCAGTACCTAACATGACGGTTATGGTAGAATATAGCAAGAATATTGACAATGTGGGAAGATGTCACAAGGTTAAGTTACAAATGCAAGAATATAACTTAGAATCAGATTTCTTTGTGGTACCACTGGGAGGAATCGATGTAGTATTAGGAATACAATGGTTACAAACCTTGGGTACATACTCTGTAAATCACCAAGAACATTTTATTGAATTCCATGCGTTCGAGAAAACACACAAATTATATGGGTTCCAAACACCTCCAACACAACTGGTTACAGCACATCAGATGGAAAATCTACGTTGGAAAGATGCACCAACATGCATACTTCAATGTCTAGAAATGGAGATTCTAACAAGTGAAGGAGATATGGACAAACAAATAGAGACACAAAAGATAATTCGAAAACATCGCAAGGTGTTTCAATAGTTACCTATGGCGCTCCCAACAAACAGAAAAATTGAACCCATAATCGAAATAGAACCAGGGATAAAACCTGCCAGTAACAACCCATATAGATGTCCACATCAGAGACGTTGTGATAGTTCAAGTAGTCATTATCGTCAAATAAGCTTTGAGGACAAAGCTTCCTTAAGGGAAAGGCAATGTAATGAAAGACAAATTTAATTATTAAGCTAGGTTAATTAATGTAAATAAACTAAGAGGTGACTTGAAAAGTCACCTCTCTTCCCCACTTATGGTATAAATTACCGGGGCACCTATTATGTAATTCACCTCTACATTTTATTAAATATACATTACATTACATTTCTCTTATGTTCTCTGTCTATTATCCCATTCATACTCTTCCATTGTATTCCCTAGAGTCCATGGAGCCTACAGTATTCAACTAGTGTGAATAA
The DNA here is from genome assembly GCA_001517045.1 of Pseudotsuga menziesii. NCBI lineage: Eukaryota > Viridiplantae > Streptophyta > Pinopsida > Pinales > Pinaceae > Pseudotsuga > Pseudotsuga menziesii. The sequence goes on from LPNX010400847.1 coordinate 20,892, forward strand.
ATGTTGGTGAGTATGAAGGACCAACTGAACAAGTGAAAACAAGGGACACTTAAACATTTCAGCTATGGAGTTGTGGTGGTGTATTTCATTTTGTAGAGGGTGCCCACATAAGGCCTCAAGTAACTGTGAGAAGACTTGATCCTGAGGATCCTAGGATGCTCAGGTGGGTTTACGTTATGTCCCACCATGACGGTGGAGGACCCAAGTTTGTCTATGGAGCATCCTTCTTTCGCTGGTTGAGGGGCTAGCTACTCATGATCAAGGATTATTCCTATGAGGGGGCATACTTCTGCAATGACCCAAAGCTCGCACTTCCTGAGGGGGAGCAGTGGGATGACCGAGGTAAGAAAGACACTACTCATCATGTTTTTAATTTTTTAATTCTTATTTCATTTTTATTTGTATTACTGAGACAAGTGGAGATGGTTTTATGCAGACATTGGACCAGTTCATCCAGCTGGTATGTCACCTATTGAGAGGCGGGAAGGAACCATGGATATGGTGTCTTATCATTTCGGGGTGGACGAGGAGATTGGATATTTAGAGGAGAACCTACAATGTTTGATTGTAGGGATTCTTGATTTGACCATCGATGACCTACCCAGGCGTCACCAGCTTCATACTACAGGGGTCTCTGGACGGTTTTCTAGGCTACTACGTAGAGTGTCTCAGGCCATTATATGCTATCACAAGCACCGCCAAGATGATGACTAGTCCACAGGGATATTTCCACTTTTGTATATGTATACTAAAAGCTTAAAATATTCATATTTTTCCCTATATATGTATATTTTGAACTTGTTACAGTCCTGAACTTTGAGGGCACTGAAAGCTTGATTCTTCAACCCAATTTTGTATCTCAATATTACATTTATGTATATATATATGACAAATTTTTTATTTATAGTTGTGTGTGCAAGAAATATGATTTGTGAAATGATTGCCTACTTATGAATTTACATGCATGTTATTATGTTACAAATGGACTTTTAATTACAAGCAATTTACCAATCTAAGACATAATTAGCCAGGGAATCTTCCACAACATTCAAATGTCTTGGAATGTGTTGATATGTAACTTTCTCAAAAGACCCCTATAAGAGTCTAACCCTTTGGAACATACGAAGGAGTAGAGGATTTTGGACGATGTAAACCCAGTTAATTTGTTTAACAACTAGTTCAGAGTCTAGGTAAACCCTTTCTCCCTTACATCACTAGCTAGGGCTTCCATCAACAATCCAATCAATACGTGATATTCTACTAGATTTTTGGTGGAGGGACCTAAGAAAACACCCCCTAAAATCACCAGATCACCTGTAGGAGAGTACAGTACCTAGGATGCTGATGCAAGGTTCAGTGTATAGCGATTAACACCGTCTGTAAAACCGGAAAAGTAGTCATCTGTCCATTAGACATAAGACATACATAAGTATGGTTTTGAAAAACACATTTTAAATCACACAAAAACCATCATTTCAAAATAATACACACATCAAAATATAAACAATATTTACAAAGAGCATATTCTAGAAGACCTAGGCATAGTATCTTTTAAGGTAGATCCCATTACGAGGCTCACCCAAGGGTATCCCATCATAGTCTACTAACTCATACACACCCTTTTCCAAAACGCGACTGGTAATGTAAGGCCCATGCCACATAGATTCAAACTTGCCTGCCCCTAGCTTATCATGCTTCTGGTCATAAGTCAATACCAGATCTCCTTCATTGAAAGAACGGGGCTGAACGGTTCTATCATATTGGGATTTAATTCACCGTTTACATGCCTCATTAGCTAAAGCAACATCACGATGAGTTTCATCAAGTTTATTTAGATACAAAAATCGTTCCTCTTCTATAGTGGTATTAGGCAAAATTTCTACAACGAGTTTTAAAGAAGGGATCTCACATTCTATCGGGAGAGGTGATTCCAACCCATATACTAGTTGAAAATGCATGAAATTGGTGGAAGTCTTCACAATAGTCCTATACGTCCAAAGTGCAGAAAATAGTTGTAATTGCCAGTTTGATTTGGCATGCCCTACCATTCGCTGAAGCATCTTTTTTAATACCTTATTTATTGCTTCAACCTGGCCATTAGACTAGGGGTATTATGACGTAGAGTTGTCATGACGAAACCCTAACTTTGCACTAAGATTTGCCATCATTTTGTTCTAAAAATGTGACCCATGATCGGTCACTATGGCCCTAGGGATCCTGAACCTAGAGATGATATGGTTAAATAAGAACGATGCAGTTGTTTTCCTGTCTTCAACATATGTGGGCATAGCCTCAACCCATTTTGTAAAACAGTCTACGGCCACAATAATGTAGCCATACCCCCCGGCTGAGGTAGGTCTACAATGCACGAAGTCGATTCCCCATTTTGCAAAAGGGCCAACTACTACAACATGATGGAGCGGAGCTGGATGGGTGTTCTTTTTTGTAGTGAACATTTGACATGGCGGGAATTTCTTGACCGTTTCAATACAATATTTGAAAATTGAGGGCCAGAAATACCCTGCGCGCAAGATTTGTTGGGTAGTATCCAACCCAGAGAGATGACCGCCATAAGCCCCAGAGTGACAGTCATTCAAAATGATTTCATCCTCCTCATCTGTAAGGAAACGTCATAATATAGAATCAACACCACGATGGTATAAAGTATCATTCAAAATAAGATAGTATTTATCTTGGTGGTGGATGCGACAACATTTATCGCAATTAGCAACGGGTTGATATCGTAGAGTCTGGAGATACAAAATGATATCTCCATACCAAGGATCAGTCATACTAATGAGAAACAACGATTCATCAGGTAATGAATCAATGGGCTCTATATTCTCCATAGTATGGGGAAGGTCACATATGAGCTCAGCAAAAACAAGAGACTTCTTAAAAGTAGTTTTAGCAAACTCCAACTCAAATTCCTAGGGGACGACGATCCATCGTGAGTATTTGTCCCCGAGTACTTGACGTGTCAAAACATAGTACATGGGGTTAGAGTCAGCATAAACAGTAGTGGTGCGAAGCAAAATATAGTGATGGAAATTCTGGACCGCGATGACTATGGCCAGAGCGAGGTTCTCCACATGTGAATATCGGGTTTCGGAGTCTAGAAGACTTTTACTGGCATAGTAGATCACATGTTCTTGGTCATGTTCATCTATTTGAACAAGGAACATTCCTATAGTAGACAAGGATGTAGCCACATACAAGGAATAATCCTTAGTATAATCAGGTGGCTGCAACACAGGTGCATGGGTAAGGGCATGTTTGAGATTTTCAAACGCGCGCTGCACGAAATCTTCCCAGACAAAAGGTGTATCCCTTTTAAGCAACCTCATGAAACTATGTGTCCTCTACGTGTAATTATAGACAAATTGACATAAAACATTTTCCTTCCCTTGCAAATTTTGGAGTTCAATTACATTCGTAGGAGTAGGTAGGGCCAGGATAGCTTCGATCTTCAAAGGATCAATACATATGCCATGCTTAGAGATGATGAAACCAAGTAGTCTACCAATTTCGACATAGAAAACACATTTGTGAGGGTTCAAACAAATATTGAAATGATGACATTTGAGAAAAATAGGTCTCAGATGATCAACATGCAAATCCCGCTGCTTAGAATGGGCAGGAAGGTCATCGAGATAAGGTTCCACAACATGTTTAATGTCATGAAAAGGAATATGACATGGCACATTGAAATGTAGCGCCAGCATTCTTCAATCCAAAGGGTAATTTGTAGTAGGAAAAGGTCCCCCATGGGAAAATAAAAGGCGTCTTATGTTGGTCTGAAGGGATAATTTCAATCTAATTGTAGCCATAAAAACCATCCATAAATGAAAAGATGACGCTTCCAGCACAATTATCAATTATTTGATCGATATAGGGGGTGGGGAAATTGTCTTTTGGAAAATATTGATTTAGGTCCCTAAAGTCGATACAAACCCTAATAGTTCCCTGCTTTTTGTTCACCGGAACTATATTGGACACCCATTCAGTTAAAGGAATGGGGCAAATGAAACCAACCTTCAGAAATTTCTCAACTTCTTCCTTAATGGCTGTTGCTTTTCATGGATGTACCTGGCATAGTTTCTGGCGGACTGGCTTGGCACCAAGGTAAGTTTTGATCTCATGGAAAACAATGGAGGGATCAATCCCTAGAAATTCTTCGTATGTCCAAGTGGAGACATCTCAAAATTCCTTGAATAAGGTTGTATATGATTGAACCTGGGAAGGTGAAGAGTTCTGGCCTATGTAAATGTTCTTTGAAACACCTGGTTTCACTGATATGTCCACAGGAATAGTTTTATTAATATTGCCTAAATTTCCTTCAGATTCGACATTGCGAGTGAGGATCAGAGACTGAGGGTTCGGGACTATATCATATGAAATTGTGGATGTGAATTTCTCTTCTATCATAAGGTAAGGGGGAAGGAAAGAGGATCGATGATGATGGTGTTTCTAAGGAAAATCGTTTAGGGACATAACTTCCATAATGGATTCATCCATAGGAATTATATGTGATAGATAATCTAGATATGGGGGGGGGGGGATTTCTAGCCAATATGGAAGGTGATAAAGGTCCGAGGCCACCAAAAAATGGTCATTGATGGTAGGGTCATTGGTGGACTGCATGGAATTATAAACTTCTTTGAAAGGGGTAAGCGATGTGTATTCGATAATTGATTCTCCTTTTTCCATGATAGGGTTAGAAACCATATTAATTAATGTAGTTTGCGACGCAGGAGGGGGATTCGACAATGGAAAGACTCCCATTAGTAAAGAGTCTTTAATAAGATCGAATCCTATGTAATGATACTATGGGGTATTCAGAAGTGGAACATTGTTTGCATCATTGGTGATAGCACTAGGTGTAATGAAATCTATCTGATCTATGGTGACAATCCTTCCTTGGAATGGGAACTAGACGATCCAAAAAACGGTCGATGCTACAACTTGCATAGCATAAAACCAGTTACGACCTAGGAGTAGCTTGTAATCAAAAGGAGCATCAACGAATTAAATATGAATGGAGAATGATTTCCCCCCAGTTCAACCTAGATAGCAAGAAGTAATCCATAGGGTTGAAATCCACGACCATCAAAATCCTTGAGTGTGATAGGTGAATGATTGATCTCAGGAGAACGAATGGCTCGCCAACGAGATAGAGACATGACCAAAGTAGAGGCTCCCTCATCCAAAATGGTACAACATATATTATTTCCAGAAATTTTAGTGGTTATCTAGAAAGCCAACTGATATGAGAGCCTAGTTTTGAAATCATCCAGTTTGAAGGCGATGATGTTACTATTTTTAGGATCCATAGCTCCAAGTGCAGTAAGAAATTTTTTTCATTGGGTGGTACAAGTTTGGAGTACTTCTAGGGCTGACATAGCGCATGGTGCTTGAGCCAAATATTCTACAATGTTATAGCATTGGGAAGTACGTGCGTTAGGATTAATAATGGACTTACGAAGAGTACTCTTGGGTGGGAAAAAAAATGCTTCAGGAATAGGTTTTTCAATGTGAATACCATTACTAGGAGGAGGTGTGGAAGATGAAGGTTTTTCAGATGGAACGTCATCAGGTTTCTTCTCTGGAGGAAGGTCATAGTTATGTGCTCTTGTATTTAAGTTAGTCGTTTCACTAGACATCATTTTCACTTCATCAATGGATGAATAGGACCCACTGAAGGATTGATAATCAATCAATTATTGTTGGGAGGGGAAAGGATCTTTGAGAACTGCTTGGGTAGGTGAACTTTTCAAAAAAAAAATAACTTCCTCACGACGAGGACATTCTTTGGTGAAATGGTCACCTCCACAGATTAGACAAGGATATTTTACCTTTCTTTTTCCTTTAGAATCAACATCTGGGGTTTGTGGTTTATTACTTTCATGTTGATTGTTAGGTTTTTTTGATTTATTCTTTCCTTTCTTCTTTCCACCTGAAGATTCAGCAGACTGAACTGCGTTTACTTTAGCAGAAGAAATAGGAGAGGGTGCAGTTTTGGAGGATTGTGCTAGTTGATTTGTTGGTGTGGCAGTTTGGGTTTGATTCTTGGAATATTTTTTCGTTGTTTGTGCTTGAACTGAACCAAGTATGCCATCGATAGGTGGTTCAGTTTGAGGTCTTGATGGATCAGCTGTGGGTCGAGAATCATGGGGACTTAAATCATACAAAGTACCAGACTGGGAATATACCAAGTTTAGGTACCGAGCGTGGATAATAGCCTGCTTCTTGGTGATAGCGCCTCCCATGGAAACATCCCTAGCAATGGGTGGGAGTAAATAATTTGTAAACCAATTGACAAGTAACTGATCAGGAATAGGATCCTTGATTAACCTACGTCTTCTTCTCCATTCATAGATATGATCAGAGATATGGGTTGATGTAGTTTGACGAAGTGAGGTCAATAGGTTTGTACCTGTTTCATACCAGATTGGTAATTGAAAGTGCATTAAGAATGCCATTGCTAAAGCATTGAAATCCAAGAAAGAGTGTTGTGGTATCTCTATATACCATTTTTCAGCAATTCTCGTGAGGGTTCTTTGAAATAGTTGCAGACGGATCAAGCCGTCCATAAGAGAATTTGATGAACACCATAGATGAAATGTCATCACATGGTTCTTAGGGTCCTCACCAAGTTTACCGTCAAACTTTGGTATATCCAAAGGTAACTTGACCAGAATGGCTGGCCAAGAGTGGTCATGATGAATTGGGTCATTTATCAATCTGGACAGATCTGGTAGATCTAATGTAGCCAGAAATGGAAATTTCCGATTAGGTTGAGGTTATTGATAATACTAGTATGGCATTTGCTGAGTAGTAGGATTATAGGCATGTTGATAAATGGGCATAGATGATTCCCTCAGGGCAGTTTGATTAGGTTGTTGGTTATTCGACGGCCCTCCAGACGAAGGGCCACCAGCGGGAGGTGGGCCTCCAGGAGGAGGTGGTGGTGGTGGTCCTCCAGATGGTGGACCTATAGATGGTCCACTAGGTCCTCCAAATCCTCCAAGTCCACCTATTCCTCCAGGTCCTCTTGGAGGTCCTCCAAGCATACCTCCATATCCTCCAGCATTATTCACAAAAGATCCTCCATAAGATGGGATATTAGACCAATTCGGTTTTCCCCAAGGCACAAAATCATTTCTAGGGTAAGGCATTCTGAGATAGACTCCTGCCGATGGTATTGGTTGATAATCTTGTTGAACAGTGGGTGGTTGATTCCCGATATAAGTATATCCCAAGAAAGCAGAGCAACAGTAGGTTGGACCTAGGAGGGTCCCCCTTGACCCGAAGGAAATAGAACCATAGTGGTATTGGGAGGAGGAAAGTTTGTTGCAGATGGTCCATTAGGTAATTTTTTCCCCATGTTAGAAATAGACCCTCCAGTAGATGACAAAATTTGTGCTAAGGGGTTCCCCCCAGGTGTAGAAACTATTGGAGACTTTGAAACATATGGAGAATTTTTACTGGGGGAGGGTGTTTAGACTGGATTGTGACTGTAGGTGGAGGTGGAAACTAGAATTTTAGTAACCAAATTTTGGGTTGGTGACTTTGGAATATGAGCTATGTGTGATGGTGAAAGGGAACAATACTCGGGTGGGGTGGTTCTCGAAGGATTAGGAAGAGGAGAAATACTTCTCCTCCTTGACTTTTCTACATTTTTCAAATCTTCTGCATGTGCATGAAACCTACGTGAATACTCGATAGATTCTCAGAGAAATTATTCATTTGACGGAGAATTCTCAAGTCTTGTCCTTAAAGGATAAAGTATATCTAGCTCTGGATTTGTTGTGGTAGTTTCGTACTCGGTAATGGTATGTCCTAGAGATGTTCTCCAAAAAGGAGCATTTGGGACATACTTTGCCTCTATAGTTTCATCATGTGGATGATTAATAGTCCATTCAGATGAGTCGGGTTGACCCTCCATCGAAAAATGAAAGGTAGTGTCAAGTGCAAGAGGTAGTTGGACCAAAGGATTGTTATAGACAGAGAAATCTTCTCTAGTTTCGGCAGCTAAAGTAGTTTCTATATGAGCATCAACAGAAGTTGGTAATTCCATGGTTACACCTTCTTGTACTTCCATGGTGTTAGTGCTAGAAATTGTTCTTAGACTACCAGAAGAACAAGCCAACACAATCTCAAAAGTAAAATTAAATAAAATAGGTTTTAGGATTTTAAAAACTTCATCAGCAAGGAGGAAATAAACATCCACAAGCTAATACAGAACTGAATCATGCAATTTGGATAAACTGGGGATCAAACACATCCCAATAAGCCATAAACGTTACACATGAAATACTAATTCCACCCACAAGCTACAAACATTTACATGAATAAAAATTTAAACAAGAAATGAAATTGTAGACTGAGCAATCAAACAGATCAGAAATGAAAAATCATGATAGGTAAAAGGAATTATCAGTTTATATATAATCAATAACAGTCATCCACTTACATAAGAGTTATAAGTGCTAGCTTGAGAAATCCAAGCTCCAAAAGCCTCTCCTTGAGTGAAAAATCCCTCCCTCAAAACTGTATTTTTGTCTTCATTTTATCATGACAAAAGTAAAGTAGTTCCATAACTACCTTCTAGGTAGAAATTTGAAACAGTTACATCAATTAGTTACATGATAACTCAAAATCTTTAAAGATAATTAACCCAAAAATAACAAATCAGATTTGGGGAAATTTGGCGAATTTCTAGAAATTTGGGTCTCAAATACGCATTCATATCTCTTGATCCAGAATACCTGTGTAAAAACTGAGAGAGGTTTTTTTAAATGAGTATGTTATGAACAAAATCCTCTCTTGGTTTTTCAAAATTCCTCTTCAATTGATCGAAATATGTTATGAAAATTTGTGACTAAAACAAGAAATTATTAAATAATTCAAACCCTGAAAATAGGCCACAAAGATTAATTTGAATCTCTCAAACAATAATAGCTGTTGCAAAACTAAGAGATATTTTTGTGAATGAGTCTGTTGTGGACAAAAACCTCTTTTGGTTCTCTTGAATTCATTTCCATATCCTCGTAATCTTCTCCCAATGACAATGACAAAAGAAGGAAAAATAGAGTTGCTACAGGAATTTCCTCATGAAAATATTTGACAAAGGATTCAAAAATGAGAGTTAGATTATAAATCAAAACTTGGAATTTACTTTTATTATAAGTTTTTGAAAGCTTAAAGATGTACATATTAACTAATAATCCTAAAAGACAAACCTTAAAACTAAAATAATGAAATGATTCAACCATTAAAAGCATTAAATCCAACCAAAATTATTGATTGTCAAAAATTATTAAAATCAACATGAAATATAAAATCATTTTAAACCAACGGTTGAAAATTATGACAAAAAGAACAGATAAATTAAGAACAAGATCTAGTTATAACATCTGGCTCTTGCTGCGGGATGAATTCCTCCTTGTGAGGCTTCAAGAACCTGTAGACCTTGTGCCTTATTCATTGGGTGATGGAGTCATTTACCAAATCTTTGCAACTTTGTCAAACTCTGAACACATACCTCTGAAATGAAAAAATACTACTACAAACCAACATACTGAAAAGAATCTACATGCTCGTATAGCGAGCTTATTCTGCTATTTACTCCTACTTCTAATCGGAGGAAACAACCCAATCAAGTGTAATCATACTTCCAATGAAGCCAAGAAACCATTTGATTGAGAATCATAATTTCATGCATGCTACTGTTTGAGAAAACCCACAAAATATGTGATAAATGCAATAAAGAGTCTGTAGGCAGCTGATACTTATGACTGGAAATAGGAAGTATGCCAAAATATGGAGCATTAGAAACCTTTGAAAAATACAACTCCATCCAAGAAACCACGGGATCATGAAATTTCCGATTTAAAATTTCAATGTCTTCATTATATTCATCATAAAGTGAAGCATTCTCTTCCTCTCCATTGCCGTTCTTTTTAAACTTTGGATCAAGAATGGAAACCAAGGGCTTTTCAAACTGCTTCTCAACCTTTAAATAAAACCCTTGATGAAAAATTGAACAAATAAAATTCTGAAAGTGACCATAAGTCAAGAATGGCAACTTATTTCTTATATCAATAGTAAGAGGTTGAAGAGCAGCAACTTCTTCTTCATAACATGATAATATCATAGCAGGAACTAAGAAATTTCTACTATAATCCATTGAAAGTGTGTTATCATCGAAAAAGCTAGCAAACTGATATGAAGAATCAACACAAGCATTATTTATATCCTTGTTTATATGAAAATCTAAAAATGATGAAGAAAACTGTCTTAAATCTGAATGATACCTACGTTCTTCTTCCTGTTCATAAGCTTGTATATCTTTAACATGAGCCTGATCTCGAAGCATTTTGCAAGCTCGGATGTTCTCCTCCACTCCTTTTGCATCCTCAAACAATTGTCTTAAAGATGATGATTTTCTTTCTAATAGAAAAAAGACAAGATCTGAATGTTGAGCCATAACATAATATACCATAGCAAGTTTTTCCGAAGGTCTGATCTCCGTAGGCATACTTATATAAAAACTTTGAAACCTCCAATTAAATTTAGTAATTGGCTCATCATTTTCCCTTTTCAAACTACAAAATTCGGAAAGAAATTGATCATAAGATTTATTCTTACCCCAATACTTCAAAAAGACATCATGTAACTCTTCCCATGATCCAATTGAATTAGTTTTTAAATTTCGGAACCAAAACCCAACATATCCAGCAAAGGATTTCGAAAATAACCTCATGACAACATCCTCATGCATGATTTCAAAATTATCAATGAAATTATGAAAATATTCTAAATGCTTCTCTGCTGTAATATGATCTTTTCCAGTAAAATGGGGAATATATTCAACAAAGTAGGAAGGGTAAGGATGTAAGAGATATGGCAGCCTAAGAGGTCTGAACATCTTCTGTCTGAGTCTAGACTGAAAATCTGTGAGTTGAAAATGAGGTTCACCCAGCTGTTTGGAAGTTTCAGCAGTGATGGTAGAATGTAATAGATCAACTTTATTCTCTACAAGATGACCAGAATAATCAGCTTCAAGAGATATGGGTATATGTATATCATGCTGAATATGTATTTCAAATGAAGGAATAGGATCAACATCAATAACACAAGAAGAATGTAGATTTTCTTCTTCCAAAGTGGGATATGTACTTGAAGGTTTATGATCATCGGAATAGACAAAACAAAAAATAATTCTTTTGACATGCAATGGGAAAGATAGGAAAGAACTGATGAATAAGAACAAAACCTCATGGAGTAAAGTAACAAACTGATATCCAGTCTTTCCATTTGGCTTCTTCATTTTTCTGTCAACAAAATTCTCCTTGCAGTGGAATCTTTAATCATGGAGTCACCAGTGAAAATTTGCAGTCTAAAATATTTTCTGACTTTGTTCACCTTTCAAAATCAGAAGAATAATGATATCCCAGGGAATATATACTTCATCTTTGTCCCCGGCAACGACGCCAAAGATGTTTGTGCTAGAAATTGTTCTTAGACTACCAGAAGAACAAGACAACACAATCTCAAAAGTAAAATTAAATAAAATAGGTTTTAGGGTTTTAAAAAATTCATCAGCAAGGAGGAAATAAACATCCACAAGCTAATACAGAACTAAATCATGCAAGTTGGATAAACTGGGGATCAAACACATCCCAATAAGTCATAAACATTACACATGAAATACTAATTCCACCCACAAGCTACAAGCATTTACATGAATAAAACTTTAAACAAGAAATGAAATTGTAGACTGAGCAATCAAACAGATCAGAAATGAAAAAGCATGACAGGTAAAAGGGCTTATCATTTTATATATAATCAATAACATTCATCCACTTACATAAGAGTTATAAGTGCTAGCTTGAGAAATCCAAGCTCCAAAAGCCTCTCCTTGAGTGAAAAATCCCTCCCTCAAAACTATATGTTTGTCTTCATTTTATCATTACAAAAGTAAAGTAGTTCCATAACTACCTTCTAGGTCGAAATTTGAAACAGTTACATCAATTAGTTACATGATAACTCAAAATCTTTAAAGATAATTAACCCAAAAATAGCAAATCGGATTTGGGGAAATTTGGCAAATTTCTGGAAATTTGGGTCTCAAAGACGCCTTCATATCTCTTGATCCGGAACACCTGTGTAAACACTGAGAGATATTTTTTTAAATGAGTATGTCATGAACAAAAACCTCTCTTGGTTTTTCAAAATTCCTCTTCAATTGATCGGAATATGTTATGCAAATTTGTGACTAAAACAAGAAATTATTAAATAATTCAAACCCTGAAAATAGGCCACAAAGATGAATTTGAATATCTTAAACGATAATAGCTGTTGCAAAACTGAGAGAGGTTTTTGTGAATGAGTCTATTGTGGAAAAAAATATCTTTTGGTTTTCCTGAATTCATTTACATCTCCTCGTAATCTGCTCCCAATGACAATGACAAAAGCAGGAAAAATAGAGCTGCTACAGGAATTTCCTCATGAAAATATTTGACAAATGACTAAAAAATGAGAGTTAGATTATAAATCAAGACTTGGAATGAAATTTTATTATAAGTTTTTGAAAGCTTAAAGATGTACATATTAACTAATAATCCCAAAATACAAACCTTAAAACTAAAATAATGAAATGATTCAACCATTAAAAGCATTAAATCCAACCAAAATTATTGATTGTCAAAAATTATTAAAATCAACATGAAATATAAAATCATTTTAAACCAACGGTTGAAAATTATGACAAAAAGAATAGATAAAATAAGAACAAGATCTAGTTATAACACACAGATGGAGGAGATTTAGGTGGTAAAGCTTGCAATCTACAGGAAATACACCTCGTAAATTGCTCAGCTAGGGTGACGGTTGAAATTTTCTACTCTAGGTAAAAAAAAAGTAAAAACACACACAAACACACCTACGCAAGCTAAAGGTTGCAAGAAGACTTAAATGATAGGATGGGATTAAGATAGCTGGTCCCTCACTAGGATTTTTAAGAAGGTGCAACTCACTATATACCGTAGGGTCCAACAGTAGAACGCAACAAGGAGGATCAACCGTCCCTCACCTGAATACCCGACTACCTGGACGGCATGTGCGTAGTAATCTCCTCGAGTGTTGTTCTCGGTGTATTTGATCTAGGAGGATATTGGTGGCTACCCACCTATTCCACTTGGACCCCCACCATTGTTTCTTTCAGTTTTCCAGTTTCCTTAATTGTAGCACAATTTACTATTTTTGGCAGTTTTTGGGTCCTAAACTTTTGGAGCCATTTTGAGGCCCTAAACAACATTTTTTCGGCATCGAATGGTCAAGTAAATATGATTCTATTTTGAACTTATTATTTTTTGTTTATGGATGTATTCCTTAAATAGATCTTTCTAACTATGTATCATGTGCGTCAAATGGAGGTAGTATGCTAAAGTTACGACCCTGGAAAATTGATATACCAAGTTACCCAACGGGGCCCACATTCTGGCGTTTCACCTCCCAGGGTTAGGTTTTTGGATGTGTAGGGTTTCCATTGTTTCTCAATAATATATAGGCCTTCGAGCCTCATTGTAACACAGAGTTCAGAGGCATGTAGCCACCACATCTCTTCTCAGAGATAAGCTACCAACAATCTAGCTAGTTTATTTCCATTATGTATGTAAACCAGTTTCAATTATTGATTAATGAAATGAAGTGTTATTTCCGCTGCATATTTGTTTCTATGATTATTTGTGTATTCTATTGCATTCCTGCATAAATTCGGTTCAGTATTGCTCCAAACAAGACAGCTAAAGGGTTTTTCTTAGATGTATAAGGAATACTAGTAGGGTCTCTCGATATACGCAAGGTACGTGGGAGATCAAATCCGTAGTAGTGCTATCTAATGCAAAACCATTCACAAGGGGCCTTCCGATATACAATTGAGTACGTGAAGTACCTTTCTATATACCTCAAGGGTACGTGAAAGGTCGTTCGATATACCGATAGTACATGGAAGAACCGTGGTGGTCCCGGGTTGTTGTGCATGAAAAAAATGACAGCTCCTATGTTTTACGATGCCGAAACATGTCACTAACCTATCACTCAAGTTTCTATACAATTTTAACCTAAATCTACCATTTATTTTATCTGGATGACTAGTGAATGTTTGAGGTGTTGTCTCCAATAATGCAAATTTAATCTATATGTAATGCAATTTTTGACTTCGATGAGAACTAAATAGGGAAAGGAAGAGACCAATTTTTTCTTTTTCTTTTCAAGAAACACACTAAATCCAATGCCACTTTCAACAATTGAAAATCAAGACCCAACAAGAAATCGCAAAGAGAATTATTTCAAACACAAATTTTCTTCAACAAGCACTCTAATTCTCCGAAACTAGAACGAAAAATAATCCTCTAATTTGCATCCAACCATTAACTTTTCTACAATAAAACAAATATATATTTTTCTAGATTACTCATGCAAACAAAGATGAGGCTTTCCCAAGCATAAACAAGAAAAAAATAACTTATATCTTATTGTATTTTCTGAGAAGTAAAATATACAAAACATCTTTTAAAACAAACTGACTTAAGAAGGGGCTAGAGATTTCCTTTTCAAAGTAAGAAATTTTCATAGAATAAACCACTCAACGAAAAATCCAAAACTGAGCTTTTTCAGTATTCTTTTATACTAACGAAGAAGATAAAAGGATTCGGAGTTGAGCTCAACAAGTGAGAATCGGACTCACCAAAACCACCAAACTCAGAACATAAGAAATCAAGCAAACCACAAAACAAATTTCAGAGAGAAAAGAAATCACAAAAAATAATAATTTTTTGGCAGGTAGTCTAAAGGCCTACCTCGGTGCAAAGAAGCATGCTTCACTAGAGTGTTGTAGGTGGATCAGTGATCTTTCTCCATTGGAGTAAGCCATCGTCGGCGCTCTGTATGAACTGCAAAAAGGCATTGTGGGCGTGGATGACTAGAAGCAAAAAAGTGCCCTGGAAGGGTCGGCACTCTATCAACCACAGGTGAGTGCGCCAGTGGATCAGTAGATGAAAAAAACTAAGGATCTATAGGAGAAACCAAAATATGAAATGAGTTGGATTGCAAAGAGTGAACACCAATCCAAAAACATAGGCAATCATCAGAACAGTAAGATAGATTGCTTACCTTATCGGATGAAATGACTAGAGAAAGAGAAAATGACCTTCATAGAAAGATAAATACCAGATCTTGTAGATATGACTGGATCTGCACCAGCTCTAACTGGATCTAACCCAGATCTGATCAGATTAGGCTATCCCTAGTATGGTCTCCAATTTTGTTATCAGGAATTATGCAATCAATGCGAACACCATTTGTTCCTCTACCCTGCAAAGTACAAGTGTAGAAAAAAAGAGCACATCAGTATATCCTTTTCTTAAGTAAACAATTTTAACAACATGAAATAAAAACTATACCTTAGACGTCTCTTTGTCCTTTTTTCAAAAATTCCTTTCAATGTTTAACACCTGCAAAATAGATCAAGAGACAAAAACACAAAGTGAGAGTATCATGATAAACCAATTACCTATATCAGTGATCAAGAAATTTGATAATATTCAACTGAAATTAATAACACATCAAGTATAGGAAAGGGGAACACTTTTGTATTAATGATGAAAGAGAGTAAAGTACAACCAAGCCTTGATGTTGATTGCTTTATCCTCTACAGGGAGTCTACAATCCTTGTGACTATGAGAATATCTCCACATACAAGCTAACTCTATCTTGCCTCTCACTTAGACTTCAGTCCAACAACATAAGAGTACTTTCTTTGGCCTCATCCACTCACATCATGAAGGATTCATTTATAGGCCAAAATACATCAGATTATCTTAGGGAATGGATAGGATGTGATCCCAACAGGTGAGGGAGGTGAATGCCACCTCTCCCAAGCAAGTAGGAATTGAATCCACGGAGGATTTCACAAGGAATCTTCCAAAACATTTTTTTTCCTCTTTTTGGTCTATCGATGCACCTAGCAGAAGGGGTAAAGGAGCCGACCTAACTTTTTTTCAAATAAAAGAGGGATCGATGCTGCTTTCTCCACTGCAGACAGCATCATCGACACTTTGTCAAAAGCGTCGCCCTTCCAAAATGTGGAAAAAAACTAACCAAGGTATCTTAGGTATGGCTTTCTGAAAGGAAAATAGGCTATGGTGGAATTTCTAGGTGCAACATGAATCCTGAGTACCATCATCAAAGATCTAGGTATTCGTCTTCAGGAAGTATTGATGAAAAACCATACTATGATGAGGAAGGAAATGGATCCTCCAACAAATCATAAGAGTGACTAGGAACTGGATACAGGAAGGTAGACACAAGTAATACTCAAATAGGATAATGATGGAATTAGGATAATAATCAGATGAAGGGATAGATCCTTGATGAATGAGCACGACACTTAGATGACCCAAGGCAGATTTTAACTTACAGATAGAACAACTAGACTTATCTATAATATAGGAGACATGATCAGATTCCCCATGTATAAAGGAGAAGTGGAGGAGTAAGAAACTTGAAGTAATAGATGAGTTGAAAGTATAAACTAAAACATGAGTATCGAAAATTTTAGAAAGTGCTATGTTCGAGGATGACATGTTGCCACTGTTTATAACACAAAGAGAGTACTTCTTCCTTATCATTCCTATTAAATTTTAATGAGTCTAGGAAAGTCAACTCAGATCTCTCTTTGTTTTTGACAATCTTGAAGAGGGGAGAGAATAATTCTTGATAAAGTTACTTATTCGTGGATTTTATGAGCCCAAACCAATACATGTTCATTGGTGTTTTCATATTTTGAGAGTCTAAAAAATCCGAAGAAGATTCCAGGGGGCTTCTTTTTTGTACAATTTAGTCTCCTGAGGCTGTAAAAGTATAAAACAATCCACAAAAGAAATCTCTTAGCTTCTGAAGAAGTAAGGCGCACCTTTTTCATACTTAGTCGGGAAGGTCCGAAAAACATTAAATTACCACCTACCTGATGCCCCTTCAAAAGCATCTTATGACCTAAGTTTTACGAGTGTGAAGGAAGGAAAGATCACTCGAAAAGATTTGTTCACCCAAAAAATACCTCACTCAGATCTACATGGCCTACACCACCCAAGAACACCCATACACAACCTTCATAACACCCCATTATACCCCCACACCCTCAAAAAGGATTAAAAATGAGTAAAAGGGCTTAAAAACCCCAAAAAGGAGCCTAAATAACTCTCCTAGGGGCTAAAGCATCCAAAAAAGGGCTAAAGCCTCCAAAAAGGGGCTAAAATCCCTCAAAGGAGCCTAAAACCATAAAAAGAGCTAAAGTTAGGGCGGAAGGGGCTAAAAGCCCAAAAAAGGGGGCTAAAGCCCTGACCAAGGGCTTAAAATCCTAAAAGTCCCCAAAAAAGCTATAAAAGGAGGGGTGGGGGTCACTCTCAAACGACACTTCCCTTGCATACTGTTATGCTACCCATGGATGCCTTGAGACCCTTTGTCTCTCAAGCCACCCAAATCCCTCCTCTCCTCCATTCATTCCTCCATTGAGCCATAGCTCCTCCATAGCCAAGAGAGAGAGAGAGGTGCTTCTTCTAGCCAAGGCATGGTGGCCCATTGCACCAAAGACAAGGTATACCATTATTTGTTCATGTATTTGCTTTAGTCGCCTAGTTGTTTTCTAACCCATATTTGCTTGCAGGTTTGTTTCTTAACTTGTTTTGCAGGTTTCTTGTTTCTAATAGTTGTTTGCAGGTAGCTAGAGCCAAGCCCTAACATTGTTTGCAAAGGGGCTCCTGGCCGTTTCTTATATTTATGTTCTTTCTTACTTTTTTTCCATTTATTTTTCTTGCATTTCCATACAGGAACCTACCCTTCCATCCTATAGATGGAAGGGAGCCATAGCTACCCTGTAGCAAGGGAGGAATCCCTGCTACAGAACTAGCAACCATACCAGGTCAATCCCACAGGATCCCTGGGTTTATTTTTCAAAATTTTAGTTTTTATTTCTGTTCTATTAACCTAGTTTAAATTTCTGTTAAATCTAGTTTAGATCTTTGTTTTTCTGCATTTTAGTTCACAGCCGAGCCTCCTCAAGGCCAAACCAAGCCCGTTCAGCCACAGTACAAGTTATTGTCAGCCATTCCTAGCTCAGGTTTTCATTTTTAGTTTTCGGGCCAGGTCACTCATATCGGGCCAAAAAGAGTGACCCAGTCGCCTATTTAAGCCCAAAAAACATGACCTGCAAATTTTTTTTTTGGGGGCAAGTCGCACGTATCGGGATGAAAGGTGCGACCAGGTCACTCATTTAGGCCCGAAAGGTGTGACTTCAACCCATAAGATAGATTGCTTCTGTTTGTGAAATCTGTGTGACCCCCTCACCTATTTCTGGACAAATTTGGCGACACCCTCGCCGCATTTGACCCGAAACATGCGGCCTGTCACTCAGAAGTTAGTTTTTAATTTACTAAGGACTGTTAGTGTGGCTCAGCCACCTGTGTCCAACACAGTGGTTCCATTTCTTTTTTTGTTTCATTTTACTGCAATTTCATTGACAGAACTAAGTGTAAGTTAAAAAAAAATTATTGGTTAATGAACATAGCCTAACTAAAACTTACATAAAATTAACAGTCTTGCTTACCCTTCCTCCTCTACCCAGTCATCACCCTTCGGGGTATTCTGGGATACGACGAAGGGAACAACTCGTATAGTAATAGGCCCTTCACCCAATATTGTTCAAAACCATTGAAAACGGATGACCTGGAAGGTAGAGGGGGTAGAGAAGGAGGGCTTCTCACAACGTTAAGTGTCCTCCCTGTTGACCAACCTTACATATGGGAGGTGACCTGTGGATCTATGGATGGGATTAGTCCCATTGTGTTGCGATCCCAGCACCTTCTCTTGGTTGAAGAATAATATAGGTGCAAGGTAGTCACCTAGTTAGGTCATCACAATTCAAGGTAAAAAATGGTATTTGTCTACAACTTTTTTGATTATTTACTGCTTTTATTTACAATGATATGAAATCTACCAAAATATGATGAATTCATAAACCATTTGCAGCCAATTGATAACAGAAAAACAACAATACTTATACACCATACCACGTAATCAACCCAACTCAGTTCATGACGCTAAGAGAGCCACTAAAATTGATTAATTTACACTAAGTTCAAAAATCTGTAGTCTTTGAGGACATAAGTCCCTGACTGCCTTAACCGTGGGAAGTACTTGGGCTCTACCCAGAAACTCATTGTGAGGAGTACCATGGGAACCCCAAAGTAGTTAGCCGCTGAGAGGAATTACCAAGTGAAACGGGCAACGACCCCCACCAATTGAGTAGAACTCCCATGAGGAAAAAGCCAAGCGTTGTCTTCTGGCAGTCTTGGTGGCCGAGTGACCACCTACAGCCAATAGGAAGCCATTGAAATTGGGTTTCAAAATATCATTCCCACCAGTTTGATAAAAAAATCTAACACAATTGATCCCCCATGCTCTTCCTCGCGCCTAAGAGGCGAACCACCACAATTCAGGACATTGAACCGACATTGTCGAGACCATTCTCGATGAACTCTCACACCAAGAGAAGGCCATACAACCTCTGATTCAGATTCAGACCCATATTAGTATAAACTAGACCTGCACACTGCACCATCAAGCCCCATGGCTGGTGCAAACCCGGATCTATTTTCCGACATAGCAATCGCTAGTGGACCCATGTCCACACCTCAAATTATCACCAACAACCCAGCAGGTGGCCCTAGCATGGTCATGCAAACTATCATTAGTCAGCTGCCACCACGCATAGTAACCACTCAATCTATCCCACCTGCAAAACTTGGGGGCAATGGACCTTCCACATACACTGCCCCTCCTGTCACATAGGGGGGCAATGCTCCTCCCACCTACACTGCCCCTCCTATCACACATGGGGGCCCTTCCATCCATACTGTCCCTCACACCACACTTGGGGGTATTGGCCCATCAACACTGGCACCACCACCACCCCCAGCTATGCAGGTACATTATGCACCTGCAAACCCCACCATTATACCTTCCCCATCTCACATCAACATGGGGTCAAATATGCCTTTCATGGCTCGTCTTAACTTGCCTGATTTGGCTCAATTGACAAATGACCCCATCTTCCATCAACCCTTCTGGCCCCCCATGCCGACCAAACTCCCCTCATACATTCCCAAGTTTGAAGGGAAGGTAGGGGAGTGTCCCCAAAATCACATCATGACATTTCATCTATGGTGCTCCTCAAGTAGCATCGCAGATGACTCGATCAAGCTAAGACTATTCCAACGCACCCTCACAGGTGTGGCATCCAAATGGTACATTGAGCTACCGCAAGACAAGTACCCAGATTTCAACTCCTTATCTTTCATGTACCTGTAGTATTTCCAACTCCCCGTCAGATATGACAAAGGGGTGGAGATATTTTTATCCTACCACCAGAGCACCACGACACATATAACCGACCACATCCATGAGTGGCAATGATGTTGTAGTTTGTGCAAAATCCAACTTGACAACGAGATCTTTTTGGATTGGTTTCTCAAAACCTTTCTCCCACCCATAGCAACATACGTCGCATCCAAACGTCCCCAATCCGAAGAGGAGGCCATACTGAAAGCCCAACAGTTTGACCTGATCTATGCGCAATCTGGATACCTTTGCACCATCATTCCAGATGCTCCCCTTTTGGGTACCTCCTACCAAGATGCACCAGGGGAATCCCATGCTGCAGATGGCATCATAAGCTCGATCTCCCAACAGCCACAGCACCATCTGACACCACCCGCAGTTCCACGACAACCAAGCAACACTTCTAGTGTTGCCTACCAAAAACAAACCCCGGACTATGCCAGAATGATGTCCCAGTCCAGAGCAACAGATTTCTACGCACAACCTACACCACCGCAGTAGGATCAGGCCTTGGCATGGAAAACACAGTAATACACAGGGCAAATGCCCACATTTGTGGCACCGTCGCCCACCCAAATTTATTATGCACCACCAGTGTAAGCGGTTCAAGCCCCCTCCCCCACTCCACCTGCTTCGTTGGGACAAGTATTTGCACAACAAAACGGTCCCAACTAGCTTACCCCCAATAATTGACAAGGGCAGGCTAGAAATAATCAGCCACAGAACCAAGCCAATAACCAACCGCAGGGAGGAGGTCAACAACCAAACCCTCCCAACAATGTCGTAGCAAACCGACCCGCCCAAAATCCCCCACGACCAAATGCACCAAGACGCAATGCCTCGTTGCACACAAACTAACCGTGCACACTCTGCGAGGTCTATGGGCACTACACATTTGAGTGTCCCCTCATGGGTTTCTCTAAGTAGGCCATTTGGAATGAGGTTCAACAGGCCACCAATGCTACAAATCAAGCCCAACCCAACCTAGCACCATAAGGAACTCCTCCTATGGTGCTCCAAAACCTGTTACCAGTCCAAGGATTGGTGGCAACCGCATCCCCTCCCCAACCCAATCCCAACACTCCGAGGGAACCTCCCATGGCCGAAACAGGTGTCCACCACTTGCTAGCCATGATGACTGAAGAGGTCAAACTACAAACTAGACAGAATCAGTATGGAACCACCACCGAACCCGTTGACACATCAATGGCCTCTACGTCCAAATCGGTCAATGCACCTCTTCAGTTACCCCCCTTCCCCTGCCCCCCCATACATCAAGTTTCCAATAATGCCATGGCTAGATCTGCCATCAACTATAGCATTGTGGATGATTTATCCCAAACACCAACGGCCATGTCCGCTCTGGAGGTACTCAAAACATTCCCAACATAGAAGAAAGTGTTACTAGCCGCCCTTGGGGCTGTAGACCCCTATGAATCCAAGCTGATCACATTCAACACAGAGAATGGAGAACCGTGCATGCCATCCACCATTGCCTTCCAAATCCCGCTATCCGGAACTTGGTTGTGCACCGGTGCATAGTAGATGAGGGGGCATCTACGTGCGTTATGTCTACCCTAGTCTAGCAAAAAATTGGATCACCAATTTTGCAACCATCCTCCACAACTCTGCAGGCTTATGATGGCCATCCCACTAAAGCCCAAGGAATCCTCCCCCATGTCCCCATCACATTAGCCGGGAAGATAGTGTTGATTGACATAGAGGTTGTCAACACTCAACTGGACTATAACCTTCCCCTCAGAAGAAGTTATATGCATGCCATGAGAGTTGTCACATCAATTGTCTTCCATCTCATGATGTTCCCCCATGAAGGGAAGATTGTGACGGTTTATCAGCTCACTTATCATGATCCACAAGGATTGATGACACACTCCAATGTTATCCCTACCATCACCACCATTGAGCCACCAGGGATGACCACACATGCCAATGTTGTCCTTGCAATCAACACCATGGTTGAAAACACACCATCCTCCCCATTTTTGAATCTGGGCCGTAGGTTGTTTGCCAATACCACCATGATGGCTCATTTCCCATTAGTGTCACTGCCATCAACACAAAATGAGACTGCGAACTTGTGCATGGTCTCATCTAGCACTGCTGTACCCAAACAACAAGCGCATCCTCAGCCCCAACCCCAACCACAACACCGTCCGTAGCCACAACACCAATAGCAGCCGCAACATCACCCGCAGCAGTATCATTACACATAGCCACAACCACAACCTCACCTCCACATACAACCATCAGGGAGTTATCTAGGCTCATCTCTAGTCCATACAATTCCCTTCCTCTTTCCTACACCTGGTGTCATGAGCAAGCCGGTGATGGCCACCTTGAGCCTACCTAAATTTACATTGGGAATTTTGGTGTGGTATCTTGATCCACCAACTCAACCACCAATGCCCCAGGTTGTTTTAATCCTGGTGCAACCCATTGCAGTCGAGTATCACCCTCCACCCGGCCCGCAAAATCCAACCACCGTACCCGCACCCGCACCCGCACCGCCCCATCCGAAAAGGGCCAGGGCCAAGAACACCAAAGCCACCGTAGAACCTAGGCAGATCCCACCTTGCGCTGTCTGCAAACAATAGGGCCACCCAACTCAGAATTGTCTTGAAATTCCAGTGATCTGTGCGCATTTGGATGCCATGGACACAACCGAAAAACCTCCCCGCAGTTGAAATTCCAAGCGGGTCAATAATGAGAAACAAGTCATTGAGAACAAACCATGCTTGTGCCCTTTGCAGATAGTATGGACACTATTCTCACCACTGCCAAGACTTACTTGAGTTTTGGATGGCTTTAGCCGACCTTTGACAACATTCCCTTGAATATGAGATCACCCTTATCGAAGAAGTTCACCCCCCACCTCCTTCTTCGGACACCATGTCCATCTACATGATGTCCAGTTCTATAGACCCTCTTGTCTCCACCACCACCAACGGTCCATCAGACCTATCTCTTCTTTTGTTTCTGCAACCACAGCTCCATCCACAGTCGCAACCTCAACCTCAGTTACCAGGGAAACAGTGGGGTTCATTCCCGATCAACATGATCCTTTTCCTTTTTCTTTTTATTTTCCTTTTCCTACCATTCGAGATCATGAATAAGCTTATCTCGGTAACCCGCAATATATAGGATTTCACACTGGGATATCCTATGTGGTACCTTGAACCACCTACCATACCTCTGAGGCCCCAAGATGTGTTGACTCATGTCCATCCAATTGAGATGATGTTGCACCTACGTCCAGGTCCATCAACAAATCCTCCCGTCTCTAGGCCTGCCCCTCTTCCTCCAACAGAGACTGGGGGAAAGGCCACCAAAACCACAACCAATACCATTTACCTGATCTCTAGCACCAGTTTCCCTTCCATCTCGTCGGCTGTGGAAGATCCACCTGATCTATCTCGGCACCACTTACACGATGACGAAGAGATATGTAATACCGCCTCTGGTTTTACCCCATTCCCTTTAAACCATAGTGTGGAATCGGTTCTTCTAATAAAAGACCAAATTCCATCACCTTGCCTTGCCAAGGACTTTCATCTCAGCAAGGGGGGATACCTCTTCACTGACTCAGATGGTCGACTCTTGAACAAGTAGCGTAATGGGCTCCACCTCAAGACAGTTTATTCCTGATATAACCACTATGAGTCCCTTATAATGTAGTTTTTTCCCTTTTTGTTTTGCAATGCTTTTACCACAAATCAAAGACCCCCATTCAGGGGCAGCACCATTAGCTTCTAATCCAAAGTCACCTGGAACCAGTTCGAGACACCTCTCACACCTCCGGGCTCAAATTTCCATTTCCTTATGAGACCATCGTCTCATGTTTAATAAATAAATTTCGGGACCGTTTCCCAGAAGTCACCTCAATTTACGAGCCATAGCATGGCGATGCAAGTGTCTAAGGACCTGTACTTGTATCACTCTTCCTTACCACTACTCATGCAGGTTTTCGGGCCACCGCCCGTTAAGGGTTACCATTTTTATTCTTGTTTTGTATTTTAACACATAGTTGTCTTCTCCATCCACTGCACCTTATGCAGACCTTTGGACCATTGTCCACAAAACAATTTATTTTTCTTGTATGTATTTGGCATATAAGTGCCCCTGGACTTGCACTCAGATCACATGTAGTCAAGTTCATCCACCGCAACTCACACACGCTCTCTTGACCTCTGTCTGAGAGTTGCCTTGGGTTGCGTGCCTCTACCGCACCTACTCGCGAGCCTCTGCCATGATCTATCCTGTGCATGTATTGGTATGTTTGAGAGCCACCTGCTCTATCCATACTGCATGGATGACCTTTGGACCATTATCCACTGTCCCGATGTGGGGCACCACCTATGCCACAACAATCGGTTGACCGCACTGGAGTTTCGTTTAAGCTCTTTTTTTACTCCTAAAAACAATGAAAAGATAGCCAAGCGTAGTTGCTTCCTTTCCCACTCACTAAATTATAGGAAAGGGTGTCTACATTGTCTCGTTTACCTCCTTTTACGGACAATGTAGACCATCAAATGAAAAGGACCACCTTGGCGTATTCAAGCCAAGAGCGTTCCCCTCTGCATACTTTTATGCTTTCTCGAGAAGAGGGGCTGCACTTTATGAAAAATCTCACCATGGGTTGTTGTTAAGCTCTTTTCCAGCCTTCTCATAAAGAAACGATTGCCGAGCAAACTTGGTTTCATTCATGCTCATAAAAGTATCTGAATGACCGTCCAGTCAGTATAGGTTTAACCTTTTCCGGCCTGATTGGACTACCAATGGTAAAGAAGTCTCTCATCCCCTATAGGATGGGTGAGCTCTCCTATGTATACTTTTATCCTTTTTAGGGCATGAGAAACTACCAACAAAAAAGATCCCCCGCTGGAGTCTTCTTCATTCTTTTAGACTCTCTAAAATTGAAAGCACCATTGAGCATTTACTTTCTTGGGCTCACCAAAAATCCACAAGATCGTACCGCAACGGTGTCCCTAGACACCACCCCACAAAAAATAGTTTGGAAGCATTCCCCCATTCGGCTTCCTTTTATTCAGAGTACTCTACAATGTGTCTTCCTTAGATCCCATCAATATCAAAAGTATCCACCTCCCCCAAGTATTTCCCATCTGCAGTGACAGTCCCGGTATTACAGCTATGATCCCAGTCCCATGAGTCAGTTTCATTTGCTGCCTAGTCCGCCCTACCATCATACTCTAATCAAAGGAAGTTTGAGTGTACCACACTCCCCCTACTCCTATTCAATTCTTTCCCTCCCCCTCCCCCTCCCCCATTCAGTGGGTCTGTCCGCACATTGTCTCACACCTTTCGGTTATCTCCCTCATGCTTCTAGTCAAGGAAACATCATTCCCTTGACTAGGGGCAGGTCTCCCTCTATCGATGGCAACACACATATTCCAGAGGATAGACCCAGTGGTCCCTATACCTTAGTTTCATTAACATCATTAATGAGTTCCTTGGACCACTTGAGAGGAGTCCTTAGTGCCTCTCGGGATGGTTGTTTCTCACGTGCTCGACTTCAACTACATCATCGCACCGTTGAGATTCGTACAATGTTTGGTCCATGCAGTATCTGGTTGAAGACCTCGGATGTCACTTGACTCTAGCACATTGATGAGTCTATTCGAGGGACCTAAATAGGTTATGTCCCTTGTGGTTTTTTGGTTGCATTGGAGACAGTGTTCAGAATCCTCAGCAGTGCTTCTATATAGATTTATGAATGATGCAGCATACTTGTACCACAGAGACTCTGGCTCTCAATCAGCGAGTCCATACAGCTATGTACCATCCTAGATCCAGCAGGTCGTCAGTCATGAAGATATAGCATTCCATGAGAATACCATGGGTCCAATATACCAATTCTTCATATCAGTATTGTATTCAACCTCACATTGAGGCACCCACTATGTATCATCAGTTGTATATGATCAGCTCTTGTATTTTAGAGCATAGATCAAATTATTCTTTTGACATTGTCAAGAGCATAGGGATGCCTGCCTCATCCATATACATGTCACACATTATTTGTATCTCACCCATTGATGGGAACCATATTAATACAAAAACCAAAAGCCACCATGCCCCAGCCCCAGAAGCACCACCTCTCTGCAGCAAATCCTATGATGTTCATCGGCCATACAATGAGCTCCTGCCCTCACACATCAGAGGGCAATATGTTAACCCAAAAAATCCCTCACTCAGCTCTACATGGCCTACACCACCCAAAGACACCCATACACGACCTTCGTAACACCCCATTAGACCCCCACACCCTCAAAAAGGCTTAAAAATGAGTAAAAGGGCTTAAAACCCCCAAAAAGGAGCCTAAATAACTCTCCTAGGGGCTAAAGCCTCCAAAAAGGGGCTAAAACCCATCAAAGGAGCCTAAAACCCTAAAAGGAGCTAAAGTTAGGGTGGAAGGGGCTAAAAGCCCAAAAAAGGGGCTAAAGCCCTGACCAAGGGCTTAAAACCCTAAAAGTCCCCAAAAAAGCTATAAAAGGAGGGGTGGGGGTCACTCTCAAATGACACTTCCCTTGCATACTGTTATGCTGCCCGTGGATTCCTTGAGACCCTTTGTCTCTCAAGCCACACACATCCCTCCTCTCCTCCATTCATTCCTCCATTGAGCCATAACTCCTCTATAGCCAAGAGAGAGAGAGAGGTGCTTCTTCTAGCCAAGGCATGGTGGCCCATTGCACCAAAGAGAAGGTATACCATTGTTTGTTCATGTATTTGCTTTAGTCGCTTAGTTGTTTTCTAACCCATATTTGCTTGCAGGTTTGTTTCTTAACTTGTTTTGCAGGTTTTTTGTTTCTAATAGTTTTTTGCAGGTAGCTGGAGCCAAGCCCTAACATTGTTTGCAAAGGGGCTCTCGGCTGTTTCTTATCTTTCTGTTCTTTCTTGCTTTCTGTCCATTTATTTTTCTTGCATTTCCATACAAGAACCTACCCGTCCATCCTATATATGGAAGGGAGTCATTCCTGCCCTGTAGCAAGGGAGAAATCCCTGCTACAAGATCCATTTGTTTACGAGAAACAGGGCTTACAACATAAACTTGATGCTTTGTTCTTTAGGGTTTAACAAGCATGACGAAGACATTAAGTACACTCAAAATATTTTTTATATTTAGCTCCAGAGCACGAAAAAGAGAAAACTAAGCTCGTACTGAGGGTTCCTTTTCTGTAAGTTTAGTCACTCAAGGCCAGAAAAGTGATAAACCTATACCTGAGAATACTCTTCTCAATTCCGAAGAAAAGAGAGTGCTCCTTTTTTCGTATTATTTCACATGGTCCGAAAAAGCGATAAACTACCACCAATGTGGATTCCCATTTACATATTCTTAACGAGCATGAATGAACAAGTTTACTTGACAGTCAAGTCTCTTTGATGAGTCAGACCTGGGCCTAAAGAAACTCCATAAGGGCGGGTAGCCTTATAAAAAAGGGATAGCCTGTAAAAAGACACCAATAATGAGGCTCAATTTGTCGTGAAAAATAGCTAAGAAGGCTCCCCCAAAACTATGACAAATGTGGCATGAGTAACAAATGATGACAAAGTGTTCTAAACTAGGATACTCATGGAAAGGAGGCCCTATCCATGGAAGAGACGAGGTAAAAATGGTTAAACACCATAGTCTGTGGTCAAAGAGGCAATCCTAGGGTTGATTCCAGATAAGGTATAGATGCATAAAGACATATTCAAGACCCAAATCCTACCCTATATGAGCATATAACAAAATTTTAAAGACTTCAAACCGGTTGCATTAGGGAAAAAGACATGGTATTAGTTCAATTATAAAAATAATTTTCAAATTATAGGTTAGAAACCCAAAAATTGAATTTTTTTCTATATATAAGTTCAAAAATAGAATTAAAACATACCATTTGACATTTTTACCCAATTTGGAAATATTTCACCTCTAACTTGGATTGCTCAATGAGGACAAACCGGTGGACAATTTCAAATTACACAAGTGTCAAGTTGGTTATCTTTCCCCTCCTGTTTATTCCAACCGTTCTAAATTTCATTTTTATGCAAATTTTGATATTTTGGGCCTGCCCTAGGAATGTTGCATAGTACACGCAGGTAGGTGACTAAGACAATCGTGTACACACATTCTACATGCGACCTGTATGAAGGAAACTCACGTATGACATGCGACTTGTCTAAAGGACAGTCGCATGTACTGTGTGACATAGAAAATTCTAAATTATGGCCAAAATTGAAAGAAATGGATTGTTTCTAATGATCAATGGTGGTCAATTGGATAGGTTCAACATGGTTTTAGAGTGGATGGAATGAGAGCATGAAGACATGGACCGATATGCTCTCCGCGATACCCTAACTTTGCAATCATTATGGCAAAGTGGTTTACTAAAGTTCTTCTGCACTTCTTCAATGAGGGCCAATGTCCGCTTGCTTGAGCATTGATTGGCTATTGGGATCATGACCTCAGAGTTTTTGATCTTCAAGGTGAGATCTTGGAGATAACTATAGAATACATGTATTTCATTACGAGGTTGTCTCGCAGGGGTATTCCTGTGAACCTCGAGGGTACTGGTAGGGGTGGTGACCCTATGAGTGTCCAAGACTATGTTGACACCTACTGCAAACTAGTTAGTCAAAAAAAGGGATCATGCATCCCAATTGTTCATATAGCCAACTTCCTACTATAGGTAGTGGTAAGTATAATAGTAAGGGTTGCAGGATCTTCTTCATTACCTCTCACCACTTGGAACCAAATGAGAATTATAGTGGAGCGCATACAGGGTACTATGTTTGATTGGCATTTGGGTATGATCTCGATCATGAGGAAGCAACTCTCTGACTGTAAGAGAGGAGGCCACAATAATTTTGGGTATTCCAGCATATTAGTAGCATTCTTCTTTGAGAGATTTCCTACCATCAGCCCTATAGTGTCACTTCAAACATTTTCTCCTTGTCAGCCTAGAATGACTAGATGGGGAGAGGTCTTCCTCTGTCAAGGTGGCAAAGGATTGGTCCAAGGAGTATATGATGATGAATTTTATGTGTGGTGGGGGCAGAAGTTGCCAGTACTCAAGTAGTTTCCTTACTCGAGATTAGATTTCCAGGAGACACTGATTTGGTCCTCCCGCCAGGGGGAGTATGGGGAGAGCTAGGTATTTTTCCTTTTATGTTTTTAAATTTTTATGAATTTTTGTCATAAAATTATATACATATGTATAAGAGTTTTTAATCCATTTCAATGTTTTTAAAATGCATATGTTGGACCTGTACACCCCAATGGGAACCCCAGGATGTATGTACGGGCTGTAGCAGGGGAAGACCAGGGTTTACTCAGGGTACTCGAGGGAAAGCTGGCTAGGATAACCCAAAGATTTTCGACTATACAGATTGAGAAAATTCCTGCTATTGTGCAATAATTTGTCGTAGGAATTCCGCCTACTTGGATACACCTCATGAGGAGGGTATCCAGGGTCGTTCTAGTTTACATAGAAGCTGAAGAGGCTATTGCAACTGACGAGGCTGATGATTCTAGGAATGCTAGTGATGCAGGTGATCAGGCATAGATCTATGGGCATTTTATGGATTGTGATCCAAATTTTTTTGTATATTTATATAGTTGTGACTAGATCTTAAGATCAAAATTTGACCTATCTTTGGACACACACACACACACACATATATTCCTATTTATTTACATGTGTTCCAAATGTATCTGTTATGTATATTTTACAAAATGTTTTTTAAATGCCAATCTAGAATATAGTTCACATATGCATCAATGAATGTATTTTCATTATGTGGAATATGATTAAATGAAATATAATCAAAATTTATTTCAAGTAATCTAACCTACAAAAACTGATGTAACAAGGTAGGGTTTCACACCTGATAAGCTCCATTGAGCTAGGAAACCACCAATTGAAAGTCAAGTCCGACTTCCAACTAGGTGATTCCATGTGACAAGTCATCCCATAAAAACTCAATAACAACCCTGTACTCGGCCACATTATTGGTAGCAGGACCTAGGAAATCACCTCCAGAGGAAACTAGCTATTCTAAGGGTTAATAGATGACCCATGCAGGTGAAGCCAGGTTACAAGTATGATGACTAGAGCCATCTACAAAACCTATGAACCACTCAGTTGACATCTGTAACAATCACCATATGGTATAAGAAACACTAACCAGCTAACTATTGTACATAAAATTACATACAATAAAAATACAAGAAAAAGCACTAAGCCTAGGCATAGTACTTCTTTAGGTAGAGCCCATTTCTAGTCCCAAGCAACTTATTTCCATCAAAATTAGTTAACTCATATGCCCCTTTTTTCAATACCTTCAACACAATGTAGGGTCCTAACCACATGAAATTGAACTTTCCTTCCCCCAGGGATTCTTTGTCTTGATCCCAGAGCAAGACAAGCTCCCCTTTAGAGAAAATCCTAGGCTTGACTGATTTATCATATTGGTTTTTAACCCTATTCTTATGAGATTCATTTGCTGTTAACGCATCTCTGCGTCGTTCATCTATATTTTCCAGATGTAGCAAATGTTCTTCTAATTCATTCGTGTTAGGGAGTACATGAATGACAATTTTAAGTGATGGAATTTCACACTCAACCAGAGTGACTGCTTCCACCCCGTGAACGAGTTGAAAAGGTGAAAACCCCGTGGCAGTATTAATATAGTTGAGTATGCCCAAAGTGCAGGATACAACATAATGTGCCAATTTTACCGGGACATGTTAATAGTTGCTTGAGAATGGTCTTCAAGGTATTATTGACTTCCTCAACTTGACCATTCGCTTGTGGGTAGAAAGAAGATGAGTGATCTTGCTTGAACCCTAGCATAGTAGCCAATTTGGTCATCATGTTATTTTGGAAATGAATGCCATGGTCCGTGACAATCTCCTTTGGAATTCCAAAGCGAGTGATGATTTGGTTGAACATGAAGAAAGCTATAGTTTCACCATCAACTTTGAAGGTAGGCATTGCCTCTACCCACTTGGTGAATTAATCAACAACGAAAATGATATATTTGTGCCCTCTAGCCAAAACTAGGTTACACTTCATGTAATCCACCCCCCACTTAGTGAAGGGGCCCACCGTGATGACGGGAAACAAAGGAGTAGGATGTGACCACATTTTCCTAGTGTAGAGCTGACATGGATGACAGCGCTTCACAGCCTCCACACAATCCTTAAAGATCATGGGCTAGAAATAACCAGCACATAAAATTTTCTGGGTTGTTGCTAACCCAGATAAATGACCCCCGCATGCTCTGCTATGGGAATCATTTAGGACGTGCTCAACCTCCTTATGGGTGAGGCACTGATGCAAAAAACGTTTACCCCTCTATGGTACAAAGTATCCCCAATGATAAGGTAGTTTTTTGCATGTATGCGTAGTTTACATCGCTCTTCCATCGAGAAGGATACAGGACACTTCAAAGTCTGGAGATAGATAAGTATATCTCCATACCAAGGATCAAAGGTTGAAATCAGAAAAATGTACTCATCTGGGAATGAGTCTTCTTCAACCACTACATTCTCTTTCGTCGAAAATTCTGCAATAATCTATGAAAAAACTAAGGACTTTTTAGATTTGGCAGATTGAAAATCTAAGTCAAAATCTTAGAGAATGACTATCCATCTATTGAATTTTCCCCTGATTATGCATTGGGACAAAACATACTGAAAGGAATTAACATATTTCACTACTGTAGTGGTCCTCAGAAGGATGTAGTGACATAACCTCTGCACATCATAAAATACTACTACTTCCAACTTCTCTATGTGGGAGTATCGAAGTTCAGGACCAACCAATGCATGACTAAGATCATATACAACATGCTCTTGGAGCTTGTCATGTTTCTGGACCAACACTACCCCAATGGTCGATTATGATGTAGCCAGATACAATATAAAATATCGAGAATAATCAGATGGGCGTAACAAAGGATCCGACAACAAAGCTTTCTTTAATGCCTCAAAATAAAGTTGTGCAGTTTCATCCCATACAAATGGAGTGTTCTGCTTCAACGGGCGCATGAAACCCTTAGTGATATTGGCATAGTTAACGATAAAACGTCGAAGGAAATTAGACTTTCCTTGCAGGATTTGAAGTTTTCTGATAGAACTAGGAGGAGTCAGATTTACAATGGCCTCTACTTTCAAAGGATCCACCTGAATAACTTTGTTTGATACTATGAACCTAAGTAGTCGTCTCGACTCAATGCAGAAAACACACTTGTGGGGATTCAAGCATATTTTGTAATGTCTACATCATTAAAAAATTAAGCAAAGGTAATTTGGATGATTGATCCTCTTACGAGAATGAGCAGGAAAATCATCTAGGTACGGCTTGATAATGCTCGTAATATCATGGAAGGAAAAATTCATTTCCTGTTGATAGGTAGCCCCTGCATATTTCAATCCAAAGGGAATTTTTTTGTACAAGAAGGTACCCCATGGACAAATAAAAGTCGTTTTATGTTGGTCTTCCAGCTTGATTTGAATTTGATTGTATCCAGAAAAACCATCCATAAATGAAAAAAATTTACTCCCCGCACAAGCATCAATGATTTGATCTACAAAAGGTGTGCGGTAATGTAACATTCCAAAATTTCACAAAAATTTAAAAATTTTCTATGTGATATTAAATGCTAAATCATAGCTAGAATGCTAGTTTAATAATTAACTTCAAACATATAGATTACAAAGACAAGACATCAAAAGAAAACTTATGAGTTAATACTCTTTGGTTAACTGTAACTAAGAGGCTACATAATTTTACTTACTAATTTGTAAGTCACATGCCACTAATCGTACTCAATCTATAATGATTTTCAGTCTCGAATAATAAAATGTTGGTCAAAAGTTAATGAGTTAAAATAATTTATGGAATTCAGATCATTGGTTTATTTGTAATAAAGTGTATGATTCTGATGGTTATCTGCTTTAAAATGTGTAATATTCTGATGGTTATTTTCTTTTCTTATTGAAGGGGGCTTGAGGTTAGACCGAGGATTACTTAGCTTTTCTTAAAGCTAATGTAGATCTGATGCTTGTACTATATTCACGGGTAAAAACTTACTTCTAGGTTTACAATGTAAGAAATTAAGACTCGAAATACTAAATGAGTAATCTAGGAAAGATCCTTAAACTCTATTATTTGTCTAGATTATCGAAGTGTAAGAATTCCTAGGCCTATAGAAAAGACTACTCTACCTAGGTAGCAATTTGAGTTGGTAGTGTGATTATTTGTTCTAACAAATAAATTATATGTTTGATGATATATAATTATCAAACATGTTTTTTATTGTTTGTGGTACTAGAAGCATGAATACATTCCCATTTGGTTTATAACTATGTAAATCCTAGAACTTTCCTAAGCCCTAAAATTATCATTAATATTTTTAGCAACTTGAAACTAACTACAAAAATAACGAATCTAGGAATGTATTCGATGCATAAAATATCAACTATAACCTAACTAAATCTCCATCATGCATACCAATGAAATGTTTATATTTAACAAATGTAATGGTATTACTTTCACACAAATCACAGGTTCAAACTATATCAAGATAAGAAAAGATTTCAAAGGTAGTGTGATCCACATGGTGGGTGCTCGCATGGTGGAGGGTTTTGGGTGATAAACCCTATGCAGCTGCATTCAAATTTTCCCTAAAACAATTCGCTTGGTTTCATTAGTTTTTTGTTTTTGGAAAGGGAGAGTAGGCCGATTGGCCCTCAGCCTCCTCAGGTCTCTGCAATGATTGTTACTCTTTGTTTTCCCATGGCGTTAGCAGGCTTGAAGCTCTAGTTCTTTGCCATAACTGTGAGATCAATGTTAAATAGTTGGTAAGTTGAAAAGAATTCTCCACGTGTTCCTTCTTCACCTTTTTTATTATTATCTAAAATAAATACTAAAATAGTGCTAATCAGTTGCAGTTGATGGTAGGTGGAGATTGCTTTGAAATGCACACTCGAAGGTCGATTCCTTTGAACTGTAAAGGGTGAGAGAGAAAGGCTCGGGTAAGCCTTGGTCCCAAACTTGGGTACCCTTCATTGTGAAAGTGTCACATATGATACCAATGGAACTTGTAGAATTTTACTGCGTGTTCAAAATTACTTGTGATAACAAGTTGTTTTGTTTTGGAAAAGTTGTGGAGGCCGTAAGGCCATCCTTAGTGATAACCTTTGGGGTTTCACAAGTGAGCCAAGGATCTTGTAATAAGGAGTTAGGGTAAGAATATTACTGTTCCAGGGTTTTGTAATCATTGTTCATACAATATTTAAGCTATAAGGAAAATTCCTCGGCCTCTTGCTCAGCCACTGTAGCTCTTTCGAGGCTTTGAATCGTTAAGGAATTTTGGTTTTATGAGTTGAACCATGTGGCAACTGTGTTGGTTAAATTATTGATCAATTGAAGACTTTGTTTATAATTCTTTTGTTTTTAAAAGGAAGAGCTTACGACCATAGTGTATATATCTGTTTAGCAATTGTTTTCCCTTTTGAATTTTTGGTTCTGTAGTGCATTAAGCTTGGTAAAGAGTTTTTCTGCTATGTCAACAACTTGTTGTAATTTCTTCTATGACTGCAAACTGGTTAAATCCATTGGATAAATTATTTTTTTGCAATTCTAAATGTGCAATCTACACCATAAAGGATTAACCTACGATTTGGTTTAATAAACCGTTTTGGTATTTAAGTAAGATTATTATCTTCTGATTTTTTATATTTGTATAAACACTAGTTAGGTTATGATAGCTTTCTCTTTTAGTCAGAAGAGCTAGAAATCTATCCTTCGACTTACTTAACCATTGGATAAATATTTTGAGAGATAATAATTAGACCTTATCTTACTATACAGTTGACTATTTTAAATTAATTTCTAGCCGTGGTAATCTTCTTGTTCTGTAAATGGATATAAAGGATTGTATTAATGAGTAGTGTTTTAGAAGGACAATTTACAAATATTAATAATAGTAATAGTGTTATACTGATCTTTTACAGTCTGGTTTACTAAATACTTAATTTATTTACTATAATACAATAGGTGTTATAATCTTAACCATTTTCAGCCTATTAACTGTACCTCACGGACTTACTATGCTAGATGTTTAAAAGGAAACAGTTTGAGGTTAGAGTACTAAAGTTAAAATA
The DNA here is from genome assembly GCA_001517045.1 of Pseudotsuga menziesii. Lineage (NCBI taxonomy): Eukaryota > Viridiplantae > Streptophyta > Pinopsida > Pinales > Pinaceae > Pseudotsuga > Pseudotsuga menziesii. The sequence goes on from LPNX010400847.1 coordinate 56,548, forward strand.
GCTGGTAAATCACTTAAATGTGCATTTTTACTGTAATGTGACTAGAGTAACATTGTTTATATTTTAGGTTTTAAAGTATTAAAATAATGAATGGTTTTACTTTACTAAGTGTAAATAATTAGATGGTATTACAGTAATTGTTAATGTACTATACTTCACACAATTTAATGATTGTGTGACAAAAGCTCACTATAATGGACTCTATGTAATGTTCTTAGAGGTTTTTGTATAAAAGGTTAAGTTCTAGAAATGGATTATTATGCTAAATAGATGGAAAATAATGATAAAAAGATTCCAATGTTAAAAAAGTTACTAGAAGATATTGTTGGTAACTTATCAGAAGAAAAGATTGTTGATTTATTTCTATGGAAACTCTACAATTCGATAATAGTTCATATCATTTTATCCATGTATAATCATTCTTATCTACAACTAAACAATCCTTCTGTACTAGAGTACGTCATCGTAAGATGAGTGGAAAAATGCAGAAATGAATTTTACTCAATCAATCATTTATTATGATAATCATATACAAGTAAACTTTCCTGAATAAATTGCAGACTTAAGCATTCTACTAGCAGATTCAAAGCATTTAAGTAATAATAGAAAAACTAAACATGATTGCTTTCATTCCAGTAATTTTCTTGGATAGAAATAAATAAGATAACACAATGGAACCTCATAATTTGTGGAAGAGACAAACAACCCAAGGAGCTTGTTGCACCCAACCTTTTTCTGAATATAGCTCAATTGCTTGTCTTAGGACCCTAGAGCTTGTCCACTGATCCACTAGGATGAATGCAATGTGTGAAGAAATGGGATTAAATACCCTTGCAACTCAACAGTAGTACTTAACAACAGTACTTATGTCCTCAACAGTATAGAACTTAGCTAAGTGGCTGCAAAATTTTTGAATGTAGTCTTAATCACTCAATCTACTTCTAACTTTTTGCTCATCGAATCTCTTGTGCTCCTTTCTCAACTTTAGAAGTTTTACAAGGTAATAATTGAACAACTTCCTGATGAATTCGATAGATAGATATATGCATGCCTAGGTCTTTTTAGTCAGTTTTTTAATTAATAAGCCACCTGCTCTATTCCACTTTCTTGGGGAACATGACCACAAAATTAGGGAATTTTCCTCCTACAACAGCTAGAAGTGATTGAGGATGTTTCCATGTGTCAATTTTCTCTCACCCCAGTCTATTCCTCCTAGTGGGTGAGTGGACACTCATTCAACAGCCTCCTTAGGCTATTTGTCTCATATTTTATTTATTAAATAATAAAATATTCAACATAATTAATTACAGTCATCCTTGACCCCACTTGGTCAATAGTCATAAACTTTACAATAAAGATAAAATATAATGTTTTCTTAAACATAAAATTTTATTGAAATTAGGGTACATGATATGTAATTGTCCTTGGGACATGCCTTCTTCAAGTCATGAAATTATGTGCATACGCGTATCATCCCTTTCTTCTTATCAATGGGAACATGATTAGATACCCACTCGGTCAAAGCAATCGGGTAGATAAAACCAACTTTCAATAATTTTTCCACTTCAGCCTTAACAGCTGCCGCCTTACGTGGGTTAAAAGGTCTAATATTTTTTCAAACCGGTTTAGCATCAGGATAGGTTTGTATTTCATGCTCAACAATTGATGGATCTATGCCTGGAATTTCCTCATATGACGAGGGAAACACGTCGTGAAACTCCTTAAATAAAGCAGTATAAATAGAAATCTGCTCCGGAGAGCAGTTTTCACCAATATATATATTTTAGATGAAGTTGTGGTTTGCAAAGATGTTGATAGGAATGGTAACGACAATATTTTCCATATTTCCCTCAGCAAAAATTACCTCCCTTGTCAAGGAATTAATCTATAGATCAACATCATCTGCCAGTCTCACGTGGAACTCTTGGTTTTCAATTCTACTCAGCTTTAGAGGGAATTAGGATCTATGGTGAATATCTTCGCAGATATTTTCTCGCCCACTCATGGATTCCAAAATTGATTCATCCGAAGGAAAAACCATGTCTAATAAGTCATCTGAATATAAAGAGTTCTCTACCCAAGCAGGAAGGTAAGATTCTTTCAACTCCTCTGAGACTGTAGAAGGAGTCAATATTGGATCAACAGTGGTGTTAACAATGGCTCGATAAGCCACTTCCACTGCAGATAAGGGCACCTGAGGTTTGTGATGGGTAGGAAGGACCCAAGGATCAATTCTATCGACAACCATCGTGATAGACTTACCCACACTTGTAGAACCTAGATAATTTATCGGGTTTGGGATATCAAATGTGCACATTAACGATGAATACATTCCAGCCCCAAAGATCTCCATAACTGGTTTGACCTGATCAACCAAAGGTATGGCAGATTCATTCTTTTCCAAATGGCCCCTTCGAGTGAAATTGAGTTGATCCACAGCAACCAACTTTCCTTCATGTGTAAAAACGACTACTCGAAGAACAATCGAGGAAATTGTGCATATAGCGTAATTCTAGATTCTCCCCAAAATCAAGTTATAGTCCAATAGAGCATTGATCACCTCCACTTCAACAGACACCACTTTCCTTGCCAACTTAATCTCAAAATCTAGTAGGATACTATGCGAGCGAAAAGACCTCCCGTCAAAAGCAGTAAGCAGGGTGTTTGAAGGAACTAGTTCTGGGGAACCTAAAGCCTTCCAGCAAGAAAGGGACATAACACATGTGGAAGCACCCTCATCAACAACTATACACCCAATGGTCTTACCACCATGAACGAAATCTACTAACAAATCCACATGATACAATAGGCGCATCTTAACATCTGACAAATTAAACTTTGCCATCAAACTCGAGGAATCCATACTACCTAAAGCTTCTAAAACAACATCCCGTTGAGGGGGAGAACTCTGAAGAACTTCCAATGCGGACATCACACAAGGAGTTTGGGCCAAATATTCCACCACAGAGTAGTTAGAATAAGCCCTAGATTTTTTATTGTGAAATTACTTTTTAAAGACACCTTTTGGTATTTTAGGCATTAGATCAGCAGGTTTCTTGATCGTGAGAGGGTTAGAGGTTTCACCAACAGACTTACCCCTCTCTTGATCCTCCGTCTCATAGTTTTTGTTTCTTTTCTACAGCAAGGTACTATATCGCACCATGTCGATATAATTTTGGTTAGGAGGGGCACCAGGAGTGCCCCCAGTTACATTAGAAACAGAAGCTTCATTCTGTCCTTGGGGAAATGGATCCTTCATGACAACCGGTTGTTGGTTCTTAAGAAAATTTTGAGCTTGGTCAATGAGAGGGAATTGTTGAGTCAAGTGATCTCCCTGGCACAACTTACAGGGAAATTTCACCTTCTTCTTATCCTTCTTTCCCCCATCGGAATTGTTCATGAGTTTGGGATTGTTTTGATTTCCCTCACCTTTCTTCCCTTTCTTATTTTTCCTAGTGGGATGCTGATTTCCCTTTTGGCATGATTGTACAAAAAAAATTTCTTTTTGGGGTGAGGGGGTAGCCTTTGCTGCCTCCGCTGTAGACTTCTTCATAGACAACTCATGGAGTTTCTTGGCCAATGAATCTACAGTGAGAGAATTAACTAAAAAAACCATGCCATCGGCATAGGGCCCAGGCTTGGGTTTCTCAACACTATAGGTAGGCCGTGGTTCCCTGGGTATGATTTCATATAATATCCCAGACTGAGCATATATCAAATCCATATGCTAGGCCCTGAGGATGGCCTCTTATTCATTGGTCACCCTTGAAGTGGACACATCCTTAGATATATAAGGCAATAAATATTTAAGGAAGCACTCTAACAAGAACTCGGGGGGGATGGTGGATTTTATAAGCCTCTTCTATCTTCCCCACTCTTAGATATGATCCAGGATGTGCATGGCTTTATCTTGCCAAAAGGTAGACAATAGGTATGTGTCGGCATCATACCAGACAAGAAGCTGGAAGTGGTATAGGAACACATTTGCTAAGTCCCAAAAACTATCAAATATAGCAAAGGGAAATTCAATATACCACTTTGCTGCAACACTAGTAAAAATTCTTTGGAATAGCTTCAACTGAATGGTGTCATCATTTAGTGAGTTGGAAGAGCACCATAAATGAAAAGTGGTGATATGGGCACCTGGATCTTCACCAGTTTTTCCCTCAAAATTTGGAATGTCCGAGGGTAACTTGCTTGGAATAGGTGGCCATGTGGCACTATTTTTCACCAGGTCATTCACCAACTTAGACAAATCTATCAAGTTTAATGTTGTCAGGAATGGAATTTTAAGCCTAAACGGAGCCTGAAAAGCATGATTTTGGGAGGTAGAAGGACCTGCCCCTTGGTTCCCAAACGTAAAGGTGGGGTTGCCCCTAGCCACTAGTTGTGAACTATTTGGACTACTTTGAAATAGATTCCACCCGTAATCCAATAGATCATTTGTGTGTGGTGTAGTATAAGTGGTTTGAGCCCCTCCATACAAAACTGGAGTTTCAAAGACCGGAGTGGGTATCCCTCCGCTAAAGAGAGAAAAGGGAGAGCTCATAAACGGGGTTGAAACCGGGGTCTGGAAACCTTGTATAAAAGCGTTAATGTTTCCAAAATACATCCCCACATATGCAAGTGTACAGACTACATAAGGAGTAGATGGGGGAATTTCCCCCCCATTCCACGGGAATCCCTGAACAAATGAAGAAGATCCACTAGGACCACTCTGAGAAGTGTGCATGAAAGAGGGGGGAGCAAAAGGAGCATTGGGGATCCTAGTGACAACCCCACTAGAAGGATCTACTACATGGGAGGAAGTCGGTGGTTGGACCCCTCAACTACTCGATGATAAAGGTGTAGTAGATGCACTTTCTCTAGGAGTACCAACCGGGGGAGGTGTCACTTCTCCAGCCAACATGGCTGAAGTCAAGGTAGAAACACCCTCTCTAGATTTATCTATAACTCTTCTCACAGGAACACCAATCACAGGTGAAGTAAAAGGAAGAACTTGGACGATCATAGGATTATTTAAGTTAGTAAGAGGGGGGTTAAATTTCCTTGAAAACTTGTCAGCCTGCAAGTCTTCAATCTCTATTGCGGTTGTATCAACCTGATTAGTCCTAAGTTTTGGTTCACTTGGAACTTCGCTTACTCCTACCAGTTCAAAAGAACTGTTAGTATCTAATCTCCGCCTTTGAGGGGGCGGTGGAAGCTCCACTATAATAGATGGAGGAAGGTTTTGAAACATTCTTGAAATTCTGAGAGGTTGGTCCTCCACAGCTAAAAAATTGACTCTTCACACACCTAAAGGCCGACTAAATACAAGCAAACCACAGAACACTCACTAAAAATTTCCTAAAGCTAAACAAACAAACGAGTATAAGATATGCCTTCTAGAAGAAATCTGATAGATGGTTACTTGGCGTCCCTGTAGATGGTTACTTGGCGTCCCTGTAGATGTTATTTTAAGTAAAAGCTAATGAAATTAAAACTAGGCATGAGAAACTACACGACTCCTTTTTTCTAAAGAATTTTTGAACTTTTCTTCAAAAAATTGCGAAAAGAAATATTGAATGCAACCTAATGCAAAAGTATAAAATATTTTTGTCTTTTCTTTTCAAACAACTTCAAAAATTACTATGCAAATGAATGAAAATTTGAGCAAATTTGACTAATCTAAGTATATAGCAGTGAATTGAGGACAAGATATCCCAAAATAACCCACTTCAACCAAAAGGAAGAAACTGGAACAAACCATGACTTGGAGGAAGTAACAAACTTAAAATCTTACTATATCCACAAAAAGAAGAGTGACAGACTCATACTACAAGAAGCAATACAAAGCATAAAGTATTCAAAGGACTTGATCACTGACCTAGAACACAAGAACTCGGACTTATAAACCAAGCAGGAGGACCACCTACACTAACGAATGAAAGAAAAACAAACACAAAATCTCAAGGACTTGAAGAAATCAAGTAAACGATGTGACGTATAGACCTCAAACTCACAGAGTCATACCATAAACAGAACCCTCACAAGAAATAAAAAGGCCAAACAACAAGGACAAGAAAACCCTAAAGAACCCAAAGAATGCTACATGAAACACACGATTGTCTATGCAGACAACCCGCATATAAAACGCAACTGTCCAGAAGGAAACTAGTGTGTACACAATGAAACACATGACTGTCTAGGAAGACAACCCGCGTGTGCTGCTAATTTTTTTTCAAATAAAAAAGACTAGAAATAAGGTCCTGAACATGCTAAACTATAAATCAAAGGAAAAAAGACTAAAAAAACCCTGAATAAAAAAGAAGCAAAGGATGGTAAGGGAACCTAAATAATGGACCCACAATAGGCTAGACTCCCCAGTGGAGTCGCCAGTTCTGCTTTCCAGGAAAATGCACCCTTGTAACCTAGAGGCTCTGGGGTTACCAACTTACTAAGACACTTGCATACAATCAGCTTAGGTAGAAAATGAAATAGGATTAGGAAGGAATCTTAGCATACTTGGTTTATGATGATTGATCCAAGCTTGGTCTTCTCCTCTTTCGGTATCTCCCAAATCTTCCAAGGCTTCTCCAATTCACCTACAAAGAAAAAATTCTTCCAGCAATATCTTGTATATATATCAATGCTTAATGAGATACATGTTCATAATAAAATAGTCAAAACAATTCATCATTCATCATATACAAGAATGCAACTATACAAAGATTGGAAGAAGATATTTCTTTATTAATAAATAGAGAATGGTGAGATTAGTGACCCAGCTTCTGAAATGAGGACTCCTCTGCAAACCGAGGACACTGAATTATGTTGCTCCAAGATGTCTGAAGGCATACCACCAGCATAACGTTTCTATTCTAATAATGATTGATTAGCCCCATCCCATGCCCTCTATTTATACATGGGGAAATAGAGAGGTTTCAAAGGTTAGGATGGTTGAGACAGTTGAGATAGTTATGATTAGGGACTCTACTGATCTCAACTAATCATGATTTATATTTTTTAACATTAAATTAAGGTATACATGAGTATTAATAAAGGAAAGGTGTGTATGACACGCTTCTTTCTTTAAGTCAAGTCACGTGTTCAATGTACACGTGGGTTGCAATGCAAATAGTCATGTGTGCAACCCTAATCTCCAAAAAAAAAAATATTAGGCTGGTCAGGACATTATGTATCATCAATCATGCATATCTATAGTGTTTTGGCTACTTCAATCCTATTTTTCTTTTTGTGTCCTGATATATTTGATGTCAGTACTCGGATGGAGAAGTGCCATTTTGGTTGATAGTAGTAGCCATCACATTTCTCCTCAAAGATAAGATTCCACCATTCTAGTGAGTTCATTTCACTCTGCATTTTGTTACATTTCTTATATATTTCATTCATTATAAATTGACTATTATAATATCTCCATGTTTTTAGAATGTTTCTTTGTTTCATTTCATTCCCTCATAAATCCATATCATCTTTTCTCAACAATAATTCATGAATCCATTTCTCTTTACTGTGTCTTTGTCTTGGAAAGAAAGTTATAGTTTAGAACATTGACACAAGGAGAGAGACTATTGGACACTTATTTAGCACTATATCATTTACATCTCCAAAAACACTATGGAATTACCCATGACTGTCTCACATGTCACTTTATTGGTTATTTACTCATTATAAATACACATGTTATGGTATTTAATTTCATTGAATGTATTCTAGATTAACAAAAAACATATAGGTCTAAGGATTTTTGCCTTTACCACACCATACCATGTTATACTATGTGGGGTATCATTCAAATAGATGCATTCAATTATCACAACCATACCAATTTATAATATTTAAATATAGTTGAAGGGAATCTTACCCAATCACTTTTCCAATGCTTGTGCGATCAACATGAATAAATCCATTTCTAGTAAGCCCTATATATTGTGACATTACATTTACATTGTTATTTTAGTATTGTGTTTATCGGTTGGCTAGGACCTTAACTGTAATTGTATGTCTACTAGAATCGTAATTGTACCCTTTGTCTCATACACACACATACATATACATATACATACATGCATATGTATAAACACACACACACACACCAATGAGACCTAGGAGCTTTTGGATCATCTCATCTTGTATTTTGTATTTGATACATTGTAAAAGGACTTTTCCTTCTCTAAAAGCCTTCTTATTGATCTCTTTTATACATTCTTAAGGTGTTCGATTACTTTTTCTTCTTGGTTTATGCTCTTTTGGGGAATTTGGTGCATAACATTTGGTATTAGAACCATTTTTTCTATGTTTTTTTTCTTGGACGTTTTAGATAATGAAAATTGGAGGGGCCCTTAGAGAACATTATGAAGTATCCATGGTACACATTTTAGGTTTTAGATCATTATACCAAGAGTTATAATCCATGGAAGTTAGGGTTTTTTACTAGTCCAAAAACTAGTTTGAAACGTGTGTTCGGGGTAAAGCTATTACATCTGAAGTTCGAGAGATCTAAATTGAGTTCCACCTATTGCATCAAAAGGAAAAATATGATAGTTTTTGTAGCAAAAATTTTAGAAGCATAGACTTGGAAAATTATACATGTGGTAGTTTGTACAACTTCATTCTTCTAAAATCAACCAAAATAATAAGTTTTGGTAAAATCACCATGAATTTATCTTGGAACATCAAATATAGGTTAGATACATGGAATTATAGAGAATACACACCATAGCACTATATAAAATAGATCCATACTGAGAGGGGGCGAATATTCTTAGATAATTCACACTGGTACAAAATGAGATATAAGTGACCAAAAAAATGACTAAAATCCGCATATAAATGACCAATTTTGATTTGGCAATGACATTTTAGTCTCTTATCACGTGACACAAAATGTGGTCATATTTAGTTTGGTAATTTATAGCTTGTCTTATGGTCATTAATTTGGTCATTAATTGTCACAATTAATGACCAAATATACAACCAAATTAATGACAAAAAATATGACCAAAGTAATGACCACAAGACAAGCTATAAATGACTAAACTAAATATGACCACATTTTTTGTCACATGATGAGTGACCAAAAATTAGCCACCAAAACTGTCATTTGGTTGGTTATATGTGGATTTTGGTAGTTTTTTGGGTCTCTTATGTCTCACTTTTTGGTCACTTATCTCTCATTTTTTGGTCACTAATTTAGTCATTTTTAGTCATATTATATGCAATTTTTGTCATTTTGTTTGCTCATTTCTCATTTTTTGGTCACTAATTTAGTCGTTTTTAACCAATATTGCAATATCATTAGGGAACAAAGGAATCGAACCACCAACCTCCTACTTGTAGGGAATAAACTCTTCCATTGATCTATAACCCTTTAATAATTGGGGAATGGACCAATATTAACCTCCATATTGCATCATTTGTAATTCTAAAAAAGGTCCATTTGGCCCATTTTGGTCTCTTGTGAGAATTAATATAAATTTCATTTCATTTCATTCTCGTAATGGTTGTTGCACTTGTAGTATCGACGCATTTCATTAACAAGATTTACCATCCAAATAAAATGATATGCCAATTCACTAACAGTTTTTTCCACTCCTAACCCCAAAATAAAGTTCCAAGTTAAAATCCATGTGCATGTACATTGCTACCATCCTCACTTTTGGAGATTGGGCTCAATGGTTTCAATGTTAATAGTGTATTAATTGTAGAATGAAATTGTAATCAATGTGCAAGTACATTCTTTCTTCTAGTATTGGGCTCAATGGTTTCAATACTATCATTATACTAACTGTATATTAATTGTAGAATGCAATTATAAAATCTAATTTGTACATTTTTAAGGGTTATGTGAGTTGCAGTATAAGGTAGTGTATTTCTACAAGATTAAATTGCTCCTAAATTCTTATCATAATTGTATCCATAATGCAACTATACACAAACTTCAATTTCTCCCGTGCAATAGCAAAACTACTTAGATTAGTTGACCCATAAAAATCACACTACTAAAATCCAATTTCTATTGAAACACTATTTAAATAATCCATGGTTAAGTTATTGTCATCTTTTACCATGTATCTGATAGTTTTTATTTTTATTTTTTCTAACCATATTTATACTAGGCTAAATATACAAGGAAACATTTGTTCTGCAACAACACCAAATTGAAGAGGAAATTTTCAAGTCTGTTTTTTTCAAACCTTAAAACTCCCAAATTCTTGTATATGGGATGTATACAACACAAAATTAAAATGAATAAACACTATTTTCATCATAACTGCATATAACGTCCACTGCAATTCTACACTCTAGTGCTTTAATTACATCAATCCTTTGGTATTGACTAACATGTCAATAATATGCATTATGAAATAATACATACCAAATATCAAATTATCAAGCCAACTCTACCACTCACACTCAAGATAGTAATAACTCAAATCAACTCCAAATTGTAATATGGCTCAACACCTAATAATGTAGAGATCAATATCTTCTCCCGATGGGATGCCTTGAGCGATTCCCCCCACGTGGCGACCTAGAAATTTAAGAGAAACTGAAATCCTTATTCATATAATAGTTTCGTTGTTAGTAATTGTTAAGAAAAAGAAAGTTCACTAACCTCCAACAAATAGTTTTGCATCGAAATGGATCATTGTTTAAGCAACAAGCAATATATATGGTTTGAGTCAATAATTATGCTCCAATAAGATGTGCTATTGCAGCCTGAGCCTCCTTAAAGGTGTCATAATTAGTTAATCCATAGCTTTGACTTGGAAAAAAAGAACCAACAATAACAAATATGTGAGTTATATAGGAAATGGACGAAAAAGAGATATTCAATAGACATAAAGAGCTATTTAACAGACCAAACAAGATTATTACGTGATTGACATTTTGTTCATGTGATGCAAAAGTGAAAGAAAAAAAACACTAAAGACAAGGAAACATAATATTTGAAGATGAAATAATATATATATCATAGCTATTCGAAAATGTATTCATAGACACCAAGCACTGTTTCAAAAAATTCCTTTGTTAGGAATATGTTTCCTGAACTTCCCCCCCTAAAAGAACTCAATTACATCTAGGGATGTTTTGATTGTTTATTTCTAATATTCTTGTGGAAAAAATGCATCCTAAATAAAATAAATTGCTTGAATCATGCATATGCATATTGTTTCCTTGTCAACCCTTCAAACCCTGGACAAAAGGGAAAATTCATTACTGTATTTTCTAATACATAATAGAGACCTTGTTCTCTTCATATATACAAGTAGTTGTTTTCAAAGAAGAGGATTTTGAGAATTAAAAGGAAAACAAAACGGTTAATGTCAACATAAGCCTAGACAAAGAAACTCCAATTATGATGCATACTGGAGAGCAATAGCATTTCAGAATACCAATAATTAAAAATATAAAGCACAGTCCCTTTGGACATCGACAATAGGATTTAATTAACTAAAAATAAGTATCAAATCTTGGAAAAGGTGCTCCGACTCTCCTAGATGTTGGAAGAACATATCGGTTGCAAGCCAAAGCTCTATGCTATTTTTGAAATTATGCATTTGAAGCCAACATAAACCAAGGAAAAAATTATGTACATAGTTTTATTTCTGAACCGTTGAAAAGAGCATTTGTTGCAGCTTGTATTTATTAAGAAAGTATAAGAACCCCATCCTACAATACTATAGAGGTAAGAATTGAAGTATATCTACATTTCAGGCTTTTTCAACAAGAAATGTGCACACAGATGAGTAGGTTGCCACTTGGTATATCTACATTTCAGGCTTTTGCAACAAGAAATCAAAATATGATTTTTGTTTTTTTTTCCAGATATGCATTTTGGGCTTTTTTAGCAAGATATCTAAGATTTTGGGTTTTTTCTCATTCTTTTGTACTTTTGGATCATGCAATCAAAGAGTTAGGTTTTTTTAACGATATCATAACTTTCAAGCAAGCATTCAGATCAGTATACATATTTTTGTCCTTCATTCCCTTTTTGATAGCATTTACAGTGTTGATTGACAGACTCCCTAGCCTTTCAATCCTTCTTAAACTTGTCAAGTCACACCTTATTAATTAACTCGTAGTTCATTTTTTTAATTCATGTAACTAGAGGTAGTAGAAGTTTCACCTTAAAAAGAGTTATGAATTTCCTTCAAACTCGTCAGCTTAACTCATACCTGAAAAGATTTCTTATTCATCCAAGTTGCCTAAAAATAGTTATAAATTTCTTAACAAGGTGACCGACACAATCTAGTATCTAAGGTGTTGAGTTGCCTTTAAGTACTTGTTATTAACTTAATGATTCAACTTCTGTACTGTGTACAAAGAATGATTAGTCTTCATGAATCCTTCCTTTGCTCAATAGTGATGGTGTTACCCTAGGATAGTCTATTTTGCATGTGTAGAGATTGAATCCATCCAGTGAAACATGAACAAACCCATTCCTTTTAAATTTGTAGTTAATTGGTGTGCTATCTTTTATGTATTTTCCCTGCGATTTTTCATACCTTGGGAATCCCTCACAACATCCACAAACTGATTTATAAGGTACTTTTAGTGGTTTCGTGCCTCTTGGTAAGGATGGAAAGTTGACAATGCAACCAATTTGAGAGCTAAAGGTTTGCTTTTCTCATTCAGTTACATATGTTTCTTGTAGGTGCTTATGAAACAATTTAACTTTGCATCCTTTTGCATATCTATATAGAATCTTATAGAAGGATGTTTGTATGCATGATTACAGCAACACACACGCAATTGTATCACCCTAATATTCCAAGCAAGTTGACAACGCAACCAATTTGAGAGCTAGAGGTTTGCTTTGCTCATTCATTTACATATGTTTCCTATTAGGTGTTGGTTTATCAAAAAATAATAAGAGTCGGGGGGGGTGAATCAGTATTTCCTTCTTTTCACTTTATTAAGACAATTAGTATAAGATAAAAAATGAATCAAACAAGTTAGGAAACATAATTTTATCATGGAAAACTCAAAAAGAAAACCACAAAATCAAACTCATTAATAAGATGATTTTTACAAAAAAAATTTCTGCTACTACAGAAAGGATGCACCAACACTTTGTTTTTCTCTTGCTCCAATAGACAAGCCTTGCATGAACACCTGTATTTTTTTTCCTACACCAAAGATAAGGATGCTACAACGCCCATGTTCTCCAACCACTACTAGAAGGAGTATAAGACCTCCCTGCTGTCTTGTAGCCTACCCTAGCACCGCCCTACCTCCCTATTTTGATATTTTTCTTCGATTTTGTTACCAATTATTCTTCAGTTCATTGGTCTCTGTCTTCTCGTGTTGTTACGTTGATCTGGATTGCAGAGACATCTTTCTTTCACTTCGAAATTTTGTTTAAATACTTCTTTCATCATATATTTGAACCATTGTGTATTTTCATCATCAGGTCCCTTCATTAAAACCTTTTCAATAATGCATCTCTTCATTATGGAAACATGTATTTTCATGAATTGGTGCAAAAAAACCTGAAACCTTGCTTTGGCATACCTATAACTTTGTCTTCAAGCACCTTTTAGGAGAAATAAGACCACGGTCAATTGCACACATCAACAAGATACATCCTGATAATCACAGATTATTTTTATCAATTTCCTACAAAATATGGTGGGCATTTTACTAGGGAAATGTAGATCGATTTGTCAATACTTAGTCAATTTTCAGTGTTTCAGCATGAGTTTCAACAAATTTCCCAAAATAGTCTGAAACCTCATTTTGGAAACCCTATAACATTTTCTTCAAGCACGTTTTAGGGGAACTGAGACCATGGTCAGATGCACACATCAAAAACCTAAAACCCCATGTTATCATATAATTTTTATCAGTATCCTACAAAATATGGCAATAATTTTACTGAGGAAACTTAGGAAGATTTATCAGAATTGAAACAGTGGAAATCGTGCCAGAAAAAACTTTTGGAAGACTAATAAATTCACCTTCAGAGACTGTCTTGAAAAAAAATCATATGGTTAGATGCACAAGACAAAACTCTAGATGTATATATCCTCAGAATCATTTAATTAATAAAATACAAAATATGGTGTGTATTTTACAGAGGCCCCTTAGGGATACTAAGAAGAATTTATACTTTGTCAACTTTTCAGAGTTTTAGCAAGTTGTCATACTTTTCCACAATGGTGTCAAATTGTAACAATGACTTCATGAGAGGACTAGAACACCATCATATGACTTTTTAACCTCATCACACATGCCACATGCCATTTCATCATTTCCTTTGTCATTAATGAACTCTAATTTTCCTATACTTAGTCAATTTTTAGAGTTTCGGCAAGATGCCATACTTTTACAGAATGGTGTCAAATTATAAAAATTACTTCATGAGAGCAATAGAAAATCATCATATGACTTTGCAACCTCATCACACATGTCCCATAATCATACATGTAATCTAATATCCTTTGTCATTAATGAACTCCTTTGACATCAATGGCAACTATACTCAACATTCTCCCCCTTTGGCATTGATGGCAACAACTCTTCAATTTTATCCCCCTTTGACCATAATGACAAAGGTCTCCTTTTGACATCTCACCCTACCAACATGTCTCCCCTTGACATAATGACTTTTTCTTTTTTCTTTTTTATCTTTTTAATTTTTTATATATCTATTGTAGGGAGATTACTACCAACTTTTGTCTAAGATGCTCAAATGCTTCTTTAGGTAGTGCCTTAGTGAAGATAGCATCTATATGTTCCCTTGTATGAACATATTCTAGTTTCACCACCGTCTGTGATACTTTATTACTCAAAAAGTGATATTTTATAGGGATGTGCTTTGTCTTGGAGTGCATAACATGGTTTTTTGATATGTTTATGGCACTAGTATTGTCACAATTTATCACTATTGGATTATCATACTTTACAAGTAAGTATTCCAATGTATGTTTCATCCAAGTGACTTGAGTGCAACATGATGCGGCAGCAATGTATTCAGTTTTTGTTGTAGATAGTGCAATGGAGGATTGTTTCTTGTTTAGCCATGATACCAAACAACCTCCCAAGTAGAATGATGCTCCACTGTTACTCTTCTTCAAGATTTCCATTCATAAATGTAGATTCAACATCCATTTTATATACTTTGAAGTTTTTAACATCCATTTGAGCATCATAGAGAGTCAAACAAAGATATACCAAGGGACATGAAGTCAAAAAAATCCAAAGTTCGCAACTATATAGAAGTAGTAGATAAATTAGGAGAATCACATGCCTCTAAATCCAAGAAAAATGGAATCAAAGTGGTGTTGTGTTCTACCGTACTCTATATCATGCATTGCGGTTGATGAGTTCAAGTCTACTGCCATATTTTGTCAATTTTCAAGTTCTACTGATAACTAATCTCATATTTTAGTTGGTTGGTCAATCCATTCTCTATGCTCATTAATTATCATTGAAGTTGTGTTGTTATTAGTTTTTACCCTACAGTAGGGTTTTCACCCCTGCTACGTGCAAAAGCACCTCCCTTCTGTCAATGAGACACTAGGGTAGAGTTAGTGGAAAATATCTACAACAAACAATAATATTAGTAAACAAAACTAGTAAGAAAATACAAATAAACTAAACAAAAGCAAAAAACATGAAAGTTATACCCTCTTTTTCTGAAAATGGGCCACCGTGCTTGATCTTGGAAATGGACCACCTTTCCACAGGCTGGTTGGTACAGAGGATTCCTCAACATATTGGATGGGAGATGGTGGGGCTATGGAATGATTGGAAAATACGGTGGGAATACTTTGGGAATAATGGTTTCTCAGTGTACTCACATAATAGAATAATGAAAAAGGGATAAGAATCTTGTTAATGGAGACCCTCACACTATTTTTATAATAAGTTTTTAGGTTTTTTGTCCTTTCTCTATTTTAGGGTTTTACAACCCTAGTTAGGATTTTAACCCCTATTTAGGGTTTTAAGTCATTTTTTGTGTTTTTAGCCCTTTTGGGGTTTTTAGCCCTTTTGTGAGCTTTTTTGTTCTTTTTGTGGGTTTTTTGGACTTTTTTGAGAGAGAATGAAGGCAAACCATAGCTGTGAAGGTCAAAGGTAAGGGAAAAATGGTAGGAAAATGATGGATGTATGTGGTTTATACCATGTAGAGCTAGGTGAGAAATTTTTTGCATTAACATATTGCCCCTTGATGTGTGAGGGAAGGAGCTCATCGTATGGTCGACAAACATCATGGGATCATGGGGATAATGGAGAGATTGGAGAGTCCTGTGAAGAAGCGACACTTCCTCATTCGAGCCACAATGGATTTTGGTTTTTGTATTAATATTGGTTCCCAATAATGGGTGAGATACAAAGAATGTGTGACATGTATATGGATACGGTGGGCATACCCATGCTTGTAACAATGTCAAAAGAATAAATAATGGGATCAAGGCTCAAGAATATGGGAGCCGATCAATACATATACCACTGATGTTACATAATGGTGGCCTCAATGAGAGGATGAATATCCTATTGATATGAAGAACTGATACATAGGAACAATGGCATTCTCTTGGAATTCAATATCTTCATAACTTATGCTCTGCTGATAGCTGGAGGGATTCTATGATGAGGAGTCAAAATATTTGTGGTACAATATGACGCATCAATACTGGAGCTACATAGAATCACTGATCTGGGGCTTCTAAACATTGTTTCCAACACAACTCAGAAACTACAAGGGACATGAACCTATTTGGGTCCCATAATAGACTCACCAATGTGCTAGAGTCAAGTGACAACCGAGGTCTTCGATCAAATACTGCATGGACTAATACCCTGTACGAATATCAATGGTGTGATGATGTAGCTGAAGTCGAACACGTGAGACACAAACATCCCAAGAGGCACAAATGACTCCTCTTGAGTGGTCCAAGGAACTCATCAATAAGGTGAATGAAACCAAGATACAGTGACCTCTAGGTCTATCCTCTGGAATAGATGTGTTGGCGACGACAGAGTAAGACCTGCAACTAATCAAGGAAATAGTGTTTCCTTGACAAGAAGCACGACAGGGATAACCAAGAATGTGGGACAATCTTGGGACTGACATACTGAATGGGGAAACAAGGGTAGGGGAGTACAGGGGACTCAAAATTCCTTTGTTCAGAGTATGATGATAGGGATGACCTGGAAACAAAAGAAACTGACTCATGGGAGAGGGATCATAGCTGGAATACCGAGAATGTAACTGCAGATGGGAAATACTGAGGGAGGTAAGTGGACTAGTGATATCCAAGGGGTCCGAGGAAGACTCATCTCAGAATACTTTGAACAAAGGTGACCAAAAGAGGGCAAGCTGCCAAACTATGATATATGGGGTGGCGTCGAAAGACACCATTATGACATGATCTCATGGATTTGTAGCGATCCCAAGAAAGTAAATACTCAATGGTGTTTTCATTTTTAGAGAGTCTAAAAATAGGAAGAAGACTCTAGTGTGGTCTCTTTTTTGTATGTAGTCACCCAAATCCGAAAAAGGATAAAAGTGTGTGCAAGAGAGGTCTCCCAACCTTTGGGGAAGGAAGACTTATTTACTATTGGCAGTCCAATTAGGTCAAAAAAGGTTAAACCTATACTGACTGGACAATCATTCAAATACTTTTACGATCATGAACGAAACTAATTTTGCCCAGCAATCTTTTCTTGATGAGAAGGCTGGAAAAGAGCTTAAAGACAACCCATGATGAGATTGTTCATAAAGTTCGGTCCCAATGGCTGATAAAGCATAAAAGGATGCAAAGGGAAATGCTTATGGCCTGAATGTGACAAGGTGGTCCTTTTCTGATGATGGTCTACATAGTCTAAAAAAGTATAAAAGAGGCTACATAGATGCCCTTTCAAATACTTTAATGAGCGTGAAAGGAAGCAAGCATGCTCGACGATCTTTTCATACTTTCAAGAGTCAGAAAAGAGCTTAACAAAAACTCCATAGTGGAGATTCATGTGGTGGAATGCAAATCAAGGTGGCTTGTGGGAATTGGCTCAGAAAATCATAGTGATAGCGTGATACAAGGGTCTCGTCAAAAGATAGAGGACGGAGAACCAAACCCGGTGGTGCAAACAACATCTCAAACAGACTCTGAATTGCTCTAACTAAATGCTAGTGATGTCTCCCCTAGTGCAGTGGTGCACAGGTAAAAACTAGACCAAATGGAGGCCAATGGGTACGGAGCTAGCTCAAAATACAAGGTGTGATTCGCATGGTGGCACACAAATAGAAGTGACTTCAAGAAATGGCTTGACGAAAGTAGGGAGGGATTCAATCTAGCACAGGTCATCTCGTTACCTAGGAGCTTTTTGCACAGTGGTGGCAGCTTCCTATCCTTATAGAGGATGATCCATACATGAGCATGGACACCAGGGAGATCCTGGAGATGCCTCAACCTCTAGTACATGTTTAGGGACCTGAAGGTATGCTAGCATGGTGGTAGCTATATCATACGTGCAACATACTGTGTTATATCCACTTGCTAACATGAAAATGATGCGACAAAATTCTACAATGGACTCACTACGACTAGAAGTGGAGAAAATACTAGAGGGGGTCATTGACTTGTAGTAAAAGAGATGTAAAATAAAAAATAAAAACTATGCACCAAGTGCGGCATGGTGAGCGACTCAGGCATAGGACCTCCAGTGAAGGAAATTGGCCTTGCCTTGGAGACTCTCTAGTTGGACCAAATTATGTGGGGGAGGAATATGGCATTCAATGGGAAGAACCAACTCCATGCCATGGGCTAAGTGAAATGGGGTAAACCTGGTCATGGTTTTGACGATCTCTTCGTCGTCATGAAAGTGGTGCCGGGATATATTAGGTGCATCTCACGTAGTCAACAAGGAGGAAGGACTACTAGAAGTAGAGATCATGTAAATGGTGTTGGTTGTGTTCGAGGATAAAGCCGGAGGGTGGATTTCCTCGATGACCATGATATTAGACTCACGAGAGTGTTTTTGAAGGTCATGAAGGATGACCCAATACTTGTCCAAGTTAGGGAAATGGTGAGAATAGTGGGCGTATACAACGCAAATTGTGCATGGATGTTTGGTCCTCAATGACTTGTTCTTGGCTATTGGCGGAGCTAAAATGATGACTACTGGAGTGTCGTCAACTGTATCCATAGCGTCTATGTGTGTGTGTAGGATAGGTATCCCTGGGTAGTTTTGAGTTGCACGACCATGGACATCGCACAAAGAACAATGGTGGAGTCAAATGATGCTTTGGTGGCCTTGCCCCCAGCCTTCTTTGTGAGAGGAGGGGTAGGTTTGGGGATGGAAGGAGTGTTCAATGGGCCCGTAGGAGGGTGTGACTATATCTTTATTGGTTGGACTAGATTCAACATGACCTCAGGAATCGAAGGTGGGGTAGGTGGTTCAAAGCACCACACAGGAATCCCCAATGTAAAATTAGGTAAATTTAGAGTATCCATGATAGGCTTACTCATGATGTCAGATGGTGGGAATATGAAGGGCATTGTGTGTGGCAGGAATAAACCCCAATAATTCATGGCTGATAGTGGTTGGGGTTGTGATTGATTTTGTGGTGTGGTCGAGATGGTACTATATAGCATTGTTGATGACTTGGCCCAATCACCGATAGCCATGTCTACTCTAGAAGTTCTCAAAAATTTCTCGACGAAGCGAAAAGCATTGTTATCTGCACTAGGTGCCATGGATCCTACTGATTCCAAGTTGATCACATTTGATCTGGATCAAGAAGAGCCCAGAATTCCATCCATAATTTCCTTCAAAATTCCGGTCTCAATTCAGAATCTCGTCGTGCATCAATGTGTCATTGATGAAGGGGCATCCACATGTGTTATGTTGAATTTTGTATGGAAAAAACTCGGGTCCCCTACACTCCAACCGTCCACTACCTCCCTCCGCGCCTATGATGGTCACTCTACAAAGGCCCAGGGAATTCTTCCGAATGTTCCTATTTCATTAGCCGGTAAAATTTTTTTGATCGACATCGAGGTTATCAACGTCCAACTAGATTATAACCTCATCCTGGGATGTAGCTACATGTATGCTATGAGAGCTGTGGCATCCACCGTCTTTTGACTCCTTATGTTCCCTCATGATGGAAAGATCATGACGGTCGACCAGTTAACTTACTACGATCCATAGGGACTAACCACACCAGAACATGTCATCCCTGCCATTGATACTACAATAAAAAACGTAGCCATCCATTCCTTATATGTTGTGGGATCAGGATTGTTTGTTGAAGCACCTATGGTGGACACCTTCCTGTCTCTACCACCTCGATGTCAATCAAATTTTTTTTACTGGTTAATGAAATAGGAACAATCAAAAGAATTCCCTGGGCCTTTGTAGAGTGACCATCATATGCATAGAGGGCGGTAGTGGACAGTTGGAGGGTAGGGGACTCGAGTTTCTTCTAGAAAAAAGTCAACATAACACATGTGGATGACCCTTCACTAATGATACATTGATGCATGACCAAATTCTAAATTGATACCGAAATTTGGAAGGCAATGGTAGATGGAATTTTGGGATCTCCTTGATCTAGATTAAATGTGATCAACTTGGAATCAACGGGATCCATGGCACCTAGTGCGGATAACAATGCTTTTCGCTGCGTTAAGAAAGTTTTGAGCACTTCTAGAGCGGACATGGCTGTCACTGATTGGTCCAAGTCATCAACGATGCTATAATTTAGGGAATCTCAAGCATTTGCATTGTTAGAGATATGTCGTATAGGAACTCATGGAACTATAGCCGCCCCATCAGTGGGGGGTGTAGGTAAGTGGAGGGGCATGCTGACAGTGTTAGAAGTAGATGCCATTGATGGGTCAACCTTTTCTGTGGTGGAGCCGTACTGGTTGCACCTAGACTAGAGGTTCACTTCTTCGGTTGATAATGTCATTAGGTGATGGACACTAGTCTCTGTAGCTAGAGACACGGTGAGAGATACGGGAGTAGGTGGGGCGAAGGGTGTAGTGGAAACCAGCCCTTGTAGTGGTAATGGGTTTTGGAGTACCATAGGCGGATGACTTGGTGGTGTTGGGTTGGGCTGAGCCTCTCCTGAAAATGGGGTTCCCACAGGTTTCACCTTAGATTTTAAAAAAAAAATTACTTAAAAAAAATGGTTCATCTTAAGCTTTTACATTAAATGGTCATTATAAAATGAAAAAGAAACAAACATCAATATGATATGCTTGGCTATAATGATTATATTTACATTGCACTAAACTCTTAACTAAACTCTCGGGGAACATAAGGATGTTAGTATCCAAATGGTGATGGGATGAGGAATTGATATATTTATATGTTGGGTTCATATTTTTATTATTTTTTTACATTTTTTTATTTTAGAGACCGCCCCCTATGTTAGGGACCCAGCCTCCCCCTCCTCAAAATACGACAAAATTTTGGGGTGTCTCTACACGTCCCCAATGCGCTTTTCCCTGCTCTAGTTTTATTCTAGTTAAATGAGTTATTTTCACAAACAAATTGAGATTTATTATTCATCTTGAATTTGTAAGAGTGTCATAGAATCAATTTCAACAATATACTTCTTTCATACTAGTGCAATCTAGAAAAAACATGCTTGTCCACCCAAAATCTCAAATAAAAACACCTATCTATGTAATAAGACAACTGCATATGTAAACCTGAATTTACATTGCTTTATGTTAATGTTCTGTGAACCATTACATCTCCATAGGAAGAGAGCTAAGTCTTAATGAATTTCTCATGCCACCTTAGGTGTAAAGCAACTCCTTGAGTGGAGTGCAACAAAGTTTTGATTTTCTTTAATCCAGTAGAGGTTTATAATGACTCGTGTTTGTTTTTGCTGGTGTTTGTTCGGGGACATTGCATGTTGTAAATGTTTTAAATTTAATTTAAGGTTATATGTTATTTTTTTTAAATATTTTATTATTATTTTTAAAAATATATACCATCTCTAAGCTCTAAGATGAGCACCAAATATGTTACAAATCTCTTCCCAAAATTGTAAAATATACCTCTTCAACTTAATAATCAAAATTTTAAAATTTATATTAACTTGGTAATTAAGAGATTTCAATGAATGAATAGCCCATGAAGCTTCTTGGAAATATTTTGAAGCACACTGAAACAGTTACTGTGATTTTGATAATGTAAATGCAGGTCATATAGACACCTACGATAATTACTGGCTAGGGTCTGTGCATGTAAAAGAGGTGGCAAGAGCACATATATTGCTCTATGAAACCCCATCAACATTAGGGAGACATCTATGTGTTTTGAGGATGCTTCCATTCAATGACTTTGCCGAGATTCAGCGGTAATATTATAAACTTTATCATATTCTCTTTGTCATCCCAATGCCTTATGCGATATAAATGGGATCTGTAGTCTCTGCTATACTGATAATTTGTATCTACTGATTTTCAGTAATTTGAATTGTTACAGCTCATGTTTCGTCCAGTTTCATAACAAAAACCCCTAATTTTTTTTGCATCTATGGATTTTCAGTAATTTGAATTCTTACAGTTAATTTTCGTGCAGTTTCAGTACAAAAAACCCTAATTCTTTGCACGTTAACAATCCATCAAAGAAGTTGAACATATCTCACTGGTCTTTATTCCCATAGAACAAGCCATCAAGGAATCTATAACAAGCTTGCGGGGGAAGGGATTTGTCGACGAGGTGGATAAAAGTTTGCAGTCCTCAGGATAATTCTGCAGACTCGTACTATGTCAATTGTACAAATTTTACATTTTACTATCATATTCGGACTAGGGCTTTTAGGGCTTTTACATGGTCATCTTTGTCCTCTTGCTTAATGAGGATTGAAATTACATGATCAAAAGTGGAATTGGCAACTTTTTTGCTTCTTAGAAATGCATTAGACTTGTTTAGAAATGTATTGGATAGATGTTTTATTCAAATCACTTTATCAAAAGTGAAATCAATATTTTTTTTTGAAAAATGTTTTTGAAGAATCAGGTATGTTATGTTTGATGATGAGCTTGAATCAAGCATCAAGGATATTTGTCACAGGAATTCAGATGCTATTTATGGCACTGCGAATTCAGATACCTGATTGAGAACCTACTCAAAATTCTGCTTGATCTCCAGAATTTAAAAGAGAGCGATGAAAGGGCAAAGTCTAGATCTGAGAAAAACAGAGATGAGTATGGGTTCTCGAGCAAAAAATCAGGCTGAATTGGGTCAGAGAATGAATTCAATGGAGCATGGTGCCAGTTTCCAGATAATGGGAAATACATTTTTTTTTAAATAATCTTCAGAAAATAATGATGTTTAATTTTTTTTAAATCAGTAATATTGAAGTAAAATTACAAGATGAGATCATAATTTAAGTTAACATTCAAAAGAGAAGATGTATAAAGCTCTCTATTGAAGTAAAATTACAAGATGAGATCAGAATTTAAGCTAACATTGAAAAGAGAATATGTATAAAGCTCTCTTTCAGAGGCTCATCCTTGAGAATGAGATCCAACAGTCTTACCAAGATAACCATTCATATCA